>JAMXBB010000003.1:19917819-20049916 GCA_024138015.1 Lumnitzera littorea
GGTGTGTGGGGGTGGGGGTGGGAGTGGAGGTGGGAGAAGAAAAGAAAAATCATACCAACTTCAGCTCCTTTCTCAACAACACAAACTGATAAATCAAAATCCTTTTCACGACACAATTGTTTCAACCTTATCGCTGCGGATAACCCAGCAGGTCCTGCTCCAACAATCACAACATCATACTCTATAGATTCCCTTTCACTGCCACTACAAAAGCTCCTCACTTTCTTTCTTACACAATCATGTTTATTCAAATTAGGATAAAATCTCCAATACCCAGATGAAGTTTCACGATTAGAACCCCACAGAGAATGTAAAGGAGAAAACTTTTGATCAGGATTGACCTTGGAAGGATAATGCTCATATGGGTTAGTGAAAAGATTAGCGAGCTTTGTTGGGTTTTTCCTGAAAGTATTCGAAGTAGACGATAATTTGGATAGATTAAGAAGTCTGTTCATGGTGGATTTCTGTGGACCTTTGAAGAGAAACAGAGAGTGAGTTTTGTTTCAAATGAAACAGGGTTAGTTATGGTTTAGCCATAGAGAGACGTGGGAGTGTGGAATTCTATAGTGTCCATTTTATAGAAATTGAAAGAAGAAAACACCATGGTGGAGGAGTTAGGTTTACAGAAATATAACCATATTGAGATAGAGCTGACTCAGAACTTATGTTGCAGACATGCAGTCTGAGTGAACCATCCAAATCCCCAATTTACATATTTCTGTTATGTTTGGCTGCTCGTTCGCTTAACTTTATTGAATCTAATAAGTGGATCGAATTTATGATTCGATAGGAATTGAATAAATACCCTAATAGGGAGTAGTTTTGTAGTTTAATTTCAAATTTTATCTTAAAAATTGATATGTTTTAAAAAAAATTTAATAAATAATACATACCATATATACATATAAATTATAATTATACACAGACATGTATCCGTATCGATAATGAATTTTTAAACAATTACCCTCTTTCATCCTTCAAATACTTGAATTCAATTGATAATTGTCAAGCTAAATCCTGTAGTTATCATTTGAGAGAATTGACAAGCATTCAAAGAGAGGAAAAACCTATCAACAGAAAAAGAGTTTTTGGAAAAATTAATTCCGTTATGTTCAGTACAAGTATTTATACTGTCATCAAAATGACTAAAACTAACTAACTAATCTCTAACCAATTAAAGAATAACAAGTGGCTTTTACAAGACTTGATACATGTATAAATATCCATTTCTATTATATAAAATTATAATCATACATAGATATGTATCTATATCAATAATGAATTTTTAAATAATTACCTACTACCATCCTCCACATACTCGAATTCAATTGATAATTATCAAGCTTCAGCTTGTAGTCACCATTTGAGAGAATTGACAAGCAGTTGAAGAAAGGAAACCTATCAAGAGAAAAAGAATTTCTAGATCTTAGATCTTCTATACAATACACAAAGCTCTTTTTATTCTATGTTATCCTCAAGTATATAGACAAGTAATATCAACCACTTTAACTATATTTACCAATTAATAATATAAGCTACTAAAATTAAAGCGTGGAACATAATGTTTCACAAAGAAAAATATTACAATACATACTAAATCCATACAAGTCCATCATAAGTCTGTCTAACTACAAAATTATGCTAATTAGAAGAAATAAATAATTCTTGGCCATTATTATAGATTTCCTCTTTTGCTTTCTGAAGCATACAGTCCCATCCTGGCACGAAACTCACCTTGAGTATTCCGCAACCCAGATAAATAAAGAGATGATCTTGCATCAAAAGAAATCTATCGAAGTATAAGTTACACTTAGCAAGTTAATCCTTCCATCATGCCATACAAACAATTTATTTAAATGTACAATCATATGAATGCATGAGGTACTCAAAATGCTAAACAATAAATGTAATGACCTAAAAACTGCATGTAACTCAGAATTACACTCTTTGTAGTTAGGGTTGGAGATAATTAATCGACACAAATCATCAACTGGGCTTTAGCACCTAAGTTTTTATTCCTCTTGCATCAACCTACTCAAATCAACTCATACATAAATACATATAACATGTATAACTTCACTTATCATATGGAAAATACACTTTTCTTTTCAAAACAAAATCTCAGGTCTAACGATGTGGTGACCTTTGCAATCCACATCACACACCTTAAGTAGAAGTCACAAGACACGATCCTTAACTAATGGTTAGCATTCATTGGCACTTAATGAGCCCGAAAGCTAGGATAGAGACTTAACAACAATATAAAAGTAGCAAAACCTTTGCCTAATCCCTTCAGGAGTCACCACTCCTGAGAGACCTTTCCCACCTTCTGCATGAGGTAAGAATCGGTATAGTTATAGTGCAAACATGAGAAATGTATGACTTATTGAATTTCTTAATTGAATACTTTTTTAAACCAATTTTCATTGTAATTAGGCAATTGCATTCCATAACAACAATACAAAATCTAACATCATACATATCTCTATTTATTATCTTATTAGCAATTCATGAACTTCAACCATGTAATCATACAAATGCATTCCCCAAATCTCACATGCATCCAAGTTTGATATAGCAATATAAGTGCATCTGTACTACAAACAAAATTAAGCATGAAATCATCGGGAACTCACTTAGTCATAACTGGTTAGTCATAGTAGTTCGAGGATAGGTCATCTCCAATAGTAGGGTTCTCTGAATATCGTAAATACGATATTATAAGAATTTAAAATGAAATAAAATTGCTAACCTAAAATCCTTTAAGTTATACTTTTAACCTAGTCTTATATTTCTCCCAATTGTACTAAATCTTCAATCACATATAATTTCTCATTTTAAATGCGATTTTTATAATCTTATATTCAATTTCCATTGTTTTCAGTATATTTTCACATAGTATAGTTAGATTTTAGAGATGGGACCCGCAATTTTGCCTACTGATCAAAACAGCAGTATCTCTTTGGTAGTAGTCTTCTTTTGAGCTTCAAATTGTTATTAGGCTTCTTGTTACTTTGTGTAATAAGTTGGGCTTAGGCTTAAAACTTTGCTTTAGAATTAATACTTCCATCAAGGTTAGATTTCCATCCCTTGTTTATAACTTTGGTGCTATCTTAATTTCTTTAGGTTTCTAACTAAGCTATTTGGTCAAAATAGGCTTGTTTTTGTACAAATCAATGTTTATAACTTTGTTGGGCTTATGGAATTTTATGTGGACTTCTTATAGGCCTCGTAACACCTTTTATTTGGGAGTTAAGGTGCTAGTCAGAAATTTCATAGGTTTTGAGTGTTTTAAGCCCGGTTTTGAGTTTTGGACCTTTAACCCTTATCCTACTAGCCATGTTTAATCTTTTCACTTTCCTTACTTTATTTTATTGTGTTTTTAAGTGTACTTTCCTTTGGTTCCAAATCTGGGCAATTTGATTTAGGTGGCTTCCAACTTTGTTTTTCCACTTAATTCATCATTTTCTTAAGTCTAAGTGACAAATCAAGGATTTACACTATTTGTACTTTAATTGTGACTTAACTTTTTCTTAGTGCGAGGATTATTTTGTCATAATACTAAGTAAATTTTATAGATCATACACTTATTATAGGTGCCACACCTTGTTTTAGGTCCTTAGGAGTTGATTTATACACCAAAGCTTTATATTGTGATTTTTCCTTCACCTAAAGCTAAATTTAAGTATGTGAAATTAAGTAAAAGTAAAAGTAACACTAAAATATACTCTAATCTTGCCACGTCCAGCATGTTTCCTATTTATTCATGACTTGTTCATGATTTTCTCAAGTCATAAACTTCTACGCTAAGTGATAGGCAAGTATTTTACAAGGAAACTAAATCTAGCATATTTACATTTCAACATTCATGTGAAAGATTCATGAAGCTTAACACTTAGTATAATCTAACTAAGATATTATCTTATATACATAATAACATCCTTATGAACATGTATAATCTCTTAGGCATGGTATTGTAAGGGTACTTAAGTTAAGAGCTTACTTTTTTCAAGTGAAATGGAGAGTGGATTTGCACCTAAGTTACCCTCTTTAACTCCTTATTTCCCTTCCTTTTTGCATGTTCCTTAAGTTCCCAAAGCTAGGTTCTTGAGGGTGATTTTAGTGCTCCAAAGTTTCCTTATATGGAGTGTATAAGGTTGTCTAGAATAGCTTCTTACGTGAACTAAAAGTAGAGGTGACAAAAGAGCACTTTTGTGCCATATGTGTATGTATTTGTATGGTAGTGGTGAAAGGGAAAAGTGGGGCTTAGTTTTCCTTTTGTTTGTAAGCTATAAGTATTTGAAAAGTGAGAGAGAATGAGAGGATTTGAGGGTTAAAATGGCCGGTTGAAGTGGTGCATAATGCATCTAAAACAATGCCCTTGTGTTACTTCTAAGTTAGTGATGTAATGATTAGATGATGTAAGCATATTATGATAAATAGTGATTATGATAAAACAAGCGAATGGATGTTTGATTGGCAAGGAATAGCTTGCATTTCTTCCCTTCCAAACTAGCATGAAGTTGTCCTTTAAGGGCATGGGCTTGTCAATTCAATCTTACTTTGATAGATTATTTTTTGTGATTAGTTAAACCACTTATCAAAAGGTAATATGGCTTATATGGAGAGAAGTGGATTGTCTTATCTTGAGCCTATGGGAAGTTATTATGTGATAAGTCAATCTAACTCTCACTATTGTCTTTAGTTCTAATTAATTTTAAATTGAAATTAAAGTGATTTGATTGATTAGAAGTCTTATATATATGGTTCTTTTAGGGTTCGACTCCTGTAGTAATTTATATATCATGATTTGCTTCTTAAAGGAAATTATAATTTTTTAGAGTCAAGTAAACTTGGTTCAGTTCAAGTTTCCAATTATTCAATTAAGGTCTCAATAATCTTAAGTATCTCTAACTCATCTTAGAGTTTAAGGTTTTGGATCATTTAAAGTTCATTGTTTTTGTATTAGGATTTTCAAATACATTGAAACTTTTGAATTGAAAAATTGGGTTCAAATTTCTAAATGCAAACTTTAAGTTCTTAGTTTAGTTGATTCTTCAAAATCCCCTAAAGTAGCAGAGTTTACAAGAATCTCTAAGTTATTTGGTTAAAATATCAGCAACCTGCTGTTGTAAAGGAACATGACAAACATGCAAAACACTTGAAACATGATCTTGAACAAAATGCACATCTACATCAATATGTTTTGTTCGCATATGTAAACAGGGGTTAGATGCTACCAATAAAGCTGACTTGTTATTATAAAACAAAACAATAGTAAGTTGAAGTTCAACATGTAAGTCACAAAGGATATAAATAGTCCATAAAGCTTCTATTGCAGCTACTAAAGCCTTGTATTGTGCTTCTATGGAAGAGGTAGATATTGTATGTTGTTTTTACTTTTCTTCCAAGAAATCAAGGTAAAACCAAGCTTAAGACAATAACTAGTAATCCAATAGATTGGCAGCCCAATCAGAATTAGAAAAAAACAGACAAAGTTAAAGCATTCAATGATGAGTAAAGCAAACCCAAGATTATAGTTCCTTTCAAGTATTTGAGAACATGAAAGAAGATGTCCAAATGAGTGATGCATAGCTTAGACATAAACTGGCTAAGATAATGCACTGCATACCTAATATCGGGTCGTGTGAGGTTGATGTAAGATAATTAACCAACCAATCTACAAAAATAAGTAAGATCAACTAATAAAACCCTAAACTGATTGTCCAACTTATAGCCGGTTAGAAAGGAACTTTGGTAGGTTTAGCAATAGCAAGACCTGCCTCAACTAAAACATCCAAAATAAACTTTTGTTAGCTAAGCATACAACCAGTAAAAGTGCAACATAACTCCAAACCAAGGAAGTAACAAGTAAGACTAAGGTCCTTGATGGTTAAAGTGACATCCAACTGATGCTTAATCTCAGAAATAAGAGTTTCATTTGACTTAATTAAGAGCATATCCACATAAAGAAAAATCATCAGTAGAATCTTTGGTAAACAAAGAATGATCATGCTTTGATTGTAGAAAACCTTATATAACCAAAAATTAAGAAATTTCAATGTTCCTTTGCTTAGAGGCTTGCTTAAGCCTATATAACAAATGTTTAAGTTAGCAAACTTGGTTTGGTTAAGCCTTAAAATAACCCTCTAATGGCACCATATATGTTTCCTCATCAAGATGCCCATGCAAAAAAGCATTATTAACATCAATTTGATGAATAGGCCACCATATTCAATTTAGCAACTAGTGAAATGGTTTCGTTATAATCCTCTCACTCCACTTATGTATACCCCTTAGCAACTAGCCTAGCTTTATAACGTTCTACACTTTTATTTGGTCTATACTTAATTTTGTAGACCCATCTACAACCAACCGCTTTCTTCTTACTAGGTAAAGAAGTAAGGTCCCAAGTATCATTGCTTTCTAAAGCATACAACTCCTTATCTATGACCTCTATCCACTCATAGTACTTAATAGCTTAAGAATAATTACAAGGCTCATGTACATTCAACACATGTGCAAAGGAAACAACATAGTCTAGTGGAAAGTGTTCAATTCATTTCTTTGGCAAACAAAAGGTATTTAGTGATACTAGCATGTGAAGCAACAACACTAGAATTGGTAATGACAACACTAACAAAGTCATTAAGCCAAATAAGAAGCTTATGAATTCTATTAGATTTGTAAACAAGAATTAAAGCAGTTGTAGGGGCTGAACATGACGAAAGACAAGAAAATGTAGCAAGCTTGTTATGAATAGGAATTAAGTTATCACAAGGCACAACAGAAGGGGTATTAAAAGAAACAAGAGGAAACCATGTTTGTGAAGAAATAGGAGACTCGTCTAAACCAATTAAGGACTAATTTTTAAAAGGAAATTCTTCTTCAAAGAACTTAACATCTTTGCTGTACAGTACTTGTTTGGAAGCTAAATTATAGACCTTATATCCTTTATGACCTCTTGCATATCCAAGAAAAACACATTTGATTCCCTTAACATCAAACTTATTATGATGAGAACCTAGCTTAGCAACATAACACAAACACCCAATAGTTCGAAGCTTGTAATTAGGAAGTTTATGAAATAACATTTCATAAGGAGACTTCCATGAGAGATTAGCAACTGGCATTAGATTGATAAGATATGTAACAACGAGTTTACGCTTACCCCAAAACTCCTTTGGCAAATTAGCATGAAATCTTATAGCTCTTAACGTATCTAAAAGATGGTTCTCTAAATCCTCCCATTATATCATAGAGTATAAGGCAAACTCTTCTGATGAATGATACTAAGATTTTGATATAGTTCTTGGCAATGATGAGAAATAAATTCTCCTCCATTATCAGTCCTTATTGATTTAGGGGTTTGAGAGAAATGATCGCTAACATATCTAAAGAAATTGGCTAAAACAGTAGGTATTTGGCTTTTATCATGCATGAGCATAGTCTAAATGGATTGAGTAAAGTCATCTACCATGGTAAGGAAATAATTTACTCCCGATAAAGAGGTTACATGATAAGGTCTCCAACAATCAACATGATGCAATTCAAAAGCATAAGAACCAACATTTATACTAGCAACAAAAGGTAAGTGATGGAATTTAGACTTTTAACAAGTGTTACATAAGAAGTTCTACATACTTGCAAGTGTTGCAACTTGGAGATAGAACTATGTCCCAACCTATTATGGAAAAGCATAAGCTCATCTTTATTCATAGAATCAACTATAAAAGACAAAGGACTAACTACTAGTCTTTCTGAAACAGAATTGGACTTAATACTCAAAAGATAAAGTCTTCCTTGGGCTTGAGTTGTTGCAACAACCTTGCTAAAAATCTAATCTATGTCACGCCTCAAAGCAGCAAAGTCGTAACAATTTCATCTTGCAAACCATTCTAAGATAGAAGTTAACCATACAACCACTATCTTAAATCTAATTTACATAAGACATTCACGACTAATCCGTTTTGAAGTAAACAGTTCGTAAATTAACTAAGTTATTTACCTAAGAAAGCATGAAAATATATATATATATATATATATATATATATACATGCACACACACATTAGGATTAAAATATTACAAATAATATTTGCAAGGTTTCATTGAACTATATTTCCTAAGTAATACATTATTTGAAAATGGAAAATTCTAAAATAAGAGCTAAGATATTAAAAATATATCTATTCTTCAGATGTATTTTCTCACTCCCCAAGATACAGCAGTTGTTAGCTTCAAGGTAAATATAGGCCGCTTTCTAACTAGCACTTATAATAATGTCTATAGGGATGTAAGTAACCATAGCTCAATAAGTTGGGATAGAGACTTAAAACTATACCTTAAGTACAAATAGGGTTATCAACTAAATTAGTTAGATGTAATATATGTACAAGCATATGTCATCACAAGATATTATTAGCCTGTGGTGAAATTAGAGAAATTACACTCGTTCTAATTCGGATTGAAAAGTTTCCATTTAATGCAACAACTCACGACCAAACCCAAGCTTGTGCAATGGAGACACCACTTCTCCTACGATTACCTTTAAACCATTGACTTTACCCTTACTGTGACCTCTTTACCTATCACTTAGTTCGATTAAGGATTAAAAATGGACTAATTATGCTATCCAGCGCTATCCCTTCCGAAGAGGTCAGTATTTAGCTAGAGAACCCTAAGTTTCCCCTAATGGGTTGGTATGCAGGTCTAATTTAAAATTTCAAGTCATACATTTAATTAAATATAGTTTAAGGTGTTTAATCATTTCAAACTAATCATACAAATAGAAGCCAAGACAGCAAATCGGAATCATATCATCAAACTCAGAAGCAAGCACATACGTATAGCTAACTATCTCAAGCACAATCAAGTACAATTTCAAGCCTTCGAGTACTTCAAATTAGTATTCTGAAATACAGTAACGTATTAATCCCAATTTACTTGGACTCCTTGCTTACTTGCTCACTTAAGGGGCGACTTGTATGGGTCATCGTCGATGATCCCTATACTACAAATGTTGTTTTAATTCCATATAACTATCATAAATAGGTTTTGTTATGTAATTTAGATTATGATTATCTTTGGTTTATGATCTTCTTACATTTAGCAATTTAGGTCTAAGTCTTTTAGAATTACTTACCTTCTTCAATTAGGCTTCAAATTTGTTTCCTATTCCAATTACAATTTTAGCCTCTAAATTTAATTTTAGTTTACCCTTTTTCATACGGTTTATTTAATGAGCATAGCCTTTGGTTTAGGTTTAAGTTTTTGACTTACTATCTAATATACTTATATTAATATTAATTTGAATTTTGCTTCTAAATTAAATTCGGATCTATGAATAATCTACATTTAACGTAATCGCTTATATATATGTATACTTTAAATCATAGGTTCATTTATCAAAATTCTATATCTCCTATAATCAAATTAGTTCCAAATTAATTTTTGATTCAATTCCTGAATCAATCTCTGAATTTAGTTTTGTTATAGCTTCTAATTATCGTTTTTATTTATGAATACTAGGAATTCTTCTCGAACTAAAATGTGAGATTCATCTAACTATGCTTAAGTATCCTAAATCTACATTTTAGCTCTTAATCGGTATTTTGATTAATACAGTATACTAGGTTCCTAATTTAACTACCGAATCAGCTCTTAATGTAAGAAAATTTTATATTTTTCATATAAACACCTAAATTTAAGTTTCCTACCAAATTTATTACATAATTCTATTATTATTATATTATCAATTTTATTCTAATATCTGCAATTTATTGTATTTCCAATTTCACATATTATGTATTATTACTTATGATTCACTTATTTTATCTATTTAATACTTCTAATACTACATATCATCCTTCATCATCCAATAACATATCAAATGTCTAATTATATCCTAAATCAAAATTACAGCTTATTAACCTTAAATTACAAAATTAGCATAATTATACCAATTTATCCCATTTTCATCATATAATACACATAATACATACTCCTAATGTTCCAAATATGACCAATATCATACTATATCAGCAATTAACATCCTAAAACACCTAATTACATACTAAAATAGTAATTATTCAATTAACCATTAATTAACTCCAAAATCGTTAATTATATATATTTTAAAGGTTTAAAAATTACTTAAAATTTTTGAAAATTTATTTATGAATTTTGAGTTTAAAACTACACTCCTAAGGTCATTTTTTTCTAAATCAAAAATAAAAAACTAACTCGGGTTTAGTAATTTCTTAAACACTATATATCACGGGACATAATATTATCAAAATAATATTTTTCCTAAAAACAACATACAAAAAAATTTCAAAATACCAAATTTTATAATTTTCTATAAGTATTTAATATTTTTAATAAAATGAGTAAAATAAAAAAGAAAAATTAGACTCACTGGTGTTGGTGGCTCTAGGTACTAAGGCCTTATTAACCAACTTGGGCGTTACCACCACCATGTGGTGGTATGGTGGCGGTGGCTGTGACCATCCTCTCTCAAGTGATCATCAAGTTGGAGATTTCTTTATATACCATACTTGCATTATAATTTTCTAATTTTTTTTGTAAAAATATCCCTTCTTTTTTTCTCTCCTCTTCCTAATTTTTTTTGGATCCTAAATTGACCAAATGCAGGTTTGATGATAGGTTTCTGAATTTATAGTAGGGTTTTAAGGTTTTCTTTATATTTCCTAAGTAACAGATGCCCTTTATCTTATCCTTTTCTACTTTTTATTTGTTTAATTTTGATTAGTTAAATTTCCATCTTTCTTTTCCAGATTGCCACACCTCATTTTTGGACATTTCCTCATGTTTCCATATTTTTCTTTAATTATTTAGTATTATTTTAGGTAATTTTGTGTATTTTAACCTACACATAAATATATATATATAGTACAAATAAATACTCCTAAATATTATTTATATTATTTTATGATTTTTAGTGTGTATATAATTTATCTCTATAGATTCGTTAGTTATTGAAACTCGTTTTACGCGTTTCTGATAAATAAATAATTCAATATTATAATAATTAATTATTTTCTTATTAATTTTCCTAAACCCAAACTCATATGATCATTTTTACTAATTTTTTCTAACTTCATCATAAGATTCGGGTTGGATCGGATAATTTGCTTGATCATCATAAATTTTATGAATTGAACCCTAGTACCTAATTGCAGGGCTTACAATCTAAAACACACATGAGGAAGACTTAAAAATAGCTTTTAAGGGCTAATGTGAAACAAGATTGTTAATTAACAAAAGGTTATCTATAAACTTGGGCACAAACAGCACATTGTGTAATGTGAATTGTGAATTAATACCAAATGAACGAATTTTGTTTATATAGTGTATATCTCCATTAGGTAATCTAATAGGTATTGGCTTGTGTATAGTTATGATGTTGTGTAAGAGGTGAATATAGGGTATCATGTGGTTTGTTGCACCAGTGTTGACAATCTATGTAGCACAATTATTATTCACAATTGTTACAGCAGTAATAAAGGAAAGAAATGCACCTGCACAATTCACTACATTGGAAGCTACTGCATAAGTATCATTTTGTTTCATAAATTTCATCATTTCAAGACAAAGTTCCTACATAAAATGCTTATCAAACAACTTGTTAGTAACAGCAGAAGATTCACCATCAACTTCATCAAATGGAGTATCCAAAGTATTATGGTTAGATTGTCTACTACACATTGAAGTTGAATTACTAGCCCTTCCTTTTAAAATCACCTTCCTCCCCTTATACCAATTTGGATATCTTACAACCTAGAAACAAGTATCAATCAAGTGACCTTATCCCTTACAATGCTTGCAAACCTTTCTTAAGCTTCTTTTTATCGACTGAACCCCTTGTTCTATTCAAACTAAATGCTGCCATTTCAACAGTCCTTCCTAAAGAAATAGAAACCGACCTCTTTTTCTCTACTTATTAAAATAAGTAATATGCTCCATTGACAGAGGGCAAGGGCACCATAGAGAGCACTTGGTTGTGCACTACTTCATAAGCCTCTAACAAACCCATTAAAAACCGGACTAGCTTCATATGTGATTCATATTTAACAACTCTCTCTTTTAAAGCACACATACAATAATCAATTCAACCACACTCACAATGAAGAAAGCTATACAATTCATGAAGTTCATCTCAGCTTTTATGTAGCCTTATAATAGATGCTTATGGTTTGATTTCCTTGCCTTATATTATCGATGTCGTGTTGTAATTGAAAGATTAATGGACTATTAGCAATTCCATATTGTTCTTTCACTTCTCTCCACAATTGAGACATGGACTAAGTGTATAAAAATTTTTGTTTCACTAATCATCAAATTCAACAGCTAACACCTGACCATGTAATCAACCTTAATCCATTTGTTAAGATCATCCAATCCATCAGCAAGCTTATCTATAGATCCATTCATAAAACCTGTTTTAACTTTTGCACCTAAGCTTAGCTTCATAGATTTCCTCCATGGAAGATAGTTATTTTCATTAAAAACTATGTTAACTATCAGCATTCCAGGATGATCTGAACCAAATAAGTAATACAAATCACTAATCATCAATTCCAAATTGTTGTTCATGTTGAGCAATTAAAGAGTCATACAATTTGAGAGTGATTAAAAAAAAATTAGAATGTAAAATTCTAGCTGATACCTACTCCAATACCATGTCAAGCTTCAACTTATAGTCACTATTTGAGAGAATTTATAAGTAGTTAAAGAGAGGAAGCGTATTGAGAGAGAAAGAATTTTTGGAAAAATTAATTCTATTATATTCAATACAAATATTTATATTGTCATTAGAATAACTAAAACTAACTAACTAATCTCTAACTAATACAAAAAATAAAAAGTGACTTTTCCAAGACTTGACACATGTATAAATATCTCTTCAATTATACAAAGCTTACAATAATTACATACCACGTATACTTATAAATGGCGTATATTACTAAACAAATCTTTTCTAGATTCTTTTCCTTGTTGTTTCTTTTCTCTTTTGCATACCAACAAATTCGTCCCCTCTCCTTGTAAACTATGTTGTTCTCTATTCACTCCCTTTCCAATGGATTGTTCAAGGATGAAAAACAAAAGGTGAGAGTTTTTCATTAGGATTTTCCTCAATTTTGTGTATCTACTACTTTTAACTCTAGTTTTTAAGGAAAATTCTTCAAGTTGAGGTTTTTCTTTAAAAAAATAAAATAAAAGTGAATAAAGGGCAAGGTTGATGTGCATTATGTCATACTTAGAGAATAAGTTTCAATCTTTACTCATGTAGTTGTCATGTTACAAGGACTTAGAAATGACCATTAAGTAAGTTTTGTGTTCATTACACTTTGATTTTATGAGAATTTAAAGATTTTAGGTTAGAGAAGCGTTATTAGATAATAAAAACTTATCAATGAATAGTGGTTAATACATTATCAATTAAAGTGATGAAAGGATGTGAGAGTTTTGATAGGAGAAGGACTTGTGAAATTTTGTATTATGCAAAAATGTAGAGCTTTCCTTTATTAAGAAATGCATAGAGTATATAAAGTTGAGATTTTCGACAAAATGTCTAAACCTTTATTGGCTGTTCACTTAAGGGAATGGATTCCTTTCTCCTTTATTCCTTACGTAGTTGATATTAATTGTAATTCTTAGAAGATCACAAGGGCCATTCTTTGCTTGAGAACATGAGTGGCAATTCTAAGTTTATAAACCTATCTTTCTTCCCAAAATACCCTTACACAAACTTGAAAATTATGAATCTTACCATCTAAATTAAAACATCAACTACACTATGAACAAATGTATACATCAATGACTTGTTATGCAATACTCTTCTTTGGCCACTACTACATCTCACTCATAATCCTCTTTATCCACCTCCTCCGTTCGAAAACCTAATTAACAACGCTTATACCTATATTTCTACTTTTTCTTTCACTTCCTTAAAAAATTTATAGGTAAGCTTCAAAAAGAAATTACTCAAATTGCTGAAAAGTAATCTAGATTGTTCAAAGGAATTTGAGCACATAAGAAAAGTGACCTAGATCAACGATTTAGGAATTCAAAATCCATGTTCGATTTCAATTCTTATTCACTAGGGTTGGGGTTTGCAATTTTCATAAGGGGTTATGGTTTGTAGATTTCTTCCTCAATTAGGTTAAGATTTGCAATTTTCAAATTGGTTTAGGGCTTGCAAATTTCTTCTTCCATTTCTTCTAAGTTCGATTTCCATAGAATCAATTCTTCCCTATCTTTCCAATAACACAAACTTTTCATCTGCATTTTGCATATTTCGTGTTCATAAATTTCTTAGCTAATTTTAGAATTGAGAAAAATATTTAGAATATCTCCATTTTTGTACATTCAACTTCCTTAATTCTATTTATTTTTCTCAATTCCATAATCATTTTATGGAGGGAAAAATTGGGATTTCAACTTTTAAGATTTGCTTGGTTTTTAAATTTTTTTATTGTTTTCTTATTAAATTTTAGGTTAAATATCTAAATTTATGATTAAAAATTGGAAGTACTATTTCTAGGTTTGTCCATATAGAAGGTTATGCAATGAATTTGCTCTTTTTATTGTATATGTTAGATTTTGGGTTTGTTTTAATGTTGGAATGTGACATGTTTTTTCTAGAGAAAGAAAAACTATATCTTGCATTCATTGTTGCACACTAATTTTATTGTTTAATTGATAAGGGAATTTTAGATGTTTTAATTTTTATTCACTGCTCACTTCGTATTCAATTAGTTAAGTGAACAATATAGTTATAATTACATTATACTCAAGTAAACACCATAGTATACATTCCCAACTTATTAAACTTTCATTCTATTTCCCTAGAATTACAATTTTATTCCTCTTTATGTCATTTATCGAAGTAAATGTCCCATTAATGAAGTGTAGAAAGCTTTTGTGGGATGTAAAATCCACATAAAGTTCACAATATAGTTATTTCACCAAAAGGTTCGAAGTATTTAAAAACTAAAGCTTATCCCCTATTCTATTTTCTTAAAAGTTCTAAACATACTAAGTCTAGACTCTTTCACCAAAATGGTATCTTTCGAATTAAAATTCCCTTATTTTATATTAACTTATGTTTTGTTTATTTTAACAATTCCTTAACACTTATTTATACTCTAACGAAATT
Source organism: Lumnitzera littorea (assembly GCA_024138015.1). NCBI lineage: Eukaryota > Viridiplantae > Streptophyta > Magnoliopsida > Myrtales > Combretaceae > Lumnitzera > Lumnitzera littorea. The sequence goes on from JAMXBB010000003.1 coordinate 19,933,002, forward strand.
TTGTACATTGAAACCTTCTTATCACATTAACCTTATAACCATGAATAACTTCATAAAAAACTTGCAATATATTAGGTAAGGAGGTAATAAGAGGACTTGATACGACTGAGAAGTAATTATAAGCTAAAACCTATTAGAAAAGTTAATAGACCAGAAATGTAAACAACATAGAGTCAATGATCAATTACCTTACATATTTATCTAGCTACATTCGTAATCCTATATTAGGATTTAAAATTAATGAAATTCAATCAGTTGACGATAACCTCTTTGTAAGTACATAGTTACATTATTTGATAATTGTACATGATAGGGTACTACAAAATCGCATGAACTTAAATATATTGAACTCTAATAATCTGCTACTTATGCTTAGCTAAAGTAAGAGCTCTAGGGCTTTTAGCAATTGCTAAGTATTATGATTGATAAATCGCATATCTTGAGTGGAGTAGGTTACTAAAATAGCATGGTAGATTTGTAGATTATGGGGATGGCATTAGCTATCACTATTACTATGGAGATATTATATCTGTTATCAATATTGTATCATTTGGAGGACCATAAACCTGTAGTTGGTCTGTCACTTTAAGTTGTCATTAATGAATTATTAGATTTAATCCCTTTATTTGTTCGATTATGTTAATACTATCATATAGATATTGGTAGACTCATACGAGCCACTATTATGTGTTTATGGTGATCTTTATCAGTGGTCCTGTTGACTAATTATATTACATGTGGAGTTTTATTGTAACTTTAGTAGGTTAGTTTAATATGGATTCTAACAAGTTTTGACACTTCACATATATTTACTAAAATATAGACGTGATAATTGTTACATCTTAGATCCTATGATGTAACACTTAGCAAACTCACCTTTTTCTTTTTCTTTTTTATTCCTTTTTCCTTTTTTTTTTTTTATTGTTAACTTACACTTAAGAAAACCATTAAAGACATGGAGGAGGGCTTTTCTCTAACATTTTTAAAAGTAATTGGAGCATTTAGATATATTAGAGAGGAAATGGATCCTATTTATTTACTTTTCTCAATTTTCCTTAATTTATCATTTTAAGATGTCAACACGTGTAATTAATGACTGAGATTATAAGGAATATGATGACGTCACATAATATTTTAAAAATCTAAACAATTTCAACCATTGATTTGTAAATTGAGGGAAATTAAGAGATGAGTAGATGGAGAGGATCCAAATCCTATTAGATAGGCAAAAATATAAAAGCCAAGACCATTTTATAATTTCTCTTTTTCTTTTCCAATTGTTGGTAAAAGTAGATATAAAATGACATAGGAATTCATACCATGTACTATACCTACTCTTTTAATATGGATTCCAAAAATCTAGTATAGAAAAAAAAAATAATTGAAGCAAAATCATACCTATGATGGCTTCTAACCACTTAGAACTTAAACCTATAAAATTGGTAGGTTTCAAGATAATTATGGAATCTTTGTATTTTTCATTTAACTTCTTTTAATGAAGTCTTATTGTCGATCACACATATCAAAAATCATCTATCACATTTTTGTATAAATTATATTGAATATAAATATACCAACTTCAATAAAAAAAAAATAGTATAATAAGACAATATAATGAGCATAAACCACAATGTTCACTTAAATTGGAAATTCGATATAGATAAAACTATATGACCAATCATTCACCTAAAATAATAGGGCATAGGTTGAGGAGAAATGGTAGAATCTCGATTGTATTTGTCTAATTAAATTATATTTATTAGCCATGTTATATAGGTTAAGTCCATGCTATGTTGCATAATTTAAATTAACCTAGAATTTGAAATATAAAGTACATAGTATAGGTTCCATACATGTTCCTGAATTAAAAAAAGAAAAGAAAAAAAAAAGGTCATACACAAACGATAAGTTCTAATATCCAAATCTATCTTATGATGTTTATCACTTATCCTAAAATCTATTCAACCATACTGTACTATGGGTCCAAAAGTCATACAAATTCTAATTCTCATCCTTACTGTACCCTAAAATATGTATGTTTAGGTTCACCTTAGACATAGTTAGAATAATTTTAAGAGGACTAAATAACTTTTTTATTTATCCTTTCATTAAGAATTGTATAGGTATGATAAAGTGTCACATTTTAGATGTATAATAAATTTTACCTCTATATTAAAACATTATTTTAATATATAACTAAGTTCTCATTATGATAAGTGGAATGAAATAAGCTTATATGTAACTAGGTTCTCATTATGAAACATTGGTAAATAGGGAGAATCCAAATTATATTTATATCATTGCTCTTTCTATTGGTTATAAACAACGGACTACCTGGTGGTCTCCTTTAAATTTGGAAATTTTCAAAATTTTTTAGAAAAATTTTCTACCACTTATCATCATAATTATTTCCTTCCAATTTTTTCATTAGGAGGAATTAAGAAGGGATAAAAGTGGAAGGAAATGATTAGAAAGGAAAAAAAAAATAAAAGGAAAAATATAAAGTTTCTTATTTGCAAAAAGGAAGTAGAAAAAAAGTTGATTATATAATTTTTTTTAAAATGCCATAAATTCCCTAGAATTTAAAATGCATTTTGTTTCAAGGGTAAATGTGTAATTTCACTATAATTTCTTCTTAGTTCTCTCAAATTAAAGAGAAACTTTAAAAAATGTGTAGTTTCATTTAAAGGGTAGATGTGTAGTTTCATTACAATTTCTTCCAATACACCCAAGAGAAACTTTCTTTCTCAAATCCATTTCCCTATCTTTCCCTTCCTTTTGTAAACAAAGGAATCATACAATTTTCCTTCCAAATTCCTCTCCTCCCTTTTCCTTCCCACAATCCAAACATAGTGTTAACGACTCTCTTCCTCTAGAATTTTAGGTAGAATGATTGCAAATAAGATAGTCCCTCTACTAATACTTCTTGTAATATGGATAGACACAAAATTTAATTAGTGAAACAATATAAAGGTAAATAATTCAAATAATTGGATTAAATCATAGATGGATTGATTAATTTTAGTTTAAAAATAAATGAAATAATTAACTCAAATAAAAGATAAATAATTTAGTTAGACTTTGACAAAATTATAAAGAACTTTTATGTAGTATTGGATTAGGAGGTCTCCCGAGGTATTGTCTGCCTTGTAGCAAAACACTATATAGCTTTGTCCCTTGGTGTAATGGCTTCTTAAGAGGTTATCTCATTCTAGGATTGACTTAACCTAAGTATACTTAACTTTGGAGTTCTAACGAACTCTAAGCCCTTTAAGTTACTACATCAAAAAGCATCTTAATAATTAAAGTTTCATTACATATTATTTATTGGCCATTACAATCCATCCTCCTTATAAAATTGACATTCTTATTAGTTTCATTACATAGGTTTAAAACCACTACCAAATAGAGATTACGCCCTTCTAATTGGTGGATTGTTTTGATACCATCTTTCACTACTTGACAAAAATTTTTCCTATAAAGATATTATCCACTTTAGCATGAAAAACCACATAGTTTTATCTTTTGATATAGCAACTTCCCAAGAGGTCACTAATCTTAGGATTAACCTAGTTTAAACATACTTAACTTTAGAGTTATGATAAACTCCAACTCTCCAAGTCACTACATAAAAAGGCATTAACCCTCCTAGTCAGTACATTAAAAGACGTCTTGATGATCTATCACCTACTATTTAAAGAGTATTACATGTGATACCTTACAACTTTAGCAACTAGGACCCAACACTTGGTTTATGAGATGTAAGTTTTGTAATTTTGCAATTAGATCCTGAGTGATCGATTTAGGGCATTCATGAAAATAACTCGATTAGGCTAGAAATTTATAAGTGGATTGGTAACATTAATCAAGGAGACCTCATAGGTTTGGATCTCAAAAATATAACAAAGTAGTAAAAATATGGCTTAAATGGTGAATTTTACATTATTATATATGTATAGAAACCACATAAAATAGACATCAACAGTTAATGAATCCTTAAGATAAATTATATGAGTAATAATAATATTAAGTGATAAAATAAAATGTAGAAGACATGTATATACATAGAATATAATTATTATGTAAATATTGATATACCAGTAATTATTTTAAATACTCAAATTTATGCAAAATATACTAATTTAACAAAAGAAAATGGAAAAATTATAAAAAAATATGTGGCATTAGTGGAAAAGCAATAGGAGGGTGGTAAGATAAGAAAATTAAGTTGAACATGTAGTGGATTAAAAAACCTAAAGCTTTGACACCTAATTTTACCTTTATAACATGTGCTGGTAAAGGAAAATTAAACAAATCACCTTAAATCTGATTATATAAACACAAGTTGGCCTTCATTTAGAAGTTTGGTCACTTGGAGAGTTAGGAAAAATTATGAGAGAGAGATTGAGCAAGAACTGAATTTTAGAAGAAATTTTTAAGAAAATAATATAATTTTGGACATTTTAGAGTTCATATACTTAGAGAGTTTGTAGAAGCAAACGATCACTATGGTCTATAGGGAAACCCTACACTAAGGTGGGTAGACAAACCCCCATCACTCTATGGAGAGAGGTGTGTAATGTTCAAATTAGTGTTCAATTTTCTCTATTTTAATTAAATTTTACTAAAAATAGAAAACAATTTATAAAAATTATGAAACTTAGTTTTATTTAATATTTTTGCATAAGAAATTCAAATATCAAATCAGAGTTTCAAAATTTTGAATGCTAGTATAAGATCCTTAAGAAAAACACCTTAGTAGTCGATTTTTTATTACATTTTTTAAAATACAAATGTTGTAGTTTCGATTTGAATTTTATTAGGTAAACTCTTAAGAGACTATATTTTCATGCCACATAGTTGGATTTTCAAAATCATGATGTTGGATTTTGAGATATTTTTGGTTTTCTCTAAAACAATGAGCTAGTAGTTTAAATTCCTTAACAAAATTGATTTTCTTGTAAACTATATAATCAGTTTTCCCTAAGTGTACAACATCTAAATACAAGGAATTTCAATAAGTTGAAATTTGCGCTTAAGCTAGATGATTTACAAAACTTAATTTTAGTAGTTATTCTTAAGAAATTGAATAAATAAAGTTTAGAGAAGGAATGTAATAGGTGGCTATAGAGCTAAGGTGTTGTGATGCTACAAGAAGTGAATTTATCATGGTTTTATAATTTGGGATAAGTTCGGTTTATATGTAAAGTAGTGAAATGAAGGAGTGATAGTAGAGTTTAAAACTTGGTTAGAAAGTAATCTTTTAAAGGAAACTTGATATATATCTAAAATTGTATTAGTTAGAGGTTTGATCAGAAAGTAGTCTAGTCCTAAATGTTTGATCACACCAGGAATCAGACAGTAGGTCAAAAGTTGTTGGGTGGAAATTAAAGAGGTTATATTAAATATTTAGTGATAATTGAGGAAGACTAAAGCTACATCCAAAGATAACGACCATCAATGCTAAGGCAAGTGGGGTTAGTGTGTCCTGGCATTTTAAGGTATTGTTTAAAATACTTAGAGACTTTAGAATGCTTTTAGCTTGTGATTGTAATTTTGTCATTTGTATGCGTACCATGCATGTGTTTGTATATCACCGTACTGCTGTGGGAGTATTATCCATGTTGTGTTTGTTTTTATATATATTGTTTTAGTTTGGATTGCTTGGAATTGGTTTATTACCCTTAAAACAAACTAACTTAAACTCAGCGTAACTTATATGCATTATAAGCCATTAGGAGAAAAGGCTAGGTTCATCAAGCCAAACACAAACCCTTCGATGATGATAGCTAAAATGGTCATTTACCCACTCTTAGTCGAACTAAGTGACAAAAGAGGAAATAGTGGCAAGGTTGGGTACAATAGTTCGAAAGTAGTATTGGGCGGAAGGTGTTTTTCATTACACAAGCCCTAGTTTGGCTTTGATTCATGAATATGTGACATCAAACTCTTTAACCTAGATTACAGCATGTATAATTTCTCTAATCTTGCAATAAGCCGAAAAATGTTGTACGATGGTACTTGCTTACATATACATTGCATCTGACTAACTTGGTTGAAAACCTAGATTATTATGTCCTGAATGCATACTTCTATCTTCATCCTACTTACCAAACAATTTTTCACTCATTCCCCTATAAATGTTGTTGCAAGTTTGAAGTTGCAAACCGAGTCTCACCACTTCTCTAATTAACAGCGAATAGTGCTAAGGTGTAAAAGTTAAGAAGAAATGGTTGGACTTTTGTTTTCATTGTCAAACTGTTGTAACTTTTTGGGAAAACTAGTTGGGTCTCCTTTGTTAGCCTAATAGTTTTCAACCCTTAATTTGTAGTATATTTCACTTGAATCTACAGTCTAAAAGACACTTTTTAAAATATATCTCTTTTACGTGAATGCATTACCTATAATTACGTTTGTAAATCAAAAGTCTAATTCTACAAGCCTTTGATAAAAACTATCTTGAAAGGTTGTACTATAGATTTTATAAGTAATGGGTTCTGAACTTGATGCTTCAAAATGATTGGGTCAAGTATACCTTGTGTAAACTAGGTTTACGATAACAGTTGTGAATCTAACTCCTATCTTAGGATAGTTTACATGGTAGGACTGTTATAACTTCACCTATTTGGGACATGACATCATAGATACTAATAGGATGTAGCATCTAACTTGTAATTTATTACAACTAAACAAAACCTCACTTATCAAATTGGACAAATTTTAAAATTTTAATCTCTTTTATTAGCTTGTATAGAAATCCTTAGATTGGAAAAAATACAATTCTTCAATGAAAATCTCAAATTAATACGTCTTTTCAATTACCATTTCATCACCACTACTATCAACATCACTCTACCTCAACATCACCACCTCAAACTTATCGTCACTATAAGTGCAACTATCTTCATTGTCACCATTATTGTTAATGACACTACTGCCGCTTGTATGACCACCACTTACCACCATCATTAGCATCTTTGAAACTTTATATACTACCCCTACCACTACCACCACCATTACCTCTACTTTACCTCTACTATTACGGCCAACATTAACACTACTATTATGCACTATTATCACCATCTCCAACACTACAAGTTCTTTACCTATACCATTACCACTACTACAACTGTTGCTATTGTCACATACCAATAACTCCACTATACTACACTATCATTATTGTTATTGCCCTTATATAGTTGCCACCTTATTGTCATATCCAAGATTATAAAGGACCAACACCTTGCTATTACCATTTTGATGCAGACAAGTTAAGTTTACAATATATGGAACAATTTGATAATGAGAAACAAAAAATTCAAAAGTAGGCCGGAAGCATGAGAAGTCAGAAGAGTAAAAGCGAGGGACTATTGGAAGCTGGCTAGAACCTGAGCATGACTAGAAGCTTGTAGAATTAGGACTAGAAGAGGCCTAATGCAAGAAATGAAAGCTAGATTTCAAGCTTAACTTTGAGAAGCCATAATCTATTATCTGTAAAAAAAAGATTGAGTCACTTTGACCTAAAGCAAACCACTTCACTTTTTAGCACTTTTTGGGAAATCAATTTTGCACATTTTATAGGATACTAAGTTATCAAAGATTTCTTGATAGTTTAGAAAAGTTTATATTAGCTTATTCTATTTCCTATTTTCCTTGATTTTAATTCTATTATGCTTCCCTATAAAAGGGTTTTAGGTTATAAATGCGCTATGAATCAGTTATATTCATATTCTTTTTGAATTAATACATATTTCACTCTTTACATATGTGAGACCTTGCAAAACTGGTAATTAATTCAGGATTGGCTGATTTAGAAATAGTTTGTAAATCTTCTCTCCATTAGATTAATTGGAAGCATCCATAAGTATTAGAATGTCTGAATTACATTTAGATTGAATATGCAATTATATAAATTAATAAGAAATAAAATAAAAAGTTTAGTGATTGAGACTCACTTTAGAATATATAATTTATGTCAATGTTCTTAGAATTAAGTTAACCTTCACAACTAGGCAGTAAAAATTAAAAAAAAAAACTATATAACTTTAATATTTCAAATTAAGCTCATCTCTATACAATTTTCTTAAATATATTAAGTTTATTAGGTCTAATCGCTATGATATAGAATTTCATAATTTTAAATATAGCTTATGATAAATCTTTTGAAATTAACTACGTAATCTTAATAATTAATATTAGTGAATAAAATTATATATAAGATGTATATGAATAAGTCATAAATAATTAATGAAACATATCTATATATATAATATATTAAAGAAAAGTGTATTTAGGGCCTTATCTTGGAGCGTAAGGCAAACGAAAAATTAGTTTCAAATGAGACAAAATGATAATATGAGTTCCCCAAAAGTTTTAAGGAATAGTTTTGTAAGGTCGAATTTAAAAAATAAGTTGAAATACAACCAATATACATTAAAACGTAAAGTTTATCAGCTTAAATTTTAATAAGTCTAAAAATAGAAATTTTAGATTAAGTGTATAATACAATATTCTACTACTTTTAAAATATATTATGGTATTTTATAAATAATAAGTCATGATAAAATTACACTTGAAAGATCGTATAAAATTAGATCAACAAAAAATATATATATTATATGTATATTACTGCCTTAATCATAGCGGTAAAAGTTTCTATAAATTAGAGTAAGGAGGGACGAGATTTAGACGAGAGAGAGAGAGAGAGAAAAGGAGAGGAGTTAAACGAGAAAAAGAGAAAGAAAGGAAGAGAGAAAGAGAGAAAAGGAGAGGAAGAAAAAAAAGAAGGAGAAGAAGAAAAAGATATTAGAAAGTTTAATTTTTTTGGTATTCATAATTTTCAAGTAAACTCGTTTCCATAACTATTAGTATTATCATATAATTGTCTTATGATTGATATATAATAGTTTTATAGGAGATATATTCATAATTTCACTATTTTCCTAAATGAAGTATTTTATCGATACAATTTCATAAAGTTCTTTTTTTTTTTAAGTTTTGAACTTAGAATATTGATAATTATATTTTTATTATTTCCATTTAATAACTCATAAAGAAGCTAGTATATATTTGTATGAATCATATTTCCCATATATATATGTTTATATATACACATAAATAAGTTAAGCATTCACAATATTGTCTAATTAATCCCATTGTTAGTACGTGTGGTACAATATGATGATTTTACGTATAAGATAAATTACATATTACATATTGTACAATATTTTAAACATTTAAAAAATATATATATAAACACACTATAGATATATATTACTTATTAAATGATACTTTTGCTAATAGTACGATGTTACATTATTATATTACAAGTATATATATATATAAAATAAGGGTTTCATGATAAGTAACATAGAAAGAATGGTACATATTCAACATGTATATATGTAATAGAATGATATATATATTTAACAGAGTTTTGATTGTAAATAATATAGAACCTGAACAATTAAGTAAAATTATAAATTTAAATTAAAAATAATGATTTGAAGCTTATATGTAATAAGGGTTAAAATACTAAAATGATATTTATATTATAAGAGTAAGCAGCGGCAATATGATTAATATCAGACTTGAGTGAACAAATCGAAGACTTCAAGTATGTTTGAGATTAATACGTTATTGTATTTTAGAATACTATTTTATAGTACTTAGGAGCTTAAGATTATACCTGTTTGTGCTTGTCACATAGCTTGATTATGCGTACGTTTGTGTGTATGTGTTTTTGGGTTTAATTGTATGATTCCAATTGATGCTCTAAACTGCAATTGTTTGTTTTGCGTGAAATGATTGAATGCTTTAAACTAGACTTGATTAACTGTATGACTTATAAATCTAAATTGGACATGCATTGCAACCTATTAAGGAAACGTTTTGGATTTTTCGACCAAATATTGATTCCTTCGAAAGGGATAGTGTTGGAGTATAATGGTTCCTTCTTCATCCTTAGTTAAACTAAGTGGTAAGAGAGGAGGTCATAGTAAGAGTGAAGGCGGTGGTTCAAAGGTAGTTGTAGGAAGAGCGATATCTCCATTACACAAGCTTAGGTTTGGTCGCAAGTTGTTGAAATGTGCGCTAAACTCCTCAATCGAATTAGAGTGGGTGTAATTTCTCTAATCTCACAATGAACTAAATAATGTCGTACAATGACATTGTTTTTTTGTTGTATTGCATTTAAATAACTAGCTGATAACCCTACTTATGTCTAGTATATAGTCTTCTATCTCCATCCCAACTTATTGAGTAGTTGTTTACTCACATCCTTATAAATATTATTATAGGTACTAGCTAAGAAGCAGCAATTATAACTACCTTAAAATTAGTTACTGCTGGATCTTGGGGAGTAGGGATATAAAACTGATGATCAATTATATTTTTTAGGTATAATTTCTTAACTTTCTTTAATCTTTTAATATCAAATTATATATTACTTAAGTAAGATTAGGTTATTAAATTATGTAAATATTACTTGGAATATTGGAATCCTAATATAAGTTTTTCATACTTCTACATGCAAATAACATATTTAATTTGTAAATTATTTTCTTCAAAGCGAGTTACCCGTGAACGTCATATGTAAATTAAGTCTGAGATAATGACTGTATAGTAAGCTTCCATCCTAAAATGGTTTATATGATGAGACTATTATGACTTTGCCATTTCAGGGTATAATAACATATATTGTGTTTTTTATGCTATAGCTATATCACTATACAACAATTTTATGTCATTGACAATAAGTCAATCATACTAGTAGTAAAGTAATGGTGGTCTAAAGGTGACATGGTAGCGTTAGCTGTTGTAGAGGTGAGCGGATGGCATTGGCAATGGCAACAATGGTGAGATGAAAAATTTGGTTAAAATATTGAATAAACAAAATGGTATAACTATTGTAATAGCCAATCTAGTGTAATACCAATACATAATAATTATTATACAACATAGAAATATTGTACTATACTTAAAGTACCAAACATATAAGTTACATTGCTCTTTTTGTACTGTAATATATTATTTTTCTTACCCTATACTATAATACAATTTAGTCATGCCATTTACAATGTTGCATCCTAGCTCCTTAGTTATGCCATTTAATAGAGTAAAATGGAACATATCTACTTAGGCATAATTGGTTTAGTAAGATTAAGCATATTTGAGAAAGATTTTAATGGTATTAATATATTATGTATCATATATGTATGTATACATAAGTATATATGTATGTGTTTGTGTGTATGGTAAATAAATACTAATAAAATATTAACATATATGGCATGTGTATATCACGGATGATAATTATTTTTAAACATTAAATAATGTATGTTGAGCTACTAGTTTGAGAATGTCCATGTGTTGGTCTATTGTGCTTGTGTGAGACACAAGATGACACTTAATTGTTTCCATAATGCTACTAATCACCATCTTAGAGAAAAATGGTCACTTTTAGAAGCGATTGCTTGAGATCACTTATGAAGGAATTACCTTCCTTGAAAGAATATTCACCCATGACATAATAAATAGTTACAAGTATATATAAGAATCTATAATAGAAGTTAGACATGAGTTTCAAACATGTATAACTACTAATAAATAGAGAGTGGAGAGGACATGCACTAATGATTTAAGAATAAAACAACATACAAAATTTCAGTTAGTGTATGATAAGCAAAGAATTTTTGTAAGGTAGACATAAAATTAATATAATATTTGGGAAAGTGGCTTGGTTTTATTATTATTATTATTTACATAGCTATAGTTTATTTCTCCAAACCTCTCACTTCGATATGATGCTTAATTTGAAATAGCGATAAGTTTAAAAATGAATAATAACACAAAATAAATTAAGAATTTTTTTTATAATGGAAGGGCATAATTGTAATATGATTGGCTACCTTCGAGCACATAAACATTGTACATGACCTATCCATCAAGTAAGAATAGCTTACACCATTTAGGTAACCCCAAAAAGCGTTCACATTTTACCCAAGACCTCATGTAACGCCCTAAGACCCTATTTAGGCATTACAACACATCACATATTTCTACTATTCGAAAATATGCTGAGGCTTCTAGATCCACAAACATCTAACTTTAATATAAACATTACCACATATACAAGAATAATTATCAAAGGAGTAAGAAGCACGATCTACTTGAATCACCATAATCTAAAAGCACACCAATGTAATAATTTGTAGAGTTTACTAACTCAAAATCCATAAGTAATATAAAAGTAGATCTAAGAGTATCTAATCTCTTGGGATAATACATAACCAAAAAACAAAACAGGAAAGGTATCCATATCCTCATTTGTAACAAGCCTCTCTTAATTATGTCATAACTCCATCATTACATAAATCACCTCAACTCTAATCATCATAAAAATATAAATATTCGACACCCTCCTCCTCCTAGATATCATCTGCAAAAAGCTCTTCATAGATAAGATGCTCATTAATTCTTATGCTTGAAAAAGAATTAAAGAATGAGCTAAAACCTAGTATGTGATGCACAAGCACACACAAATGCCAAGCTAAGTCAAACATATGCATATAATACAAATTACATCAAATATACAGCAAACAATCAATTAAGTATCTTTAATTTAGGCCAATAAGCAATAAAAGGGTACTCATGACCTTACCACACTATGATCTTTGTCCACATACGTAGGTAGATATAAATATATGTTTTCCTTTAACCCATTGATGCCTAGAGTCTAGAGTCTAAAGTCCTTGAATCCTAGATTTCTAGCTACGTCATTCCATATAAAAGTACACTAAGGAATCCTTATATATGATCAGCAGTCGCTCCTCAATAGATCTACCATTATAGACCCCTAGAGCAAGTGAGTTAAGCATAACTAGCAACAATGTTTAATTAAGCTGGATATAGATTAGTTTGGTTTGTTTAGTAAGTCCTGATAAGCATAAGCAAACAATCAAACACCATGCACCTAAAAGCCTAACCAAAATCAACTATACCCAATAAGAGAGAATAGAGGAATCTAAGAAAAAGAGACCTAATATAAGAATCAATACATCCATATTAAATGCTAAATAAGGCCATGCAAGAATATAGCTACCCTTATAGCTATCTCCTCCATTATTCTTATTAATCCTCATCACTTCGAGGCACTCGATAATTCTCCACCTAGCTCTCTTCGTAATCGATTTGCATCCATAAAGGTTGAAACCTCTCAAACAAGCTCAAAATAACTCCTCTACATGCTTACTTAGTACTAACTATGGCATCTTATGGTTTAAGTCTATCTAAGCTTCTATTGATTGCTATGCTAAGAAAAGAATGATTTTTGGTAAAATTAAGGTAATAAAGCGCTTGTACGACAAAGATTTGGAAAGATTCTAACTTAAAAAGCACTAGATATTATACTAGATTTACTAAAAGGGGCAATGGTTTAATAAAATTGGTTAAAATGTCACTTAGAAGTCAAAAGTGTTTAAAATTGGTCAAAATGCGAAATTAAGCTAACAACAGGAAAATTATAAGCAAAGGTTAGAAGTTTTATAAAAGAAGGCTAAGTGGAACTCAATACTAATGTTAGGAAAAAGATCGATTGAGTTTCGTTAGGAGAAATAACAAGAAAAACTTTCACATAAAATTCCTAACTTAACATAGTCAGTGACATAACCATGTTGCTTAATTGTGTCAAAATTTGTTTCTTTTGCAAAAGTTGGAATTTTTTGTAAAAGAAAGTTAATTGAAACTATATTGTAAGAAAAGAACACTTAGAGTTCACCAATCAACATGACCAATGACATGACAATGTCATTTGGTTGTGTCACTTTTTATGTAAGTTTCCCTTTAGTAGATTTAGTGTCACATACTGAAATGGAGGAGTCGTAACAATCCCACCATATGAGCTATCCTAAGATAGAATTTGTCCTTACAGCTGCTATCATAAACATAATCACATCCGACACACTCGACTCTACCTCTTTGAAGCATCCAATTTAATACCCGTTTGTTATAAACCTATGGAGTAATCCTTTGAAATTATTTGTTAAAAATAAACTTGTAATTTGATTTTGTAAATGAGTGGTAGTAAATCTCACAAGTACCTATCATTTCATATACAAACTATGGTATTAAAACTACCAAACCCCTTGAGGAGTCCTGTATAGTTTTCCTTAAAAGCTAAGAAAGTCTATACTAAGAACAATAACCAGCCATTTCTTGTTACACCTCACTCGCTGTCTCAATTTGCTAGTGCTCTAGTTTTGGTAGGTACTTGTAATCTATTTAGAACCAGCAAAACAAACTATAGGAGAATGAGTTATAACTTACTTAGTAAGTGGGGCGGAGACAGAAATATGCATTTAGCACATCATAAGAAAATTTTTCAACTAAGTTAGTTAAATGTAGTGTGTGTACAAGAAAATGCCATTGTACGACATTATCTTGTCCATCATGAGATCAGAGAAATTGTGCCTACTCTAATCTAGGTTGAGGAGTTTAACGTCGTGCATTCGTGAATTGAAACTAAATTAGGGCTTATGCAATAAAGAACACCCTCCTCCTATGATTACCTTTGATCTATGACCCCCAATCTCGTCGCAACCTCTTTAACTGTCACTTTGTTTAACTAAGGATGGGGAAATGACCATTTCAGTTATCTTCATCGAAAGGAGTCCGTGTTTAGCCCAAGAATCCTAACCGTTACTCTTAGTAGGTAGTGATGCATTTTAAGTTAAATGTAAAGCTAAGTTTGAGTTAATTTATTTTTAAGGTGATCAACTAAGCCTTAAACAATTCAAGCATAATAATATTCATAGAACAATAATCACATGGAGCTTAGCTCCTATCATAGCAAATCGAATCTCAAATACAAGCGTTGCATATGTATAAACAGTTAACTATAATCATAAGCAAATACATACTGAAGTCTCTAGATATTCTAAAATAACACCTCAAAATGCTGTGAAGTATTGATCCCACTTACTTATATTAAACATCAAGGCTTCACTTACTTGGAAGTCATATATATTAAAGCTCATATTCAGTTTTCGTAAGATTTATGAAAACGTTGGGGTTTTATCTAGTACTTGGTTGATTTATTATTTATACAATTATTCAGTCGACTTGTGTATATACATATTTATATACATACACTTTATATATATACACATATATATACTTTAAGTATTTTATTTTATCATATAGGTTATAACAACTTGCTTAATATTATTTAATATACATAGTTTTATTACTAACTGTATTATATTGTTTTAATTTTATCAAAACGTACTTTTTATTATTCATATTACTTTTTAATAAAGGAAAAATCATTGTAGGATGATATTTTTCGTAATATTACAGAAATCATCTATTTAATTACCTAAAGTAATTCAGCTTTAGTAAAGTCAGTATTACGGAGTTCGTATGAACTCGACGATATATGTTTTGTATTTCATTTAAAGGATGATCCTTAAAGGGTATTTCTAATCCTAGTATACAGATAAAGCTGTATAGCAAGTAATATCATATTGATATCTTGTTGCATAAATAAGATATATTTTCATACAAATTTGGCAACAAAATATGATAAATCATATATTATCAAATTCTAGTACATATATATATCATAACCCGATGTCTATAATAGTACAAAATATCATAAAAATAATGGATAATCCTAACTGGTTGAAGTATATTCAAGCATTACTTAATCAAATAATTAACATATTTTAACATATTATTCCTAAATACATATCCCAGTTACCAACTTAAGCTATTTAATTAAGAAAATTCATACTAACTAGCATGAGTGGTCAAATAATTATACAAAAATTCTTATATACTTAGAAAAATATATAGAACTCAATTAGTAACTTGTTTCATGCAATTGGGTTTATCGTTTCATGCAATTGGGTTTATTGCCTATATACATAAAATTACAATTTTATCCCTAAATCATGATTAACTAAGCAAATAATAATATTTTTACACCAAAATAGTTCCAACCTGTCCTAACATTATTTCGAACATCTAGAATTAATTAGATCCTAATTTCATCAATTACTTCACCTAAAATCAATTTAGTTCACAAATTATCCTATTTTTAATAGTTTTTAGGGCTTAAAAATACAATAAATATTAATTAGATATAAAATCAAAATTAGGCTCCATAGGAATAAACTAAACGTAATATGTATTCTATAGAAAAATTTTGGAGCTTGAAACAACATCATTTAGTATATTTATTTTAAATTTCAAAATTTGGATGAATAATGCATTTATTAAGCAAATATGTAAAATATACAGTATGAAAATAGATCTAAAATAACTAAGGAATAATTTTTTCTTGTAATTTTCTGGAATCATTTGATATTTTTAGAAAATATGTGAAAAACATGGAAGATTTTCAGGCCCAGCATTCATTAGAGCTCCAACCACTGGACAATGGTGAGGGTATGTTAGTGGAGCTAGGTGGTAGGTGCTTTAGTGGTGGCTAGTCAGGTGCAATAGCAGGTTGTGACTTGATGGTGGAATCATCCTAGGTTAGTAAATTCCCCCCTTTTTTCTATTTTTTCCTATTTTCTTCTAATTTCCTTTGGTTTTTCTTTGAGTATTCTATGTTTTTAAAGTGGGTACGAGGGTCTTGAAGTCTTATATATACTAGTTGAGGTCGGTAAGGATTTTTCTTAATAATTAAGTAATTTATTTAATTATTTTTATTAGAAAAAGAATAGTAGGAGGTATCATCCATTGATAAATTTAACTTTTAACTCATCCATCTAAGTTGTTGTTAGGATTCTAGAATTTTTTTAGGTGATTTCTCCAAGTTTCGAATAAGTTTGAGAGTTATTTTAATGTATTTCGATATTTTACGTTTAATATATTAATGTTTAATGATTTTTGTTAATAATTGAGTATATATCTTATATGTACATTACATGTAATGAGTATTTATATATATAATCATGTTTCTAACATGTTTTTTATTTTTAAGATGTTTTTCCTATTTAATTTTGTGAATTCATCGCTTATTGTGTATAATTATATAATTTCAGGTTAATTTACATATATATTAATTATATATACCGGGTATATTCATAAAAATATACATATATTAATATAGTATATTGTGTGATATTATTCCTTTTTATAGTTTAAATAACCTATCCTTAAGTCCTTATTATGTTTTGGGCTTAGTTTTAGGGGATTTAACGAGTTTTGCGTTATATCAAATAATTGTATTTCTAAAGCTAAAATTGAGCTTTAGGATATTATTTTTAAAATCTAACTTTATTGGATCATTTCAACTAACTTTTTTAATTTAGTCGTAAAGTTTGGACTCGATCGAATATGTTTTCTTGAAAGCCTTAAATTTAGATATAATTGCCTTAAATACAACTTTAAGGGCTTATATAAAATAAATCCTAACAATTTTGATTGTATTCTTGATATCTTATTATATTTTTTACTTTCAAGCATACAAGAATTCTTGATTAGGGTTATCATATTTCTTATAAGTTTCTAATCTAATCAGTTTATTTTCTTAAATGTCCAAAATCAATTGTTGACCCTAATCATACAAGAATAGCACTTTGCCCTAATACTAAGATATTCATATCCTGATTACTAATTTGTGGGATGTCACATACGATTAGTGACATGATCATGTCGCTAGTTACATGCCTTCTAACAACAACTAAATGTCCTTTCCTCCTTCAAAAAGCTCTCTAATCCAACCTTTCCCCTTACAAACTTCAACCTAACCTTAAGTATACTTCAACCATCAGTTACTCATCATCTAAACTCCTTTTTATTTCATCAAAACCATAAATTTTCAATTCAACAACAACTCAATTACTTCATTTTTACTCCAATAATAGAAATCCATTTCAAGAATCTAAAACTAAGAGTGAAGGCTTATGAGACTTACTTGAAATATCTCAAACAATTGGTGATGTCAGAAAATGAAATTAGATACCACCTACAATCTATAAAACACTTAGTTTCAAATTAAACATCTGATAATATCCTAAGTTTAACTTCTCCAAAACAATACCCAAATGAGAATCAAGCTTAACTTTGAAAATCCTCCATTTAAGTGACTTTACATACTCAAATAAGCTGTTACTTGGTGATATCTAATAACCCTTAGGATGTTAGGATGCTTACTATGAATTTTCTTCAGCTTAACCTTTGAGAAGCTTACTTCAATCACCCCTTACTTGCCTCTTGTGGTTAGGTTTAGAGGAAGAGTCTCAATTTTCTCCACATGAAGAGGGGACATGCTTTATTTGGTAGCTATTAGGGTTTAATTAAAATAAAACAAAGGTAGGTTTTAGTAAGTAGGGTTTTAATAAACTTTTGAAATACCTAAATTACCCTTGTTTGTTAAAAAACGTTTCTTCATATATTACACCTCATTTAAGTTGTTAGTGTATCTTGAATCTTAACCACTAAGTTAACCCCTCGAGTAAACTAAATTCAAAGTTGTGATAATTTGGTTTAAAACTAACTATAAATTTGTATTATTTCAATTAAACCTATTTTATTGAGGATATTACAGCTATTGACTTATCTAATATTTACAATCCATACATGAAACTAGATCACCAAGGGTTCTTAGCACCACCTCACTTATGATTGCCACTCACTTATAAACGCCGTTACAAACACAAAGCACATATAGAGGACCATCTAATGTATCTTTCAATTCGTTACTTATGAACCTATCTTGCAATCATTATTCAACATTAACTAATTAAATCTTTAGTTTAGTTCTTGAATAATTTTATTATCTATAATTTGATCATAATTGTTATTATGTTCCTGATGATGTAATGCTTAAGTATATGATACTTTATGTTCTTACATATAAAGATACTACCTTACTTAGATATAAATCAAATTAACCATCTACACAACAAGTTTATTTTAATAATCTAATGTAATGGAAATTAATTATCTACCAAGAAGCATCTTTTGACATGTTGATTATGGTTGAATCAACTCCAAATCGTATGGTATGTGTAGTCCAATGGGGGATGGGCTTATTTGACTCTTTGCTCCCATGCCTACAAAATGCCCCTTATAGGTATAACCATGAGGAATGGAAATGGTGGAAAAGGGGGAACAACCAAGCACTAAATTCCTAAAGGAATGTGCTAGGTTCGATGGGAACATAGAGAGTATAATAGACTTCTAAAGTCTTTTGGTTAAGGTCTAGAAGCAAAAAAATTTCTACCTGTTGATCACCTTGTTAGTCTAAGGTTCATTTATACTAGTAATTGGTAGGGGATATGCATTATGGGATTGACAAAGTGGCTCTATAAGTTGGTCAACCATAACCAAGCTGACAATCACATCTGTGATCTAGAGGTTTGACATCCTCAAGGCATGTCGGGAATGTCAGTTTTACTATGGATGTCAGGCCACAATTAATGAGCCAAAGTGGGATGCTAGTTCTAAAGGACAAAGAGAGGGGGAGGAAGTAGTCGAGCCAGTCTAAGTGCATATTAGGCTGTGAGCCAAACATCTAGTAGGCTTGCAAGGCTTGGAGTATCCTTGCTTGTAGTGTTCGGACTAGTAAGAAGATGGTTCTTTGCATTTTCAAGCTCGGTTAGCCTATAGGCGAAGTCCTCACACATAAAACAGAGACTTTACCTTAGGTTCACAGTAGTGCTCGCTTAGGTGCTTAGGGCATGTGTTTGGTTGGTTGCTTCTTACGAGGCTTATAGATGGTTGAGGTGCTTGAGCAAGTTGGAGTACGTGGAAAGAAAGGGAGAGAGAGGAGGTAATCATTTTGTTAGGGGTCGATAGGCCTTCTAGGGGGCCCTTATCAGAATTGGGCCTTGGGTTAGATGAGATTTGTATATCAACATTTGTATGCCCCCCTCCCTACTCCCCTCAACGTTAAGGACATGAGGAGAGTAGGTAAGCCTAGATGTTCGGCTGGAGACGATGGAGAGATGACTCCAAGTAGGAGCTTGTTTGCATCAAATGGTGATGTGACGTATGACATGTCTGATCAGGTTGTTTAGATTATATAGTGATGTTCAATGCGACTAACATGATCATTTAGGTAATCAAGGTGCCATATTTGTTTTTCGAAAGAGCACCATGTAGTTATTGTTTCGCGGGAAATGGTTACACATATAAGGGGTTGGCATGCGTGGCTACGTCAATGATCCATGTGCATAAGGCAAATTAGATCATTCATTAGGGGAGTAAGATACGTATATTGCTAGGATGCAATGCATGTCCTTATAATGGAAACATGCTCTAAGAATAAGGGAAACCATTCGTTTCCCATGAGCTTGTCTATATAAGGGGTGGTTGGGTCCCTAATTTTCACTTTCCGCATTTCACTAAGAGGAAACTTTACTATAATTTGCATTTGCAAGCTGATACCTTATTCTACTGTTCCTTTAGCCCTTCTTTGATAAAGGCTAGTTAAAGTACATTTGATTCTCAAGGTAAGTCCTTAGATGGGTCCATTTCGCAAGAGGTTGATGAAGACTATGAGCAAATAGTGCTGGAGAGGGGTGGTAACCCTACTCCCCTTGAAATGACAATGACTGAAATGATGGACATTAGTGATGGTGATGAGGTGTTGTTAGCATGGCACTAGAGGAAGATGTAGTAAACAGGAGACCTTTAGATGTCTACCCACCGAATAATGAGGGCAAGTAGGCTGCGGAGGCCTTAGGAACTACTAACACTAACAAGAAGGCTTGTACTCGTGTCTACTTTGAGGAAGATGAAGCCAAGTTGAGATTGGTCAATCAGGTGGTCGGAAATGTTCCTGCATGTTCTATGGAGCTCCTTATGAGCTGAGAGAGAGAGCCTTTGAGACAAGGGATGAAAAGTTGTTTTACATGTACGTTAAGTTGTTTGAGCTCAATTTGCAACTACCATTCTTAGGTTTTCTTATTGAGGTATTTAACTACTTTCGAATAGATCTCGATTCTCTCAATGCCAATGCTTGGGTACAATTGCTTGCCTTCAAGGCGATCTGTTTATGGCAGTTGTAAGGGCTTACATCCTAACTATTTAGGCACTCGCTCCAAGTGAAGAGAATGCCAAATAGTTAAATCTATATTTTTGGTCAAGGTAGTCCATTGAAAGTTTTTAATAGGCTTTTAAACAAAGTGGATGACTAGAAGGAGTATTTCTTCCATATATGGACATCTGAGTGCTTAATTTCCCAATGGAATGGATCGTACCGATATGAAACAAGCCTTTAAATGATCTAGATGCTAAGGATAAAGAGGTGAAGGTCGAGATTTCAAACCTCACTAATTGGAAAAAGCTTTGCCCTCTCGCTATTGTTCAAAAGTATTAAGGGATTTGTTTGGGCTCAAGATAAGTACCTCCTAACTCTTATTGGGGACAGTGGTTGAGTATCAATTGTATTGCATCATTATCGTCAATAGGGATGTCGAGCCAACTCGTCCTTAGCTTAGTAACTATAGTTTCTTTTGTTGGTTTCCTCATTAACTTTGTTTGTTGTTGTTGTAGCTATGCAAGTAGCGTTAGACAAAGTGAAGCAGAAGCTTGTCACTGTTCAGGCTAGGCATGAAGAGAAAACTGTAAAAGCTAAGAAGAAGAGGAAGCAGCCTATTATAGAGGGGGAGGAGGAGACTTCACAATCTCATTAGAAGAAGAGCAAGAAGAAGGGGAGGAGCGAGCAGCAAATGATCCCTAAGAGAGTCCCAATTATGCAAAGTGTAGGGAGAGGTTCGAGCAAGTGCTAGTTGCACTTGGAGGCAATACTGATTGGGCTCTACAAGTTGAGAGGCCTTAAAGGATCAAAGAGGTAGAGGGTGGTAGGTCTGGTAGTGACTTAAGTAAACGTCGTAGGTCTACTGGTCGAGTGGATGGTCGTCCTCAAGAGTAGTAAGGGGACCCAAAGATGACTCCGTAGAATGTTAGGGTGGAAGTGATAAAGGTTCTAGATGAAGAGGAGGAGCCTTTGCCTTTGGCACCTCGTGACAAGCAACTCGCAATGTAGCAGGAGCCTGAACCTTTAGTAGGTGTGGCGGGGAGGTCTTTATAAATGATTGATCAACTTCACGCTAAGTTCGAGCACTTATTTGCTGGAAGGACATATGTGGAGACCTCTGTTAACTTGCTTCAGAGGTACAGTAAGGTAGGTTTTATGTTTGTTAAACATGTAAATATTTTGTATTGTTCTCTTGACCGAGGTGGTTTTTTGCTGTAGCTATATGACCTGCTTGAGTATGTACTTACATTCAATTGTGAGTATTAATAGTTGAAGTGGAGTGAAGTGAAGTCCAAGGTGAGTAGGTTTCAAGGGGTTCTTAACAAAGAGAAGAAGATGTGTGGGGGGCCTCTCTACTAGGTATGTAGAGTTAGAGCAGCAGCACTAAGAGCTCGGAGAGTGAGTAGGGAAGTCGGAAGCCGAGCTAAAGGAGGCTAAAGCTTCTATGAAAACTTTTAGGGAGGAACTGGCCAAGGTGAGGGCAAAGCTCGAGGGCAAGAGGTAGGAGTTGGAAAGTGCTCGGGTTGGCTTTGCACGAAGGGAGGCCGAGTTTCTGAGTGGTGAAGGCTTGTTTATTGAAGTGAAGCGAGAGCTCTTCTTCTAAATACTGGACGACCCTTTCATAGAGAAAGTGCTAAGCAACATTAGCTTTGCTATAACTGAGGAGGCTTAAAAAGAGTTGGATGAGCAATTTTTGGATGTAAACCTGACATTCCTCAACCGGCTAGATGAATTGGAGGTTGCTAATGGTAGAGGGAGAGGGGAAACATCCTTAAAGAGCTCCAATGGAGGGGATTTCAAGGATGGTGAGGAAGGAGAAAAGGTTGGGGAGGCCAGCCAAAAGGAGGAAGTGATGAAAATGTGCCTCATTGGCCTTGTTTTGTTTTTTTTTTTCCTTGTCTTTGTTTAGGGCATTGTAGGTAGTTCAGGCGATGTGCTCACTTATTTTTTAGGGGACTGGGATGTTAGTTCCCCCTTCTTTGATGTAAATGTCCATCATTATGAATAGAACTTACTTCATTTTCAATTTGTTCCCATCTTACTTTCTTTTATTATTATCTTTCTCTCGTCTTGTTACATTGTTGTCCTTATCATCTTAATAGGCATTAGAAATGAATAAACTTTTCTAAGTCTTGTTATATGTTCGAATCACGGGCTATCTACTAGCCTTAAGTATGAAATAGGTTGGTCGACTTAAGCAAATCTTTTCTGGCACTACATAATTTCTTAAGTAGGGCACGCTTGCTTAAAAGTATCCCTTATGACAGCGAGTTATCTCTTGGGTAGAATGCGTGCTTGGTAGCCATATAACCTTGGGCATCATGCTTTCTAGAAGGCATTCTATGCGCATATAATGCATTGATGTTATTTAGGGGGTTGGTTGAGCTTTCCCTTTCTTATGGACCAATGGATAAGTATTATGTAGACGATTAGGGTTGTTTTGAGCCCCCCTATATAAGGGGTGCATAGGTCTTTTGTTCCCTTAACAACAACATTCTAACACTCTTCTATTGAGTGTGATTTTGAAAGCTGATGTCTTCTCTTTGCTTCATGACAAGCGAGTTGAGGATGATCAGATTGAAGGAGAAAGTATATGAGTTCGACAAAGTAGGTCCTTATAGCTCCTTGTTCGAGTGGTGATTGTGAAGTGTAGAGAGTCATTCAATAATAGGGGGTAGGCTTTGAGTGGTAACTAAGAGGTGTATACTTACCTCTCGATTAAGTCTAGCAAAGGCAAGACCTCAGGTGCCCATCCATTAGTTACCGGTACACCTGCGCTATAGAAGGTTATCCATATGGATGATGTTGTGGGTAGGGCTATTAGGTGTTGCCTCCTAAATCCTCATGTGGGTAGAGCTTCCACAGTGACTACGGCAATAGAGAAGGCTTCTTTCTTTACCTAAATTTTTAGATCGAGGCAACATGGGGGAGCCTAATCGAATGGTCATGAGCTTTCCGTACTACTCTACGTATAGCCTAAATGGAGGGGATGGTTTGACCTCCGATGGTCCCCCTTGGGCTCCTTTAGTGGGCGATCAGCTCATTTAGGTAGATTAAGGACTTGCCTTTGAAGTTGTAAAGGCTTTGGAGGCTTGATACTTAGCTCAATAGAAACTTAAGGATGTAGTCATGTATCTTTTGATAGAAGTTGCAAGAAAAATTGAAGTTGAGAGTAGTTCATCTCAAAGTGGAGCTTGGTACAGGTAGCTGAGTCCAAGTTGAGAGTAGATGGGAAGACCTACTACAGAATAGTAGCTTAAGAATTGGCTTCATACCTTTATATTGTTTTTCTTTATTTTTGTATGTACTCGAGATTGGGATGCTGACTTAGAAAGTCCTTGTAATCTTTAGTTATTGAATAAAGTTCTTGTGTTTTGCTAATACTCACTTATCCAGCTTCCCCTTGAGTTGTTTTTTGTCTATTCTTCTATTTATTGATGTGAAACAGGTGACAGAGCCCTTCGAGGGCTCATGTATTGTAGACCATTGCTTGATAATTGGAACGTGACCTCATAGGGTTAGCATGAGTACTAACACAAGAGCATACTCGGGGAGGAGTATCGACTTAAGAATAAGGGTACAGTGAGGACTCGTACGAGAGAGAGGAGGTTAGCCTTAGGCGTTAATGTAGGTATTAACTTGGGCGCATGCTTAGGGATGAATATCAACTAGAGTGTAAGGAGTACAATACAGATTGCTGCTTGGTGATAAGAATACAACCTATGGGGTTAGTGTATGTACTAAGTTAGGCGCATACTTGAGGATGAATATTGACGTGAGTGTAAGGAGTGCGGTGTAAACCATTGCTGGGTGATTGGAATGCAATTTGTAGACTTAGTATATCTATTAACATGGGCACGTACTTAAGGATTAATATCAACCTGAAGTAGGAAGCATAGTGAAAACCACTACTCAGTGATCGGAATGTAGCCCATGGAGTTAGTGTATCTACTAACATGGGCATACACGGGGATGAATATAGACCTAAGGTAGGGGTACAGTGTGAGCCAACAGCATTGCAAAGTACTATAAACAAGTGTAATAACTCGTCATTCCATTGATAATGGCAATAGTTACAAAGCCTTCTAAGCACATCATGATACTTAACAAAAATACAATCTTAGATTGTCAGAATTCCATGCTCTGGGAATGGCCTATTCATCTAAGGTCTCCAGCCTGTAAGCTCCCTTTCCCACTTTCCCAACCACTAGTACTAGGTCCTCCCAATTAGGGGTAACCTTGCTTGCCCTTCTAGCGAAACTGTAACCTCTAGCTTTCCAAGCTTCCAAGGCGAAAAACCTGATGTTTCACCTTTTAATTATAATAGTTAGCTACTTGCTGCTAGTATGTTACCATTCAAGCCCATGTAATGTTGCACACCTCCTCGATGGTGTTGAGGCTAACTTAGAGCGCCGTGTGGTTAGTTTTCACACCGAAGTTATGAATCTTACTACTAACAGGAAGCTCTAGTTTGGTTAGGAGGATAGCTTTTATTCCAAAGGCTAGGTGGAAAGGGGTATCCCTAGTGGAATTCTATACGTCATGCAGTATCCTCAGAGTATGTTAGGGAGCTTGTTAGCCCATTTACCTCTTGCTCACTCTACTCTTTTCTTGAGGCTGTAGAGGATAACCCTATTAATTGCCTCGACGAGGTTGTTGGTTTGGAGGCAAGCAACTAAGGTATAATGGAGCCTTATGTGATGCTTCTCGTAGAACCCCCTGAACTTGTTGCGATCAAATTATCTACCATTGTTAGTGATCAAAGCGTATGGTACTCCTAAGCAGGATAGGATATGGGTGATAATTAAACCTTTTACCACCGAAGTGGTAATGGTTGCTATAACCAGTGCCTTTACCCATTTAGTGAAGCAATCAACCACTACCAAGATGAATTGTTGACCTATTGACGCCTTTAGGAAGGGGCTGTATTGTTAAGTGATTTTGGGGTAAGGCTTTAATCCTGCAAAAGCATAAGTAAAGGCTAAGTGGTACCGGGGTTGATCCGGTGTAACCACTCCAATGTACAAGTCAATGGTTGTTTTAGGAAAGAGTAAGCATATAAGTGTAGAGTTAAAGGGTGTAAGAGAGATCTTATAGTAATTTCCTTCCCTTATTTATAAGCAAATGTCGAGTGTCTATAATAGCAGTTAATCATTGGTTGTGAACCATGTGGTGATCTTGTAATTAAGTACATACCTAGAATATAAGAGTAGTGGACAATTATGTAACGAGATCATATTAGATCATAACCATTGGCGCTACTTTCCCAAGCTTAAACCAAATATATGAACAGGTCTAGCTTCAAGGCTCATCAAATGGACTGAGCCCTTGTTGGCCTTACTCGAAAGTAATATCAGTCATCTTCTTGGTAGCTGAATGGTTGAGTAACATATTAAGACGAAATCCAACTATCAATAGGCTAAGCATATCGAGTAGCCTAAAACGGTGGGTGCCAAAATGTTAATTATGGTTGAATCAACTCCAAATGGTATGGTGTGTATGGTCCAGTAGAGATGGGATCATCTGGCTCCTTGCTCCCATACCTATAAAAAACCTTTTGTGGATGTAGCTATGGGGCCCTCTGATGCTCAAGTTGGCAAGGAGAACAATGAGAATGATGGAAAAAGGAGAACGATTGAGCACTAAATTCCTAGGGGAACGTATTCAAGTTTGATGGGAATGTGGAGGGTAAAATGGGCTTCTAAAGTCTTTTGGTTAAGGTCTAGGAGCGGAAAAAATCTCTTTACTTGTTGATCCCCTTGCATTAGGTATACAACTACCTGGACACATATCAATCTAGGGTTCGTCTATACTAACAGTTAGTAGGAGACATGTATTGCAGGATTGACAAAGTAGCTCTATGAGTTGGTCAGCCATGACAATACTGGCAGCTATGTCTGTGATTTAGAGGTCTGACATCCTCAAGGCATGTCAAGGTTGTTGACTGTACTATAGATGTTAGGTTACAATTAATGAGCCAGAGCGGGATGCTAATGTTAAAGGATAAAGAAAGGGGAAGGAGGCAAATGAGCCAATCAAAGTATATAT
Organism: Lumnitzera littorea; assembly: GCA_024138015.1. Lineage (NCBI taxonomy): Eukaryota > Viridiplantae > Streptophyta > Magnoliopsida > Myrtales > Combretaceae > Lumnitzera > Lumnitzera littorea. Next base: position 19,960,048 of record JAMXBB010000003.1, read on the forward strand.
TAAGTGATGAGCCAAGCATTTAGTGGGCTCACAAGGCTCATGGTGTCCTTGGCTGTAGTGCTCGGACCAACAAGATGACGGTCCTTTGCATTTTCGAGCTCGGCTGGCATGTAGGCGGTGTCCTTGCACATTAAATGAGGCTTCTGGCCTTATGCTCATAATGGTGTTCACTCGAGTCCTTGGGGCATGTGCTTGGCTAGTTCCTTATTGCCAGGCCTATAGATGGCTGAGGTGCTCAAGCAAGCTGGAGCACATGGAAGGAGAAGGAGAGAGAAGGGAGTCATTTCGTTGGGGGTTCGATAGGCCTTCTAAGGGTCCCTTATCAAAATTGGGCTTGGGGTTAGGTGGGAATTGTGTATCAACATGACACTATTATTACTATTGGAAATCTAAGTTTATTTTTAGAGGCAAATGGGAATCTTAGTCCATTTTTCTATTGTGAAGAGAATAATTGCAAAATAAGAAAATCACAAATTCAATCCTCAACCTTTAGCATCTTTTCTATTTCAATCTTGAACATTTCAAAATTTATATTTGATTCCTCTACTTTTACAAATTTTACAAAATGTCTTTTTAATGGTAGTGTTAAATTTTTCTGCTAGACATTAACACGTGTCATGATTTGATTGACCAACATAATTGATTTAATTAAAATATATAATAAATATATTAATTAAGTAAATCATTAAAATAATGTAGAAAATAAAAAAAATCAAATTGAAAAAATAAATAAAAATTTAAAAGATCTAAAATATAAATAAAAAGTAATATAATGATATAATATATACGTATATTATATAAGTAAATAAAGAGAAAACTAGAAAATTCGAAAAAAAATAAAAAATTAAAGAAAAGTAAATCTCGCCACCCCTTATCATTGGGTGGTCAGATTATGGCCATAAAGAAGAGTATGTTGCAACCCACTTTATTGAGTGAGTTGTTTGACCCATGGGGTGACTACCTACAGTGACAAAGAATTAAAATAAAAATGCGATAATTTGATTGGGTTAAAATCGGGCCATGGTTGTCCCTTAGGTCAAATGACCTAGTTAATAAACTTTTCTCCCATTTTTTTTTTCAAATGTTTTTTAAATAACATAAATTATTACTATTTACCTAAATAATTTTTTTATATATTTAAAATAATTTTTCCACAATTTGCATATTTTTATTGTAAATAATTATGTTATATTATTTATTTAACAAATGCGTGAGGCAATCAAGTGTTAACAAGTATCACAATTAATAGAAAAATTAACAGCAAATTAACAGAGAACTCATTTGTAAAATTTTATAAACGTGGAGGACTTAAATAAAAGTTTTCAAACATTAAGGACTCTAATAGGAAAAGTGGTAAAGTTTGATGACTAAGTTTGTATATTTTCAATTGCAAAATATATATAAATTATGGAATAAAGCATACCTAACACTAAGAACTTAGTATTTTCGTTTTTTTAATTGAGTAATAAAAATTTAGTCTATAAAATAAAAATTAATAACAAACAAAAATGAAGTAATGGGGTCTTAATACCCAATTCATAATAGATATATCTCTTTTACAATTAAGGATTGCTATATTCCTTTAACAACACAAATTTTATGATGAGAATGAAAAATCTAACGCTTTAGCTTAATAATATTTAAAAAAAATGATAGAACATAGATGAACAAAGTAAAAAACTGAAAACAAAACCTTAAAGATTGAAATTTTTATTTCAACTTCCTCACTTTCATTCAACCATTGCATGTCATAATTAATATTTAGCCAAAGCATATTTAGAAGATTTGGTGAGACAATAGTCAAATAGCTAGAAGAAAAGATAAAAAACTCCTCAAAAGGACCTAAGAATGGAAAAGAAGAAAATGGGATTTGACAAATGAGAGAAAAAAGTGGAAGAAGAGATAAGATGAAGACTAGAACAAGAGGAGATAAGCTGGCCACCCCTAGTTAGAATTTATATACGATCTCAATTCCTTTTGGCTTTTCTTTAAGAGAGAACAAAAAGTTCTAAATTTTCTTTCCCCTTTCATTGGCTAATAATGAACAAAATCAAGATATTTTACTTATTCATAAAGGATGGTAATCAGTGTTCCACCACCGTAAATGGGTTGTCAGCATCACTAGGTGGTTGATATTGCCATCTTTCGATAAATTGGTGTTGCTTGATCTACCCTGTATCATAGTCATTGCCACTATTATTATTTTGGGAGGCTAATCTCCTTTCTTGAGGGTTGGCATTGTCAACTTCCCCTTCTGGCTAAGTTGTGCTATCGAACTCAAAAGGACAAGCGATGATACCATTCCATTAGTAGCCTCCATTGAAATAATGTGAAGGTTTTTTTTTAAAAAAACTATAAAAGAGCTCGTACAATGTACAGATAAAATTTTAAATAATGATGATAATTTTTTGAGAAAAAAAATTGTAAATATAATCTAATTTTTTATGCATTATCAAAAAGGGAAAAAAAAACATGTCAAAAACATTTAAACAATATAAGCCATAAGGTCCCAAAAATGAATGACTTATTATATTAATCTATTGAATATTCAAATGGGAAGAAGAAAAGACATAATCTTTCTCTCTCTCTCTCTAACATATTATTATGTCACATCTAGGCATAGTGTATGATGTACAATCACATATCTAAACTTGTTATAGATAGACACAATCTAACAAAAGATCACTTTGCTGTATATTCAGTGCTTGAACAAGAACTCAACTGTAGCCTTTTGGTTACAAATATGTACAATATTTACAAATCTCAAAAACTTCAAAAGCTATAACTTTGTCTTAGTAATTTAACTTCCAAATCTCAAATCTCAAAACAACTGACTCTAACTAGTGCTCTCAAAAGTCTACCTCGATGTTGGTGACGCCCTAAAATTTACTTCTTAACTTGAGGATAAGAGAAAACTTATCTCCTCAGTTACTGTTGAGCTGAGTGGGAGTAGATAACAATCAACAATAGAATAAAGCATATAGCATAGGCATACAAGTATTCTATTAAGTTAATACCTAAACAATAAGTAAGATAATGTAGATCATATTCCATGCTAATGCATACGAAATGCATCGATATCAATATCTTAGCTAGTTTGATAACTCATCCAATTTGGTCGACTTCAAATCTAAGTATTTAGAGAGTCTATCAGGGAACCTAACAAATATTTTAGCCTAGCAAAACCATGGAGTGTAATTGTAATTTTGGCTAACGTAAAACTATATTTACGAAAACCCAGCATTATGAACTTATCCTAGTAAATTCATAAGTTTTAGAAAATTGACCTGTAGGTCCTTTTCATACCTTACCATGAATGCATAAACTAATTCTCAATAAACACCAAGTGTAACAATAAAGCCTATCATGTTTCATCCCGTCTCTATTTTTGTTTTTGAATTTTCCTCTAATTTGAACACTAATTACATATAGCACAAAACTCCTTAAGTTTTACTTACAACCAAATTTAGAGTACATCATTAACTCATTTCTAGCATTAGATACATAGAGCACAACATCATTGAGTACCATACACAACAAATCCAAACAACATTTATATAATTATCACATCATATTCAAGATCACTCACTCTTTACTAAGTAGACATAAATCTAATTCCTATACACACAAATCCACTTATCTAGCTAATAGTACATTTTCAACTTACTCATTAGCGTAAGGTTCCTCATCCACAACTTCATCTAGTAAGAATAAGTACTTCTAAGGTCAATTACGGATTATGACTTAGACTCTGATTTTGCTCCCAAAATAGCTTCTAAATTACTCTCTAATTCAACCTAATTTTCAAATTTCTAATCAGATACTAGTTGGCTTATATTTACAGTTCATCAACTAAAATCTCCAATACTATACTTTACTTAGTTATCGAAGTTCAATTTACATGAAACACTTAAGTGCATTAGTTTCTAATTTAGATTATAATCTTGGCTCTAATTTGCTTAGAATATCATGTTTATTTATACTATTCCTACTTTTCAAATAAACCAACTAGGATCAATATAGGTTACTTCAAATACAACAATAGCCAAAATTCCCCTATGCTACATTACTAATTACACCAATTTACCCTTTATTATCACATTGGACAAAATATGTACAAATAACAAGAAAAAATTATAATAGTCAATATTTGTACTCCATTAAAACCATGACAAATGTACTATACTTAAAAAATAATAGTGATTATATTCTGGTCTTGAAAAACACTAAAATAACACATTATATAGTATACTTTATAATATGTATTTCGGTTTTATTTTATCAATAAATGGCTAAAAATAAGTAGATAATTATACATTTTACCAAAATTAGGGTATAACATATATTTTAATAATACTAAGCTCTTGAAATTGTATCAAGTTAGTTCTGTACACAAATTACTTTAAAATCCTTTAATTTAGCATAATCTACAAAATTGCCAACAAATACTAAATAATTCACAATATACAAAATATTTCAACCTAAAACAATATCATTTAATATTTTGAAAAAATTATATGAAAATTTGTTAGAATAGAGCACATTCTTGAGCAATTACCCTAAATCAATGTTATTTCAACAAAATAAAATTACTACATGAGAGTACATGTAAAATAAATAAGGGAAGTAAATTTCATAATTTTCTAATCAAATTTGCTATTGTTATAAAATAAAGCGAAATTGAGTGTAAAAATTACTCTTGCTGATGCACTATGGTTTTGCTACCCTTCGGCCACCCAAGCTTGTTGGCATAGCTTATCTGCACCCCAAAAGCTTAAGTTCCAAAACCTACGTTGTTAGGTTGTCAATTGATATAGGAACTCAAATTCCCCTGTTTATGGCTATATTTTTCCTATTTTTTGTATAATTTGTATTCTAGGTTTTCTAGAGAGAATTCTTGTGTTTTTGGTTTGCTAAAATAATGTAGGAGAGTCCTCTATTCGCTCTATACCAAATTGGGTCAATAGGGATTGGAGAAAGTGGATTATAAGTGTCACTTAGCCCTTTTCCCTTAATATTCTACTATATTATAGATCTTTCTCCCTTTGCCAACTCATAACCCAATTGTCCTAATGCTTTTAAGAAGTGCCATGCCTGATTCCATGATACTGACAAGTGTCTTGATATTTTTTTTCTATAATTTTTATTAATTAGATATAATTTTTAGTAATTATTTAGTGTATATAATAATGTATTTATATGCCGGGTATATAACGTATATATTACATGACTATGTAGTCACATTACATGTTATTTCACTCCTAAATAATATTTTATAATTCAAATAATTTATCTTTAAGGGTTCGTTATGTTTCAAGGATCAAACATTGAGTTCTTAATAATTAATGAACGTACCCAGTTTAGACATCCAATTTTTGCTCCCTTTTATTTTTTTAAGGTAAAAGGTCTTAAATTAGCAAAAATATAACAAAAAATAGAAAAATAAGAAAAAACCCCAAAAAAAATAAGAAATTTAGAAAAAATCACAAAAATATAAAATTTAGAAAAATACAAAAAATAGAATATTTAAAAAATAATAAATTTTTTAGATAGTTTAGTAGAATATAATTTTTTAAAATAAAAAAAAAAGGATCGTTGAACTTAGGCTTAGATTTGAATTTGGCCTAGATTAACCTAGTTCATATATGCAATTTTATTGTACATATGAATAAAGAAAAACCAATAACCTAGTTGGATAAGCACTTAAACTTAATATTGCATATGACTTAAAGATCTTGGATCCAATCTATAGAAAGTGCAAAATGCATATTTTATTTTCTTTCCTCACTTTATTGCCACATCACGAGTCACATCATTGCTACATCATTTACTAACTTACTTTTAAGTGTGGTAGTCATACTCCTATGTGCATTGGACATACTCTTACACGCGCAGCTTTGTATTTAGCATCACATATTGTCTAGGCTCGCCCAACCTAAACATGAAAGAAAATCATATTGCATTTAATATTTTTCATTATTAACTCGACCATGATATCTTTAAATAGAGGTTTGCTCTTCATTTTCAACACATGACAAAACTTTAAAACACTTTAGAAAAACAAAAATCGAAACTTCATCTCTTTAGCAAGGTTCCTCTCTCTCTTTAGGATAAGATCTCTTACGGTGTTTTTCAACTAAAACCATCACTACCATCAGATTTCTCACACCCATGAACCCCAGATTCGACACTCCAAATTTGATTTTCTGAGTCAATTTGAGTTGACTGAGCCGAATTAAGCTGACCCAAGCTGATCTAAGCTGAACGAGCCAATTTGAGCCACCTTGAGCTGAGCTGAGCCAACCTGGTCTGTTGCATCTTTTTTTTTTTAAATTAAATTTTATTTATTTATTTGTAAATGTAATAATAAATGAGAAAAAGAAAAAATGGGGAAAAGAAAAAAAAAAAGAGAAGAAAAAAAGAAAATCGATTTTTATTTTTTTTAGAAATAAAATAAGTAAATAATAAATGAATAAATAAATTACTTAGAAAAAAAAATTAGTTTTTTTTAATAAATAAAATAAATGAACCCTTTTCAAAATTAAGATCTTACTTAAATTTTCCAAAAATAAATATCGATTAGGGCTCTTTAGAATAATTTTATTAAATAAATTGAATCGGGTAAAAACGTAAACTCGACCTTTTTTTCGAAAGTTAAAATAATCTAACTCACTAATATTTTCAAAACGAACTATGAAAGTCTGATTTTGAATAGTGGGTATATAAATACCTATATATACACAGGGCAACTTAAAATATGGAATTTTTTTTTCCATTTTCTATAAATAATTGATTACTTTCTTTTTTTTTAATTAAAATGTAGATGGATTTCATTATAAGGGTATATTGAAAGGTAAATTTAAATTTGGAAAGATTAAAAGTGGTACTCGTTTAGGGTTTAAAAAATTAGCCCTTAAATCCAGATATTTGGTTTTCAAAAATTATTTTAACAAAATTGATTTTATTGAAAGATTAATAGTTAAGGTATAATCAATCCACCCAATCGGTTATAATTTAACTCTTTTTTCTAACTATGGTCGGGTGGCGACTCCAAACAATTTTCAAATTAAAAAACCAATTTTCTTTAAACTCTAGTCGAGGTTCAATATTAAACAGATAGGGTTTAATATTGATCAGTTTAAAAAAGACTAATTTATAAAAATTGGGAGAAAAAAATCAGGTTTAACACCTAATAGAAATTTGTTTTATCAAAATTAAATATTATATATACTTTATTTTAAGAAATTGGCTTTACAAGGACTCTTTTTCTAACTTTTACAACCTTATATTAGAATTTCACTTAATTTGGACAAAATCATCTAAAAGGCCTAAATCATTTCAAACACTCTTATTCGTATAGGTTAGTTAAGCAACTAGGGTCTCCTATTCTATCCCCTCTTACAAAAAGTTTTATCCTCAAAATTTACTCACATAGTAAGCCAGTTTATTTACTTAAAACTTTATCTTACTACAGATAACTTATCATGAGTAACTTACTGACCTTAAGTAAATAACTCAAGGCATTGAGCCTTCATGTAATCTATAGATTCCTAAGTTGCTTCATCTAGAGTTCATCGACTTCATAATACCTTAACATATTCAATATCTCAATTCCTCAACTTTTAGATTTTAGTATCCAAAATCTTTATTGGAAACTTCACATATGTCAAGTTCTCCTTCATCTCCACAAGTGGTACATCCAATATAGTTGCAGGATCCCCTATAAACTTCCCTAAAGTTGTACCATGAAAAACATTATGAATAGCTGCCATTTTTTCTTATAGTCCAAATTCATAAGCCACCTTCCCAACTCTTTTCTTAATTCAACAAAAGCCTACATATCGTAGACTTAACTTCCCTTTAATACCAAAATGCCTAACACCCTTCATTGGAGATACTGTCAAAAACACCTAATCACCTATTTGGAATTCCAATAGCTTATTTCTAACATTTGCATAACCTTTTTTGTCAACTGTAGGCTATCCTCATTTGTTCCCTTATTACCTGTACTTTTTCCTTATGATCATGTAGTATTGCCGGTTCAATCAACTGCTTATTACTTACTTCAACCCAATACACTAGAGATTTACACTTACATCTGTATAACACTTCATATGGAGCCATTTGAGTAAAATACGATGATAACTATTATTATAAGCAAATTCCACCTATGGTAAATGATCATCCCCATTTATATCGAACACTAACACATATGCCCCAAGCATATCCTTTAGTGTTTGTATGATATGTTCTGATCATCCATCACTCTATGGATGATATGTTGTACTGAAGCTCAACTAAGTTTCCAGTTCTACTTGTAAAGATTGCCAAAATTGTAACATGAAATGGGAATCATAATCAGAAATGATTGATACTGATACCCCATGCAAAAGAACTATTTCCTTAATATACACTTCTGCTAATTAATGTATAGTTATACTTTGCTTGATTGCTAGAAAATGTGTAGAGTTGGTAAGTCTATCTACTATAAGCCATCTCATATCATGTTACTTCTTTGTTATAGGTAAACCACTTATAAAGTCTATTGTTACGTACTTCCATTTCCATTGAGGTATTGATAAAGTTTGTAATAACTTGCCTAACATTTGGTATTCTGCTTTCACCTTCCAATAAGTTGTACACTTTAAGACATATTGCGCCACATCTCCTTTCATTCTCACCCACCAAAATCTCTACTTCAAATCTTATACATTTTATTATTTTTAAGATGCGAAGAGTACTTCGCATTGTGAGTTTCTTTTAATATCACTTCCTTAACTTTCGTGTCCTTTGGAGCACACATTCTTCCTTTGAATCTCAAAACACCCTTATCATTAATCTTAAAGTTAGTTTTAGTGTTAGTTTTAGTATAGTTTAAAAAATTTTATTTTAGGGAATCGGATAGTTTAAATACAATTTAATTAAACCGAATGTCAAGACACAAGCTAATGGCCTAACGAATAAGTATCGGAATGTTTAGGTTGGATTTAATTGGAGGTCATGGGTTCGAGTCTCAGCAGGTACTTATGTCTTTATTTTTCTATCTTTGCAGAAGCGAGATTGAAAATTGGGTCATATCTATTTAAATCATTTGAATTTAGTTAAGTCAGATTTGAATTCGTTTGAATCTAGTTTAATTACTGAATTAGATATAATTAGATATGATAAGATATGATATGGTTTAGACTATATAAACACACAAAAATTGCTGCACGACTCGACCAATAAGTCCATGCCCTGACTGTACTTTGGACAGCAGCAAGGCGGATCACTGCATTCCATCGATCAGCACCGATCAACGCCGGCTCCAGCAGTCGGAAAAAGAAGAACAGCAGTGCAGCAGACGGCAGTGAAGACAACAGCACAGCGGACGGCAGCGAAGACAGCAGCACAGTGGACAGCAGCGAAAATAGCAGCGCGGTAGACATCAGCAAACAAAACAGCAGTACAGTGGACGGTAGCGAAGACAGCAGCGCAGCGAACATCGGCAAACATAACAGCAGCACAGCGAACATCAGCGAACAGAACAGCGACACTAGACGGACAGCAACGACACTAGACGGGCAGCAGTAATACACCAGGCTGACAGCAGTACGTTCTGTACAACAACATCACAGCACACGATTCAACATTGACTGTCACGTCTTCACGCTAGACGAACCAACACCAACACTTCACTGATTAGCCCAAGTCAAGTTCGGTTTTGATTATTTTATTTTATTTATTTATTTGTCTCTTTATTTATCATTATAATTCCATTAGTTATTTAGTTAAGTTTATGACATGATAGGTAAATAGATAAATGTGTATGTATTTATATGCTTAGGTATATTTTTAACATTATGACATTAGGATTTTCTCACTTAGAAAAATTTATTTTGTAAATAAATAAAAATAAAAAATAGAAATCCCGTTTTAAAAAATAGGACTTTTAGAGAGTTTTTATAAAATAAGAATAAAAGACTTAGTGAATTAGGGCTCTTTTAGAGTTTTCTTTGAAAAACTAAATTGATAATAACGTGAACTCGGTCGATTTTCAAAATTAAAATCAATCAACACACTAAAGATTTTTTTGAAAGAATTATGATCGTTTGATCCCGGCTAGCAGATACGTAGGTACCTTCAGGGCGACGATAAAATATATAAAAAATTAGGTTCTTTTTTTTTTTCTTTTGATTTTATTTATTTATTTATTTTAAATATTATAATTAGAAAAATAATCCTAATTTCAGTAAATAAATAGTAGTACCTGTTAAGGGTTTAATAGGTTAGTCCCCGAACTTGGAACCCTCTGGTTTTTTATTCAAATTGAAACCAAAGACCGATAGCCAAATCGTGATCAATCCACCCAATTGATTACGGTTTCTTTTTCTTTTCCCAACTTCGATTGGGTGGTGACTCCAAAAATTATTTTCAATAAAAAATCGAAGTTTCTCAATTTCTTTAGTCGAAGATTAATATTAAATGGGTTAGGGTTTAGTATTAATCGGAAATGGGGAAATTAATTTTTAAATAAAAGAAATCGAAAAAATCAGACACGACAGCTAGTATCGTTCTACTTCCTTTGACTAAAATTTCCAAACCCATCCTTTCCATTTCCTTGATCAATTCTTGCTTATCCATAATTAGCATGGCGGCACTATTGAACTTCTTCCTACTTAAGGCATTCGCAATAGTGTTTGCCTTTCTTAGGTGATAGTGATTCAAAAGATCATAATCCTTCAACAACTCTAACCATCTCTTTTGCCTTGGATTTGATTATTTATGTGTAAAGATGTACTTAAGACTTTTATGGTCTGTATATACTTTACACCTCTCGCCATATAAGTAATGCCTCTAAATTTTTAAGGCAAATATCATTATTGCTAGCTTCATGTCATGCGTTGAGTAATTCTGCTCATGAGGTCTAAGTTATCTCAATGCATATGCAATGACTATATCATTCTACATTAACACGCACCCTAAACCATTTCTTGAGGCATCATAATAGATTAAGTACTCTTCGGATCCATTAGGTAATGTTAGGACATGTGCAGTGACTAACTGTTTCTTAAGTTCTTGGAAACTTCTCTTACACTTGTCATTCCACTCAAATTAAACTCCTTTACATGTTAATTGTGTTAATGGCATAACAAACATAGAGAAATCCTATACAAATCTCCAATAATGGCTTGCCATTCCCATGAAACTTCTCACCTCCCTTACCATTGTTGGCCTTGCCTAATTTGTTATTGCCTTTACCTTTGTAGGATCAATGTCTATTATATAGCACTTGATATAATATGCCTAAGGAATCTAACTTGCTTTAACTAAAACTTACACTTCTTCAATTTAGCATACAATTGGTTTTCTTTCAAGGTCCAAAGTACCTTCCTTAGATGCTTCGGGTGTTCCTCCTTATCTTTTGAATATATCAAAATATTGTCTATGAACACTATCACAAACTCATCTAAATACTTTGTAAACACAGGATTCATCATATCTATGAAAGCAACTGGAGCATTCGTTAGGCCAAATGTCATCATTAAGAACTCGTAGTGGCCATACCTTATTCTAAAAGATGTCTTAGATATACTCTCTTCTTTAATCTTCAACCGATGATATCTTAATTACAAGTATATCTTTGAAAACATAGTAGCTCCCTTTAAATGGTCAAACAAATCATCAATCTTAGGGAGTGGGTACTTATTTTTAACTGTAACTTTATTTAACTCTCGATAATCAATACAAAGCCTTAAACTTCCATCTTTTTTCTTGATAAAAAGTACTGGTACACCCTATGGTGACATATTAAGTCTAATAAAACTTTTGTCTAACTGCTCCTGAATTTTCTTTTTTAATTCTATTAACTTTATTGGTGCCATATGGTAGGGGGTTTTAGAAATAGGTATAGTCATTAGGACAAGGTCAATAGTGAATTCAATTTCCTTATCGAGTGGCAATCCTGGCAAGAACTTAAGGAAAACTTTAGGAAATTCCTATACTACTAAGATATCTTCTAATTTAGTTTCCTTAACTTAGGTATCCATTATCGAGGCTAGGTAGCCTATATTACCTTTACACATCAACTTCCTTGCATTACTTGTTAAGATCACTCGAGGAATTACATCACTGAAAATTCCCTGGAAATAATAGCCCTTTCCATTTGACCATAGAAACATTACCGTTTTATTTTCATAATCAACATTTGCTTTATACTTGGTCGTCCAATCCATCCCTAGTATTACATCAAATCCCTTCATCTCTAAGACTATTAATTTCGTCGGCATCTCATGAGTATCTATACAAACATTTCCATCTCTAAACTTATAATACATAACTTGTTCTCCTCCATAAGGTGTTATAACTTCCAATTCATATACTAGGGTTTCTATTGGTAATTTATTTCTATCGACATAATCCTTTGAGGCATATGAATGAGTCACTCCAGTATCAAATAAAGTATATGCATAATTATCTCCTACGCAAACCAACCTTAGAATAATTATTTATAACTACATTATTTAAATACGCAAGTAACATTAGTATATCTAAGCTAACTAATTATTAAGAATACTAAAGTTAAGGAAATCTAGGTAATACTCACTTGCTACTATATGAGCATCCCTTACTTCTTCTTGCTAGAGTACATAAACTTTTCCTTATACCCTAGGCCTTCCCACTGCTCTACCTAGTTAATTGTTACTCCTATTGGTTGGTTCTAGTCTATTACCCTAAACTTGCTACTGCCTTGCTTATGGTTCAGTACACTAATTTGCATTATGATTTGTCTTGCGACAGTTGATATAAAACATACCCCTAAGGTTCGGATTTTGGCAATTTCTTACTACGTGCCATGCTTCTCCATACATAAAACACTTCCCATGCAACTCATGACAATCCACAACTTAGTGCCTCACATTACATTTCCAATGTGGAATCGTAGTTCTACCACCTCTTCGATTCTTACCTATAAGTGGTTTACCTTGCTTCCCTTTTTCCATTTTGTTACTACCACTAGTACTTCCTACAAACTTTCTTTTCTTATTCTCCACTTCTTCATCCTTTTCTTGTAAAGTACAAGCTTACCCAATCAGTTAAGCCTTATTCACCAAATCATTATATCTTACTATCCTAACTCTTTTTAATGTTGCTTGGAAATAAAAAATCAATTCCAACTTTGAATCGTCCTACCTTAGCCAATTCATTATTTTGAACAGCTTTCGAGGCAAACTTGAGTAATCAATTAAACTCCCTCTCATATTCCTCAAATGTCTTTCCATTCGGCTTCAGCTTATAATATTCTTCACACATTTGTTCTCTTATGTACTCAGGAAAATATTGCTCTAAGAATGCTATCCTAAAAGCATTCCACTCAATAGGTTGAGCTAAAAACCACTTCTTGTGCTTCTGCCAATCATTTGTACGACCATCTAACAAAATAGCTACAATCCTAACCTTTCTATTCTCATTTACTTCATGCACTTCAAAAGCCTTCTCCAAAGAATCAATCCATTCTTCAACAACTAAAGGATTAGTATTCTTACCATCACACAGTTTCATGATTTGTTGTACTTAAGCCAACTTATCTCCTCTTCTAACTCTAGCCAAAACAAATGCAAACTATTGCATAAATTCCACACTTGGATAAGTTGGACCTAGACGAGGTTGTGGTTGAGGTTCTACACTTTGCTCTTGTGGTTCTTAGTTAACTAAAGCCTTTTATGTCCCCATCATATCAGCTAGACGAGGTTGTGGTTAAGGTTCTACACTTTGCTCTTGTGGTTCTTGGTTAACTAAAGCCTTTTACGTCCCCATCATATCATTTCTGAACACCACTAAACAACATAAATAATAAGTACTCTTATGATACCATAAAGTTATAAACACTCCATCACTTAGCTACCCCATACATCTCATAGGCACTTAGGAACTTAGGGCATGTAACTTATGTTCTAATACTATCTAAAAGATGTCACATCCTAACATAGCATATAATGTATCATCACTCAAGTAAACCTGCTATAAATAGATACAACTCTAATAGAAAATCACTTTTGTATATTTAGCACTCGAATAAGAGTTTAGTTGTAGCCTTTTGGTTACAGATATGTAAAATATTTACAAATCTCAAAAACTTCAACAACTATAACTTTGTCTCTATAATTTAACTTCTAAGTATCTATTGTATGTATATTACAAACTAGCTCATTTCAAAACAGTTGAATCTAACTAACATTCTCAAAAGTGCACCTTGATGTTGGTGACACCCCAAAATCTGCTTCTTAACCTAAGGATAAGAGAAACTTATCCCTTCAACTACTATTGAGCTGAGTGACAGTAGATAACAAGCAACAACATAATAAAGCACGCAGCATAAGCATATAAGTATTTTATAAAGTTAATACCTAAAGAACAAGTAGGATAATGCATATCGTATGCCATACAAATGCACATGACATACATTGGTATCAATATCCTAGCCAACTTAGCAAGTCATCCAGTTTGGTTAACTTCAAATCTAGGCATTTGAAGAGTATATCCGGGAACCTAGAAAATATTTCAGCCTAACAAAATCACAGAACGTGATTGTAGTTTTGGTTAATGCAGAACTATATGCACAAAAATCTGACTTTGTAAACTTATCTTAGCAAATTCATAAGTTAGAGAAAGTGGACCTGTAAGTCTTTTTTGTGTCATGCCATGAATGCATCAACCAATTCTCAATAAACACTAAGTATAACAACAAAGCTAATTAAGTTTCATCTTGTCTCTGTTTTAGTTTCTAAATTTGCCTATAATTTGAATGCTCATTACAGTTAGCATAAAACTCCTTAAATTTTACTCATAACCGGATTTAGAGTACATCACATAACTTATTTCCAACATTAGATACATAAAGCACATCATCACCGAGTACCATACACAGCAAATCCAAACAACATTTAGACAATTATCATAGTCATATACAAGAACACTCACTCTTTACTAAGTAGACGTAAATCTAATTCCTATACACACAAATTCGCTTATTTAACTAGTAGTATGTTTTCAACTTACTCGTTAGCGTGAGCTTTCTCCTCTACGACTTCACTTAGCAAGCGTAAGTACTTCTAAGGTTAATTACAAGTCATGTGTATATATATGTATTTTAGCTAAATATTCACTTGTTGGTTGTTAGTTTGTTTTAAGATGTTTTTGACTTGTCTCTAATTTCACTTCTAATTTAGCTCCTGAAATAGCTTCTAAATTACTTTCTGATTCAACCTAACTTTCAAATTCCTAATCATATATTAGTTAGCTTATATTTGCAGTTTATCAACTAAAATCTCTAATACTACACCTAACTCAGTTGTCTAGGTTCAACTTACACAAAATAGTTAAGCATATCAATTTCTAATTCAGATTCTAATCTTGGTTCTAATTCACCCATAATATTATGTTTACTTATACTAATCTTACTTTTCAAATAAACCAACTAAGATCAATATAGGTTACTCCAAATATAACAATGACTAGAGTTACCCCATGCTATATTGCTAATTACACCAATTTACCCTTTATTATCACATTGGGCAAAATATGTCAAGTAACAATAAAAATTTGTAATAGCCAATATTTGTACTCTATTAAAACCATGAAAAATGTGTTATACTCAGAAAATAATAGTGATTATATTCTGGTCTTGAAAAACACTAAAATAACACATTATATAATATACTCTATGATATGTATTTCAGCTTTATTTTATCAATAAATATATAAAAATATCAAAATCAAAGCATAACATATATTTTAATAATACTAAGCTCCAAAAATCATCTAAGTTTTTTAAATTTTTATTTGGAAAATATTTTTTCCATATAACATGCTATTGTTAGTAGGATTCGATTGGTAAAGTTAATTGAGATTGGACCTTATGCGTAGTGTATGCGGGCCTGAAAAAGGATGCATGGTGAGTGTGTTGAGGTATTGTTTGGCAAGGTTACTCTTATATTTAAGTCAGCAATGGTTCGAAAGGTAATAAGAGAATAAGAGAGCTGGAGAGCTTTGTGTGATTAGTATGCTTAAGGAAGTTAAGATATGTTATTGCTGGAGTGTTTAGGCTATATATATAGAGGAGTTGATGTGAATGTAGGGGCACATACTATACAGTGACATGTCCACTAAGTTTGGTAAACGGGATCATGTTAACCGTTGTGTTTCAAAAATATTGGAACTCTATTGTTGACCGAATCTTAGAGCCTTATCCATCCATCTTATGACCGTTATGACCTTCTTGATGTGAAGTCGAAGGCAAGGCGATATCTAGCCCTTGTCTAGAAGCTCCTTAGTTAGGTCAGTTGTGAGGCAAGGCAAGTCAATCTTAGAGTGAAAACTTTAGTGGTGAGGTCAAACAAGTTAGCCTTAGTCTTATATAGGTTGGTATGAGTTTAAAGGATCCATGTTCAACATCTCCAATTAGCACATGCCATGTTAATACACCATAGGCGGTTTTACATAGCTAATGAAAAAAATTATGGCAACATTTATCTTAGGCACAATATAGCTAAATTTAGTTGAGCTAAATGTTATAAAACTCAAGCTTGACTCAATCAAATACTAAGTATAGTAGCTAGAGCTCAAATCAGACTCAATTACTCTCAAGTCGAATCCAAGTAATTCATAGATAGTTAGACTTGTTTTACATTTTTAACTATTATATTGTAATCTTATTCCATTAAGTGGAGTGATCGGGTTTTGATTTGTGTTTCAAGTAGTGCTGAATTTCACTTATGTCTTCACAATATATGCGAAGCAATAGAAGTTGAATACAACCTAGAATCTAGAAACAACAAACAAAACACGCTTTCCAGGTGGTGTCTCTCACCGTTAATTCATAGCTGCATGGTGGTGAATACTTGGCGCTCATTTCCTTTTTCTTTCGTGGTTGCGATTACAAAAATAGAACCCGCGCATCTCATCTTTTTGCCATGTCTTTCCGGGAAAGCTTCATGCGTTACTTTTAGGTCAACCAATTCTTGCAGTCAGCTTATTGAACCGATATTGTGGGACAGGGCAGAATTAGTTATATAAGAAAAACGAGTGGGGTACTAATACAATGTGAACACACATTTTCAAATTCGACAATAAAATGAATTATTTTCACCAATTATGCGCGTTGTCCGACCAAGCAAAATATGATTGCATTGCAATACGGTTCGGTTTAATTTTACTCTCCAAACCCTTTGATGCAGTTGGGTCTACAACCTCGAATACAATCAAAGTGCTTTAAACTGAGCAAATAAGCCCTAACAAAAAAAAAATAGAGATTCCAACTCATATGATGGAGCTTTCATTTTACCATGTGTACCTTTGAGTTTATTTGGATCTATTGTTTCATTTTATATATGCATCAAATCTAAAATATTATCAGCCTACAAACTCCAATATTCATACTTTGACTTAATCTTTTTCTTGCAAAATGGGTGAAAAGGGAAAAAAGATAAATTAATTTTATATTATATCTACGTATAGTATATAAGTATTAATAAAATTTTTATAAATAATAAGGTAAAATAGATAATTTCTGAAATAACTATTATCTATATATATGTTAAAATTTTATTGATATTTACCTATCATGTATATATGATGGGTAATATCCAAATCAACATTAAATATATCAAGATTAGACTACTGAATAAATACTAAGGGAGAAAAAAAAGAAGAAGAAGAAGCAAAATGCAATTTAAACAGCTGTTATAAATAGAATTGAGCTATTTTAAAGTGATCCCGCCGCGGTTCAATTCGGGATATAGTAGATTTGTCTTATGTAAAGCAGAACGAGGTTGCACTAGTAAAATAGCCTTTAGTTTCTACAGAAACTACATGGAAACCAAGTGACGAGCAAACTTCTTCTTAATGATTTACTTGTTACTCTTCCTGCTTTGCTCTAACCAAATAACGTGGGTGGGCCGTGTCGTGAAGTCTTCAATTCCTAGCTTTGAGATAGTGAATACTTCGCCTTCATTTCATTTTCCTTTCATAGTTATACAAATGGGAACCCGCGGTTTCCCTTTCTTAGCATGTCTTTCTGGGAAAGTTTTTCATCTGCTGCTTCTATGTAACCAATTGCAATCAGATAACGGGACCCATGTTGTGGGATAAGGCAGTATTGTTTTATCTAAAGCAAAAACGAGTGCAGCATTATTTTATGTAAAGCAGAATGAGAGCGCACTAGGTACAGTGCTCCTATTGTCTATAAAAACTACATGGAAAGCCAGTTAAGAGCAAGCTTCTTCTCAATGATGTCCAACGTTCAAGATGACATTGTTGCTTCTTGCTCTACCGAAATGATGGATGTGCCGAGTCATGAAGTCTTCATCAGTTTCAGAGGTGAAGACACTCGCAAAAGCTTCACAAGCCATCTCCATGATGCTCTCTGCCGCAAAGGTGTGAAGGTGTTTATAGACAATGAGCTCAAAAGAGGAGAAGAAATCTCTTCTTCACTTGTCAAAGCAATTGCTGAATCCAGGCTCTCAATCATTGTGTTCTCCAAACACTATGCCACTTCCCGATGGTGCTTGGACGAGCTTGTTAATATATTACACTACAAGAAATCGAGAGGGCAGATGGTTCGACCCATTTTTGTTGATGTTAATCCACGTGAGGTGCGAAATCAGACTGAAGAGTTTGCAGAAGCTTTGGCTAGTCATGAAAAGAAAGAAAAAAATCGAGGAAAGGTGCAGGGATGGAGGGCAGCCCTCAAGGAAGCGGCCAATTTGTCTGGATGGCATCTTCAAAACCAGTTAGTACTACCTTAATTAAACTAGAATTTCCGTAATTCTTTTTTTTTTTTTTAATTGGGTTTATTTGTTAAGTAATTAACGTAAAAGCTTTCACCATCCCCTCCCCAAATTTGATTATGTCTAAGTAATGCGCCTAGTCAATTTCAAACCCTCCATTTCCATAATGGAAAAACCGAAAAATTGAGTTTGCATTAGTAATTGTAATATCCCTTAAATAAAGTACGATGAAACTTCCAAATATCCAGTCCTCTTTTGTGTAATATCCCAGGGTTGATCACAAAATTCCAAGATTAAGCATGTATAGTGGAAAGTACTCTAAGAATGGGTGACTCTTCGAAAGCAGCTGCTGAAAAAAAAAAAAAAAAACCATGAGGTTCTACCTCTATTTGTAAACTCCATAGGCTGAAGAGGGACACTCGTGGTGTGCCAGTAGGCTCCTCCTTTTGGCTGGTAAACTGCTCTATTACTAGTTGTAGCGCCTACAACTCCTTGCATTGAATCTGCATTACAGTGTTACTTTTCACCATTTTATCCTTGATGCAGTTGCTTCTTCCAAGGTTACTTAACTTAAGAGCACTCTCCATTGAGAATGTTTAACCTTGGAGTTCTGATGAACTCTACTAGATTGACCTCATAATAGAGATGAATTTTCTATGATTTACTCTTGTCATACCCCTCAAATTTTGCCATTACGAACATATTATGAGTGCTTATTTCATCAATTGGCCTTATGACTTATGCCAGATTCAACAAGCTTATATATTGTTTGTGTTTTTCTATCTACATAAGTTATGGGCTTCTGGTGATGAAGAAGAATTAATAAACATGAAGGACCTTTTGACAATAGTTATCATTTTTTAATCTCTAAATATTTATTTCTCTAATGAAACCTAGAACTTATTGGCACATACAGGAGATTGTAGCCAAAAATTGAATAAATACAAAAGTTTATATTTAATTGTCTTATATCTAGCTTATGACATGGATTTTTTTTTTTAATTGGTTTGGTTATAATCGATAGAATTGAGTCTGAGTTCATCCAGAGGATAGTTGAAGAGGTCTACAGTAAACTGAATCGTCCAGTTTTACATATAGCGGAACACCCTGTTGGATTAGATCCCCAAGTGCAGGCTGTGCATACCCTCTTAAACATTGGTGCAAATGATAAGCGTATGTTGGCGATTCACGGGGTTGGTGGAATTGGTAAAACAACTATTGCTAGAGCCGTTTATAACATGGTAGCTAACGAATTTGAAGGCAGCTGTTTCCTTGTGAATGTTGGAGAGATGTCCAAGAAGTATGGAAGCTTTTGGTTGCAAGAAACTCTTCTTCGTGAGGTTGTAGGGGAAAAGAGCTTAAAAATAGTTTATAATTATATTGGCAGAGAATTGATAAAGGAAAAGCTTAGCCATAAGAAGGTTTTAGTAGTGCTAGATGGTGTGGACCATTTGGACGATTTAGATGAATTAGCTGGCGAGAAGGATTGGTTTGGTGTAGGAAGTAGGATAATCATAACCACCAGAGAGGCTCTGCTACTTGACAGAGTAGATGATATATATCAAGTGAAGGAGTTAGAGCAGGTTGATGCACTTCAGTTATTCAGTTGGAAGGCTTTCAAGGAGCCTCATCCCCCAAGTGATGAACATAGGGTGTTTTCAAAGCAATTTATATCTTTGGTTAAGGGCATTCCTCTTGCTCTTATCGTGTTGGGTTCTTTCTTGTTTAACAAAACTATCAAGGAATGGAAAGATGTACGTGAAAAATTAATGGACATGCCTTCTGAGAATATTAACCAAGTGGTGAAAATGAGTTTTGATGGATTGGAGAAAAATGAGGAGTCTATTTTCCTTGATATAGCGTGCTTCTTTCAAGGTCATGATATAGATTTTGTCATAAAGCTATTTGATCGATGTAATTTTCATCCTGAGAGGGGAATCAAGAAACTTCTTAATATGTCTCTAATATATTTAGAATTCAAAAAGGTGTGGATGCATGAAATCATACAACAATTTGGTAAGGAATTTGTTTGTCAAGAATCCCCGGCAGACCCCGGAAGAAGAAGTCGCCTCTGGTATCATCATGACATTCTTCAAGCACTAAAACAAGCTGCAGTTGAGTACCATGAAAAGCTTTTACAATCCTTTTAATTTTTTGCACAGAATCTTGAAATGTTTTCAGGCAAATGAAAACTAATTATTATGGAAATTTGTTAGGTAAATCATGTAACTGAAGCCATAATGCTCGACTGCCCTGGAGCAGAGGAAGAACTTAGACGCAATAATGGCATTCAAAAGTTCAAAAATCTCCGCATTCTGACTGTCCAGGATGCATATTTTTCTGGATGTCCAGGATATCTCTCTAAGGATTTAAAATGGCTAGGAGGGAACGATTTTTCTTCTCCTAGAGCCATGGTGATTCGTCATGATGCCAATTTTTCTGGATGTTCTATGCATAGAGGATGCTTTCAAGGAGAAACAAACCTGAAGCATTGGCCAAAGGTCTCAAAAAAAGCAGCAAGAAAGCTCGTGCAGCTAGTCGTGGGTCCATTAGTTATCCAAATAAAGTCCTTGAATAAACGCTGCTTTGTGAGGTGCAAGCCAATTAGAGAGCCAGGATGTTTTCAAGGAGTGTCATGCATGAGATGCACAGCAATTGCCCTAACAAAGGCGGCAGGAAAATCTATACAGCTATTAGCGGGTACATTGGGGGGCCAAACAGGATGTTTTCAAGGAGAAACAAACCTGAAGTGTTTGCTAATGGTCTCAAAAAGAGCAGCAAGAAAGCTCATGCAGCTGGTCGTGGGTCCATTAGGTAGCCAGATACCTTCCTTGTATAAACGCTGCTTTGTGAGGTTGAAGACAATTAGAGAACGTGGACCTTCATGGCAACTTCATAATGATATGAAGGTAGGAAACTTATCTACATATGTACCATTGACTTGTTTCTTGAGCTCATGAACGTAACATGATTATCTTACATTTGTGCAGCTCTGTAGAGAATTTTCTTTCCTCCAGATACAATGCGCCACCAACAACTTCCATCCCGGCAATTTGATTGGAGAGGGTGGCTCCGGCTGTGTTTACATGGCACAATTTGAGCAGGGAAGAGTAGCAGCTGTAAAGAGGATAAGATCTGATGCACAATATTCATATAGATGCATGCTTAATGAGCTTAATATTCAGGGTCGCCTCCATCATAAGAACATAGTGCCATTATTGGGCTATTTCATAGACGACAAAGAAATAATACTTGTTATGGAGTATATGAGTAATGGCTCACTTCGTCAACTTTTAGATGGTCATGGATTTACCCTCTCATGGTTCCAACGCATCAAGGTTGCTCTTGATATAGCTTGGGGGATTGAATATTTGCACGTGTTTACAGATCCGCCAATAATATGTCGAGATGTTAAGACATCAAACATATTATTGGATGATAACTTTACAGCTAAGCTCGCAGATTTTGGCATCTCTGTAGAGACTGAACAGGCAGCGTATGAAGACGCAGTTCAAGGTACCATGGGCTACCTTTGTCCGGATTACTGTGCTACAAAAGAACTGACCACCAGGTGCGATGTGTATGGCTTTGGCGTCGTTGTATTAGAATTGTTAACTGGGCACAAAGCATACTTTATGGACCATAATGGAAGCTATCGCACTCTAGTGGATATGGAACAGAGATGGAAAGAGCAAATTGATTTTCTAGACAAAAGAATCCCTTTGCCTGAAGGATTAGAGATGGAAGCAACTATGCTGGTGCGTGCATTGGCAAGAGAATGCCTAACAAGGCGATGTAGGAGGAGACCATCAATGAGTCAAGTTGTGAGGAGATTGGAAGGCGTGTTGGAAAAATGCCAGCCTGAAGAAGCAGACACAGGTTCAGGATGCAGTCGTTATCCGGATTCAAATATCCCTTCGCCATGCTTTTCAATCATAAGTTCCCCTACCTCAGAACTCGATAATGCATTGATGTATTTGATATGATTTTAAAGGAAAAAAAAAAAAAAAGAAAAGAAAATCTGAATGTTAAATAAGATGACCGCACTTCTTGTTATCATGTTTTGGTTTTAATGTTACGGACTCATCTTAATAGTAGGAGGACGACTGCTTTTGCTCTGCATCAATTGTTTTAATCTCTCCATGTTCCTCAACTGAAATTTTGAGATAAACTGCACGTGTTTGATACCGAAAATTTACAAATATCCAAATGCTTCGACTGGTATTCCTTTTTCTATCTACCTTAGGGCACGAATCGGTTATAATTTAACAGAATTGATTCATCTGAAATTCATACAGGGAACAGTTGGAAACGCCTGCAGCAAATTGAATCGTACAGTTATACGTGTGCTGCAGATCGCCTTGTTGGATTAGATTTTGATTCTTCTGACCGACTGGCTATGGATTTTGTCATAAACATTGGTTCAAAGGATATGCAAAGGCGCTGGTGGAATTGATAAAATAACGACTGCCAATCCCTTTTTACAATCATGGTAGCTACACAATCTAAAAGACGGCAGTGAACTTGTGAATGTAAGAAAGACAGATTAACCATGATAAAAATGAAAAGTAAAATAAACAAGTACCAATTTGGAACATTGTTGCGAGTTGTCAAACAGGGTAGACGCGTGTAACCAACACACCTGCTATTCCCTAATTTCTCTAATCTATATCCATAATTGGTTTGTACATATATGTATCTATGTATATATTCTTTTTTTTTTTTATAATTATTTTATACTTTCCTGTTGAAATTTATTATATGTTCTTTGGATATAATTTACTTTAAGAATTACTAGTTGATATTGAACTCGCTTTGTGTATACAAATTCAACATTAATATGTAAAACTTTTACATATAATTATTGTTTTACAAAGATTTTGTATAAATATGAGGAATATTAGGATGTGATTGAGGGGCTCCTATAAGCATAAATTAAGATATTATTGAATTATTTAGAAATTAATAAATGTAAAAACTAGTGTAAAAATAGAATAGCAAAAAATAAATTAGGCAAGGAAAGAAAAAAAATATTTAACCATAGATTATAATTCCAAAAATTCTAAAAGATTATCTCATATAACTCTAAAAGCTTTAGATAACAAAACTACTATAAAAACAAAAGACTAAATTGTTATAAAAAGAATAATAAATAATACCGAAATCTTACATCGATATTTTAATAGTTTTCATTGGCTAATCCAAACTTATCTCCAATTTCATACCAACAATTAAACATGTTACTAATAAATAATGAATATTTTAAGTACCAATTATATTTTATGACGACTGTTTGTGAAATAAATTATATGTGAAAAAAGTACAATTAAACATATCATTGAATAAATAAAAAATAATTTAATTATCAATAGTTTTTCTTCTGCCAAAATTTTAAAAGAAAATAAACCACTTGTCAAAAGAGCATAATTGAACATATCACTAAACAAATAATAGAAACATTTTTAATATGTAAGAGATATGAATATCGTAATAATTGAAAATTTGATGAAATAAGTATTAAGATTTATAGATATTAGAGGCATAACTGGAAATTGTCATTTTGATGAAAGATTTTTAGTTTAAATATTTGTTTTTTATAATTTGTAGGTTAGATACTATTTTGGCATATTTTCTCTATAAAATCCAAGTAGATTATTAAATTGTTGCATAGAATTTTTCTTTCTCACAATTTTGTTATTCTTCTTATAATTGTCTATCAAAATTTTAGCCAATAAAGAAAGATTCAAATATGTGATGAAGATTTCAAGTAAAATGCGATTTTAAAAGGTAATAAATGTCATGATCTAATTTAGTGTTTTCGTAAAAATAATCTTTTATGATATAACATTATTATCTCAACATATATTGTTTATGAGTAACCATAGTTCTTGAAGGAGAGAAAGAAAAAAAAGGAAGACCCTACAACCGAACCTATCAATTGTAGGAAAATATTTAGCTTCATCAATTTGTGAAGAAAAAATTCTTTCAGCAATTAAATTCGGTTTGCCTTTCAACATATTTAACATTTCCCATTTTACATTTATGCATATCATTTTTTTTTTTCACTTATGCAGAAAAATGGATGTTTAAATATGTAAACATAAGGTTGCAACTATTTTTGGTAGAAATTCTCTAGGGATGGCAAGAAGCTTCGGTTTAGGCTTATAAGAAGAGCAAACATGAGCTAAGAGAGGTTGAAGATTGCTCCAATGGGGCGCTGTGAGCCCCCAGTCAATAGATGAAAAGGAATGTATATAGAGATAGAGAATCTCCAAGCTAACAATGTAAGCACTACAACTAGTTATTTAGGGTTTCGATCGATTGAAAAATCCGATCGAGCCTAAATTATAAGTAAAGCTAGAAATATTAGTAAAATGATCTCGTAAGTTCGAATTTAAGAAAATAAGCAATAAAATAAAAAAATATAAAAATTTCAAATTTTAAGTATATAACTCGTTATTTATTGAAAATGCGTAAAATACATTTCGATAATTAATGAATCCTTAAAGATAATTATATGTATATTAAAAATCATAAAATAAATTAAATAATATTTAAGAATATTTATTTGTACTATATATGAATTTACATATATGTAGAAATACATGTAATTACTTAAAATATGCGTAATGTGCTAAAATAATACTAAATAATTCCTAATTAATTGAGGAAAAATAAAAAAAAATAAGGAATGAACTAGAATTGGGTTGTGATAGCTGGGAAAAATAAGAAAAAAATTAGCCAATTAAATTAGAGCAACACAAAAACAAAAAATTAAGGGATTTGAGCAATGTCTTGTCCAATTTAATGCACATTAATTACCACAAAGCTCTATAAATAGAGAAAAAAATCACAGAGCTCATTTGGATAGTTAGAAATCAGAAAAAAAAATTAGGAGCATCAAAAATTGGAAGAAAAAATTTGGGTAAAATAAAAATAAGAAAATTGTACAATTGGAGCTTATAAGGAGAACCCAAACTTGACGAGTAGCTAGGAATGGACGGCCACCACCACCATACGGTGGTGGCAGTGCCCAGGTGGTCTAATATACCCATGGCCACCGACGGTGGCTGGAGCCACCCAAATCGGTGAGTTTAATTTTAGCCCGATTTTATATAATTTTGTAAAATAGTAAATATTCTTAGAAAATTATGAATTTTGTTATTCTAGAATATTTTTGTATGTAGTTTTTAGGAAAAATATTATTTTGATGAAAATATATCCCGTGATATATAGTCCTTAAGAAATCATGCAAAACTGAGCATGTTTCAATTTAGAAATAAATGACCTTAGGAGTGTAGTTTTGAACCCAAAATTTTTGTGTAGATTACTTAGATGATATAGAACAGTGCTATAAAGCCCGTTTTCAAAAATTAATTTTTGAAAATTTTAGATAATTTTTAAGCCTTAAAATGAGGTATAAAATGGGTAATTTAGGGTTAATTAAGTAATTAAATGGTTAATTAAGTAATTAAATGGTTAATTACTGATTTAGTGAATAATTATATGTTTTAGGATGTTGAAATATGATGAAGTATGATACTTGTAGTATTTAGGGTGGTAGATGTAATTATTAGGTTAATTATGTAGTAAATGAGTAATAGGGAAAAATAGTAAATTTTAAGCTAATTTTGTAAATTAGGGTAATTAGGAATAAAATCTGATTTAGGATGAATTTAGATATTTTGAAATGATAATTGATGTTGGGAGATAGTAATTAGAGTGATAAAAATATTAGATGTGTATTATGTACATAATAAGTAATAGTACATAATACACAATTATTAGAAATATAATAAATAGAAAATATTAGAATAAAAACTGATATTATGATAATAATAAAAATATACAATAAATCTGATAGAAAACTTGAATTTATTTAATTATATGAAACATGTAAAAATTTCTTACATCAAGAGTAAATTGGTACACTAATAAAGATTTAAGCGTACTGGATATAATAAAATATTGACTAGGTATAATTATGGTATTTAGGATATCTAGAAGTAAAGTGATTAATTTCACATTACGAGTTAAAACAAGTTTCTAGAGTTTGAGTATAAAATAATACTTAGAAATTAAACTAGAATCTAATTTAGAAATTGATACAAAAACCGAACTCGAACTTAACCTCAAACCTAGAATAATTGTAATAGACATAAGACCTAGATAATTAGGTATATTAAACCCTAAATAAAACATAATAATAAGCATTATAGGATAAAACGAACATATAATAATTATATGAAAAACTGAAACCACGTTTGTGTTATAAGGATGATCGGCGATGGTCTAAGCGAGTTGGACCTCGAATGAGTGAGCGAGGAGTCCAGGTAAGTTGGGATTAATACGCTGCTGTATTTTCGAGGCTTGAGATTATGCTTGGTTATACTTATTAGATAGTTGATTGTGTACATGTACTTGATTATGAGTGATGCTATGATTCTGTCTGTTGTTCTGACTTGTATTGTATGATTTGTGTGAAATGATTGATCACCCTAAATTAGACCTAATCAAATATACGACCTGTAATCATAATCGGACCTACATGGCAACCCGTTAGGGAAACCTAAGATTTTCCGGCCAAATACCAACCACTTTGAAAGGGATAGCGCAGAATTGCAAAATGGTCCCTTCTTCATCCTTAGTCGAACTAAGTAACAGGAGAGGAGGTCGCGGCAAGGGTGAAGTCAATGGTTCGAAGGTAGTTACGGGAGGAGCCATGTCTCCATTGCATAAGCCTAGGTTTAGTTGTGAGCTGTTACATTAAAAGTAACTCCTCAATCTGGATTAGAGCGGGCGCAATTTCTCTAATCTCATGACAGGCCGGACAACATTGTGCGATGGCATTTACTTGAACATGCATTATACCTAATAAGTTGATCGATAACCTTATTATGTTTGTGGTATAGTTTTAAGTCTTCCATCCTAACTTACTGAGCTGTAGTTACTCACATCCCTATAGACGTCGTGTAAGTGCTGGCTAAGAAGCGGCATATAACTACTTTGAAGTTAGCAACTGCTAGATCTTGGGGAGTGAGGAAAAATATTTGAAAAACAAATATATATTCTTAAGGTCTAAGTTTTTATTTTAGAATTTTCATTTTTGAATAATGTAATAACTGAATTATAGTGTATATATATAAATTTTCTCACTTTCTCAAGTAAATGATTTATTTAAATTACAAACTGTTTACTTCAAAGCGGGTTAGTCATGGACGCCTTATATAGATCAAGTCTAAGATAACGGTTGTAAGGCCAACTTCTATCTTAGAATGGTTTACACGGTGGAGCTATTACGACTCTGCCGCTTCGAGGCGTGACAAACGATATCATGGAGTATAAAATATAGGGTACTTTTAACACGTAGGTTTAGGATCTTTACCATGGAGGTTGCAAGGGGATTTCATATTGTTAGGGATAATCAAGATCTATTTCTTATTTAGGTGTATTGATAATGGATAATAATAAAATAGAGGAAATAATAAGATACAAAAATTAACATGGCCCAGCAATTTAGCCTACATTGACACTTAAAGGAGAGAAGGAAATCTACTAATGATAGAAATAAAGTGGTATAAATATAAGAGAGAATAATATTTAAAACCCTTAACCCAATTATACTCAATATCCTTATAAATTAAAAACTTTCTCTTGATTCTTTTCAACTCTCAGACACTTCAATTCATTCACCACTCAGTCTTGGATGCAAGATGAGTTACCATACTTACTTATTCATAAACTCTACAAATTGGCATATGTGAACTACTGTGAATTATAAAGTTAATAATTTTAGCATAATAGTGTGTAAATTCTTCTTTATTTTCTTCAACAAAGTGTGGTCATTAATTATGACAAGAAATTTACCTGATTATTTGTCAAAATAGCCTACCATAGATCATGATAAATCAAGATTTACATTTGTCATGTTAAACAAGCTTACTATAAATCTTGGCATTCACATTTATCATGCAAAATTCAAGTCAAAATAATAATTTCGACCTTGACTTGAATATCTTTGTACCACAATTAAAAGATTTTTTCCACCTTCACCACATAGCCTTCAAAAGGCTACTTCAATTACCATAAATGCCAATTAAGTTCAAACAATGTCTGAACTTAACTTACTAAAAGGGGTTTAGTCAACATATTGGCTGTATTATCTATTGTATCAATTTTCTTGACTATAATATTTTCTTAAGAAATAACATCTCAAATGAAATGGGACTTCATATCAATATGTTTCGTCTTTTCATGGAACATTGATCCTTTGTAAAGTGAACAGCACTCTAGCTATCACAATGGACGACGATCACTTGTAAATTTGAGTTAAGTTCACTAAACAAACCTCTTAACCAAATAACTTTCTTTACAGCTACAACAATTGTCATGTACTCAGCTTTTATAGTGGATAGTGCAATTATTGACTGTAGAGTAGCTTTCCCGTCGATAGTAGAATTACTAAGGGTAAAGACATGGCCCGTGATGGATCTTCTTTTATTAAGATCACTTACATAGTCCGAATCAATAAAACTAACTACATTTCCTTTACTTTTCCAAAATTCCAAACATGCATTAGCAATGCCTCTTAAAGATCTCAAAATCCATTTCATAGCCTTCCAAAGCTCCTTAACAAGATTTGACATATATCTATAAACAATGTTAATAGCATGTACAATATTAGGGTGAGTGCAAACCATTTCATATATAACACTACCAATAGCACTAGAGTAAGGAACATGTGCATAGTTGTTAAAATCATGAGTCACTTATACAATTGTACGAACTTATGATTTTATAATGTTTTTCTTAGTTAAAACAAATATAAAATCGTTTATGTATAAACTTTTAGTAGAATTATGAATTTTGATGTATGATTCTATAAATTTATAATTTTATCGATTTTGTGTGATTCTATCTGATTTTACTAATTTTACACATTTAAATGAATAATAAAATTATAATTTTGACAACTATGCGTGTGACATGTGTTTAATATCATCATTAATTTTTGATAACATAGCTGCTGAAAGCCTAAAAGGAGCGATAAGTGGAGTACTTATGGTGATATCGTTTTTTCATGCCAAAACACTCTAAAACTTTCTTAACAAAACTCATCTGAGTTAAATATAGTTTACCTGCAATTTTATCCCTCTTAATCTATATACCAAGAATTTTCTTAACTGCTCCCAAATCTTTCATCTCATATCCACCACTTAACTCTTTTTTTAATATGTTATCTCAAATATATCCTTGGTAATAATAAGCATATCATCAATATAAAGCAACAAATAGACAAATGTGCCAACTATCACATTGGCTCTTGAAATAGCCATGCTCACCTATAAAAAATCAAACTACTTATACTACTATTATGGAGATTACTTTAAACCATACAATGATTTCTTCAATAAGCAAACATGGTCTTCCTTGCCTTCAATTTCAAAACCTATTTACATCTAGTTGCTCTAATTCTAAATCATGCATAGCAAATATAGCAAGCAAGATACAAATAGAGCTATGTTTAACAACAGGAGAGAAAACGTCATTAAAGTCAACTCCTTATACCTAACTATAGCCCTTTGCAACTACTTGTGCTTTATATCTGACATCTAACTCCCAGAATGTCATATTTCGTCTTAAAGACCCATTTGAAACCTATAATCTTCTTATCTCTTGGCGGTTTGACCAACTCCCAAGCTTATTCTTGTAAAGAGACTCTACCTCTTCTTGCATGGCCACCAAGCATTTCACATAATCATTATGGGAAACAACAACTAAATATGTTGAAGGCATACTAACTGGATCTGTTTGCTATGCGACATTTAAGACATATGAAATATAATTTGCCAATCTGATAGGTTTTCTTTTCTCTCTTTATAGCCTACTTCTAATAATATAGTAATCCCTTTCTTCTACTAGTTCTCTAACTTCTGTAGAAGTGGGTAACTGAAGTAGGCTTTGCATAAAATTATCATGTAGAAGATGTACCTCTCTACCTCAAACTCAACTTCCTTCTACTTGTCAAAACTCTAAGCTTCTGCTTTGGAAGCAACAAAAGATTCTTTTTCGAATGAAGCATGGTGGATTAATTAAAGATAACATCCCTACTAATGACAGACTTATGTGTTTTAGGATGTCGGACTTTATATCCTTTAACACTAGAAGGATATCCAATAAACATGTCCTTTTTAGTTCTTGGTTCAAGTTTTCCATCATTGACATGACTATAGATGGATACCCCAAATATCCTTAAGTTTGAATAATTAGTAGGATTTCCTTACCATACCTCTTTTTAAGTTTTATAATCAATTGATATACATGGAGAACGGTTCACTAAATGGTAAGTTGTAGAAGCTGCTTTTGGCAAAAAATCTCATGATAAGTTAGAATTAGATAGCATACACCATACTTTCTTTGACAAAGTTCTGC
The DNA here is from genome assembly GCA_024138015.1 of Lumnitzera littorea. NCBI lineage: Eukaryota > Viridiplantae > Streptophyta > Magnoliopsida > Myrtales > Combretaceae > Lumnitzera > Lumnitzera littorea. Next base: position 19,991,247 of record JAMXBB010000003.1, read on the forward strand.
TCATGTGCTTAGTTATGCCATTTTGTTGAGGAGTTCCTCTAACCATATGATATCTCCTAATGCCTTCACCCTTACATAATTTCTAGAACTCATAACTACAAAACTCTAGCTCGTTATCAATGTGGAGGCACTTAATCTTTCTACTTGTTAGATTTTCTACTAAGTACTTCAATTGCTTAAAAGTAATAAAGACTTTATTTTTCTACTTTAAAAAATAAACTTAAACATTCCTAGAATAGTCATCAATGAAGGTAAGCATATATAAAGTACTACCTTTTGAGAGAACATCCGCTGGCCCCCAAAGGTTTAAATAGATATAATCTAAAGTACCTTTAGTTTTGTGAACTCCTATATTGAAGTTGACTATTTTGTGGTTACCAAAAATACAATGCTCACAAAACTTTAGTTTGAATGTACATTGGCCACAAAGAAGACCCCTCCTACCTAACATTGTTAAGCCTTTCTCACTAATGTGTCTTAGCCTCAAGTGCCACAACTTGGTTACATATGAGTTTGACATGGAAGAAGTTGCAACCAAACTATTAACAATAGATTCTTGTAGCACATATAATTTATCAATTTGCTTGGCCATCATGATAATGAGAGCTCCTTTTAGAGCCTTTTGAATTCCACCTTCACCAACAAACTTGCAACCATTTTCTTCAAGAGCAAATAAGGAGATGATGTTCTTTTTCATGTTTGGAACATGACACACCTTGGTTAACATTCTTACAATGTCATTATGCATTTTGATTTTGATAGTACTAATACTAGCAACTTTACAAGGATGATTGTTGTCCATCAATACAACTCTTCTGTCTATTGTTTCATAAAAGGAAAATAAATCTCTATGGAGATATATGCGGAATGAAAAAACAGAATCTAAAATCCATCCTTGTCTGGTACCATCCTTTATCATAGTATAGACATCATGTTCAAGCTTATCTTTTAGATCACTAGCTTTTGAAGACTTGTCATCTTTCTAATTCTTCTCTCTACTTTTATATTGTAACTTAAGCAATCAACTTTGATGTGTCCTTTCTTTTTGTAGTAATTACAAGTTAATTTACTGTATCTAGATTTTAATTTTGATTTATATCGACTATTACTACTAATAACTTTTGAAGTAGGTCTTCCTCTAACAATTGGATCCTTTGCTAGGCCATTTGAATGGCTAATGGAGAACTCCTTATTGACAAGCTTTTTGAAACACAAAGTTGCTTTTACTTTCTCCAATTTTAGAGTCTTATTGCCATAGAACAAAAGTCTTTAAAGTTTTTATATGATGGAGTTCCAATTTTAGAGTCTTATTGCCATAGAACAAAAGTCTTTAAAGTTTTTATATGATGGAGGTAGTGAATATAGCAACATAAGAGCTTGATCTTCGTTTTCATACTTGATCTCCATATAGGCCACATCCATAAGAATGAAGGATAATTCATCAATGCATGGCAATAAACTTAATGGTGAGATTCTTTAAGATATGCTTTGGGATATGTGAAGATTCCATTTTGTCCTATAAGTCCTTAGTTGTCTTTTGATTATGGACTTCATGCAAAACTTCATTTGACAAGCACAATTGAATAGTATATAAGACTTTCTCAGTAATCTCTTTCATCTTCTCCTTATCTATTAAACTAGGCATTTTGTCTTTTCCTAGTAGCACCTTATGTAACCTGTTTTGTATTAAGATTGCATACATCTTAACCTACCACATATCAAAATTTATGTTGCTCTCATATTTCTCAATATGGAATTTTCTTGTTGCCATTTTCAAAACTTAAACGAGAATATTTACTAGGCATTGATACTAGTTTGTTAGGGATAATTACGATATATTTCTTGTTTTCGCGTACTAATAACGGACAATAATAAAATAGAGAAAATAATAAGACAAGAATTTACGTGGTTTAAAAATTTAGCCTACGTCTATAGGCGAATGAGAGAAGGAAATTCACTAATGATCAAAAGAAAGTGGTACAAATATAAGAGAGAATAACATTTGAAACCCTTAACCCAAATAACTCTCAATATCTTAGGATTTTCTCTCAATTTTTTTCAACTCTCATTCACCACTCACTCTTCGATGCAAAATGAGTTACCATACTTGCCTATATATATAGACTTCACAAACCGGCATGTGTGAGTTGCCACGAGTTACAAAGTTAATAATTTTATCATGTGTAAATTCTTCTTTATTTTCTTTAATAAAGTGCGACTATAATTATGACAAGAAATTTACCGAATCTTTTATCAAAATGGCCCACCATAAATCATAGTAAATCAAAATTTATATTTATTGTGTTAAAAAAACCTATTATAAATTTTAGCATTCACATTTACTGTGCAAAATTTAAGTCACAAATACACATATTGACAAGTGACTATCATGATTAAGACATGTGGAGGGAGATCCTCAATAGTAAATTCTAGAATATGATTGGAGGGGTAGCTACAAATAGTCAAGGAAAATAGCTCTTTGGTTTCAAAAAAAAAAAAAAAAAGAAGAAGACAATTTGATATACTAGTAGCTGAATAGAGGGGAGTTTACAAAGTGTTCATTTTCGCTTACAAGAGGATTCCCCAAAGTCGAAAATAATATTGATGCTGGTACTGTTGTTGCTTGACTGAATCAAGTGGCTAATCCGAATTTGAGACACGATGATGTTCTAATGACGTGTAGGGAAAATATTTCCTCGTTGTGGGAGTTGAAGATTGATTAACTGTCCAGAGAGCTTAATATAATTGCAGATTGTTTGATAGGAAGAATTCAAACTTCGGAGCAAGAGAAGTGTTTTGATATTCCTCCTGTATATTTGTTTAACTTACCAAAAGAAGATTCAAAGAACTAGGGTATTTGTAGGGAGTTTAGAACTGATAAGTTTATGGACAAAGCCAGGAGCTCTATTGGATGTACACCTTGCAGTTGAATATATATTGATGTATTTTATCTATAAATATATATATCCCTTGTTTACCAAAAAAAAAATAATAAATAAAAAACTAGTGCATGATAACGCCTATGACACAAATTCTGAGGAATTTACCTAATTATATGATGAAATTACCTGCAAGAGTAGAGAAAATTACATGGGAATCCTAATTAAAAAAAATTCCAACAAAAAACATCGAATTGCTCCGTCCAACATCTGAAAAAAAATTCCCAATGAGATGGTGGTAGTCGGTTTTCTACCATTATAAGTGGGTTAGCACCATCACTATGTAAATAGTGTTGCCATCATTCGACAGATTTAGGTTGCTCAATCCTTCATACATGATAATTGGTATGTCAATACACGCTATTGTTTTCAAAGACCAATCTCCTCTTATGGGGGTGGAGTTGCTGCCTACCCGTCTAAAATAAGTTATGCCATCAACCTCGAGTGGTAGACGATGATGTCATTCCTTTATAGTCATTCATTAGCCAACATAGGAATAAGACAGAGGTTTGATATTACTATTGCTTTTTTTTTTTTCTTTTCTTTTCCTTTTGTGTTTTTAGTTTATTTTATTGCCAAACTTTCTGAATTTTTATTTGGACAATAGTTTTCCCATAAGACATGGCATAATGGTATTATGTGGAATGCTACCACATAGCCTTTGAGGACTTCATTATCAATATTTTAACATCATAAGACTATTTCACATACCAAGTTTGAAAAGTAAGATATATCAAATATAGATTAGAGTACTTTTTAATAAGGCTAGGAAAAAAATTGCGAATCATGGATTAAACTGTAAACTGAAAAATCGATTTTTTTACGAACTGTTTAGTTTACAGTTCGATTGAATTGCATGTAAATAATTTGTGGTTCGGTGAAGTGAATTGAATCGTACCATTTAAAATCGAATCAAACCGTTTAGTTAAATAAAAAATTTATATAATTATTTTTTATTTTTTTTTTATATTTTTTTCTATTAATCTTCATAAATTTTATTAAATTTTTTATATTTTGTCATTCTTTATCATAATTTTGTATGAGTTATTAAAATTAAGTTAGGTAAATTCTATTTAAAATTTTATATTTATTGGAGATAAAAATGTTTAATGAAAATTTAACACAAATAGTTGGAATCGTAGATTAAACTGAATTGGATCAGACCGGACCAATTTTAATTAGGTTCAAAAAATTGATGAATTGAGTTGTATGATTAGGTTCGGCTTAAAAAAAAAAAACTCGAATTGTTATATTAAATTTGGTTTAGTAAAGGGAGAGCAAATCATACTGAGCCAAACTGGACCACAATGATACAATTTGAATATGGAACAAACATAGACAAGTTAAGGAGAACAAACCAAAACACTAATCGAGAAGGACCAAAAACTTCATACACTTTGTTTTATTGTAGGTTTTTAATGTTATGCAAATGGAGCCTGCATTTCCTCTTTCTTGGTATGTCTTTCTAGGAAAGTATGATGGTTAATTTCTTTTAAGTTAACAAATTGAAATTAGCTTATCCAAACAATCATGGGACAAGTAACATATACCATAATATAAAAATTTAAAAGTTCTTGTCATCATAAGACGATGATGTCATCCCCTTTATGGTCAATCATTAGGCACCATTGGAATAAGACGGAGGTTTGATATTACTTTTTCTTTTTTTCTTTTTCTGTTTTTAGTTTATTTTTTTACCAAGCTTTTTGAACTTTTATTTCGACAGGAGGTTTCCTATATGACATGCCGTAATAGTATTATGTGGAATGCTACCACATAGCCATTTAGGACTTCATTATCAATATTTTAACATCATAAGGCTATTTCACATACGAAGTTTGAAAAGTGAGACATGTCAAATATAGATTAGAGTATTTTTTTTAAACATTAAATTTCATAGAGATACAATTTGAATATGTAACAAATATAGATAAGTTAAGGAGAACAAAAAGAAAAACACTAATCCAGAAGGACCAAAGACTTCATACACTTTGGTTTTTGTAGGTTTTTAATGTTACACAAATGGAGCTTGCATTTCCTCTTTCTTAGCATGTCTTTCTAGGAAAGTTCGATGGTTACTTTCTTTTAAGTCAACAAATTGAAATCAGCTTATCCAAAAGAATAATCGGACAAGTAACACTTACCATAATATAAAATTTTAAAAGTTATTATCATTTTTGTATTCTATTACACTAAGTCGCACACCCGAAATATTTATATATTTACCATAAAAATTTATAAATAATATTATACAAGTATCGATTATATTAAATTAATTACAAAAATATCATAATAAAATTGCAAGTACTAAATGCAATTTTCATTTTGTATATGTCAGATATAATAAATGCAATATAGACATGTAAAAAAAAAAAAAAGAAAAACATAATGATGCTTTTATTTAGTTTTGAACCTACAACCTAACATACTACAACTTATGATGTCGCATTTTCAATATGAGATTTAGCAGTAGTAATTATGTAATTAATCTTATCTCATTTATTTATATAATTTTTTTAAAATAGAATGGTAAACATGTATTAAACCCTTACACACTTATTACTCTATAACCTTTTATTTTGTTTTATTTTACATATTAAGAGGGCACCCATCTCCAACTATTTATTTTATAAACTTACTACTCTCTCTCTCTCTCTCTCTCCAATACCATGTCTACATTTGACTATTTTCTTAGACAATTTTTTTTACCTTTTTAAAACACATAAGTTGTTATTATAGTTTTCCATTTGTTAAATTACCATTATAAGAGAGTTCCTCCATATCTAAGGAAAATTTTTCATACTTAATACATAAATTTTATCCATTTTTATAATTTAATGCTTGAAATTTAAAAATGTCAACCCACTACTACAAACCTTTTGAAATCATTTATAGTACTTGAATTAGATTGTTGCTTGCAAAACTGAATAAAGTTTAAGTAGTTAAATCTAAAATGGAAAAGTTTAGGTAGTTAAATGCAAAAATGAGCAAAATTCAAACATGAAATTGATAGTTCTAAATTTCAAATAGTTAATTACAAAAAGAGGTAAAATATAAGGACTAGAGGTGATATTTGCCTATATTTAAAAAGAAACATGATTATTGTAGTATAATAGTATGAACATTGGTTTCTTAACAGGCTCAACTATACTTGAATCTTTCCTCATCCAAAGTTATAGTATGATTTAGTTGAAAAAAGAAAAAGAAAAAGAAAAAGGACGAAAAATTCTAGCCTTCTACCTGTAAAAAATTTCTTAGTATTTGATTTCTCTTGTGTTTCTCAATATCCAAGAGCAAAAGAGAGAAAGAGAGAAGCAATCTCGTTTTTCTTAATCTCACACCTTCCGCTTCTACTTCTCATAACTACTAAACCCCAATATAAATATCAATTCAAATTACCTTTTTTTTTATGTCAATTACTTTGTTGATAATCCTTAATTTTGTGTATATTCAAACTGATTTTTTTCTTCATTTATAAATTAACGAATGTGTTTGAAACTCTTATTTATGATTTCACTTATGGTCCCATGAATATTCAATTTGACTAACAAGTTAGGGTATTGGCATGACGAAATGAAGACAGTCCAATTTAGATCTCTAAAGCTTTCTAAGTTCATCTTCTTAAGATGCTGTAATGTGTAATCAGTTATTGAAATTATAAGAAAGAAGATAATTTTTTAACAATATATAAGATATTTCAAAAATTTAAACAATCTAAACTATTAATTTGTAACTTTAGAGAACCCTTTCCAATATAGTTAATGTATATAATGGAGCAATGTATATTGTAAGAATAGCGGAATATGATGCTTTACAATGTGTACACAATGTTGGCTTAATAACCCTAGGAAAGGGAAAAGATAAGTTTATCCTCTATACTAGACCTAAAGTACAATGATAGTAAAATATAATAGCAAATACACTATAAGATCCAAATCCACAACCAACACCACTACTGTACCCCTCCTCCCCCACCCCCCTCGGCGCTTAATCTCAAGTTGAATGTTGTTGTAACGAGATTCTAGTTAAGAATATTTACACATTGATGACGACTAGGAATGTATTGAACCAATACCTACCTTACATCAATCTATTTACGCAAAAAGTAATAATCAATGTCAATGTATGGTGCAATTGAGGTAGATTACTAGTCATGATAGGGATCAAGGAACGATCATTCACTCCCGAGCCTAAAGGCTTTCTCACATGGTCTATCGTGCTGTTCGAGGAGAGTTAAGCGCTGAAGAGCAGTGTTTATCTCACTCTGATCTACTAAGTCACTTTGCTCTTCACACCATCCAGGAAGCTGTCAAGGTAATTAGCCAACACATGGAGCCGACCCCTCCCCACACCTCAGTTCAAGCTCCAAATTAGGAAAATAGCCATTTCCTTAGTGCTGAAGTCGAGCTAACAATTGTGAAGGGCCGACCAGTCGAGGCCAACTCTAATGTGAATTGTCCCTGCTCCAATCCTTACCCAACTCCAGTCATCAAGGCGCCAAACTGCCAATGCTGAACCAATTTGTTCGAAGGACCGCCCTTGCTCGGCTTACAATATTATTAGAACCAGACTAAGCAAAACGTACGCGCGTTGTCCTTTGTTGACATCCGTATTGTCCTTTTTAACATACGATGTTCCTTTTTGTATGATTTCATATTTCCCTATAAATTATTCTCCTTTGTATAGCAAATAAGGATTATGCTTTTGTAATTTCTATAATTTAGGGCTTATCCTAATAAGGTACTATAAATGCCCTCATAATGTAACAGTCGATGATCATAATACTAAGAATATACTAAATTTTTTCTCTCTCGAGCTAAGTATCTTTCTTACTCTTGAGCTACTTTTATCTAGCCCATTGAGCGTGGACTAGTGGTGAGTGACCTCCAGCCATACTTGTGAATCATATCAAGTGTGACTTGAGTTCGTATGAGGCATTGGTGTGTCATATCTTTCATTGGTGCATGGGAACCCTTGCTCAACCTTCGACTACAATTTACTCTTCGAGCCATCTTACGACTCGGACCCATTCTTTTGGTTACGCGTGATATTGAGCTTGTGTGTTCATCAACGAGATTCATATCATCTTGATATCAGAGCTTGGCTACATTCGAAGTTGGATTCTGATACTGTGTTCTTTGAGTTGTTTGTTACTGCTCCCCTGAGATAACGGTTTTATTGTTAGCTTTATAGTTTAGTGGTTAAGAAGTGTTTTGTACTCTGTTTTTCCTTGTTTTTGATACGTAAAACAGAGTGTGGTTGATTGTTCATTTGTCATGTGATTGTCATTGTGAAGTAATCAACAATGTCAGATTCTAGTGTTCAAGGAACTTTGGGAAACCAAGAGACTGGTACTCGACGTAGCCAAGGATAGGAAGGAAGCTTCTCACCTTAATCAACAAGTGACCACTTGGATAGGCTTACTAGCTTGGTAGCTAATCTAGTAACTATTATTCAAGAAGATAAGTAACGAGCTAGAAATAGCCCTACTGGGGAACGTGAGTAGCAAAGATGAGGCATTGTCAGTTTGGTTGAGTTAATGCCCCAGCTCAATCACCCCCAGCTGAAGGAGTTGATAAGGATGCTAGACGAAGGGTAGCACTTGAAGAGATTGAGGAAGAAGTAGCAAGAGATGACGAGGTAGAGGAGTATTATGAACCTGAGGAAAGGAATGTACAAACCCCTAAAGTTAAAGGATTAAGGATGCGTATTTTAGGTTTCTCTAGAAGTGGTGATGCCGAAAATTACCTAGATTGGGTAGATCAGATTGAAAAGCAGTTTGAATGCCACGAAGTGCCCGATAATACAAAGGTTAGACTTGCAGTGTTGGAGTTCACTGGTTATGTCGCCTTGTGGAGGAAGAACTTGCAATCTACTAGAAAAAGAGAAAGAGAATGAGAAATTAGGAGTTGGGATGAAATAAAGAGAGTTATACGGAGAAAGTTTGTGCGAAGCTATTATCTGCAGGATGTCTTCAAAAGACTATAAGAGCTAAGACAAGGAGGATCGAGTGTCGATGCTTACGTTAAGGAATTCCAAATGTTAATGATCCAATGTAAAGTTGTAGAGCTAAAAGACTGAACTATGTCTCGATTCATTGGTGCGTTGAAGCATGAGATTGGGGATGTCCTAGAAACCTTGGATGTTAGAACGCTTGATGATGCAATCCAAGCCGCCTAAAGGATCGAAAGGCACCGAATAGGAAGATTTAGACTACTCATCAACCATCTTAACAGTAGCTGACCTGTTCCAAGTAGACTTGTGCAAGTGGAACCAAGAAAAGCTACCGAAACCCGTTTTGCTTAGATTACCCAAGCAAAGGAGAAGGAACCTTCAAAGAAGTTTGAGAAAGGCTAGAGTTCAGGGAGGAAGACGAGTGAGATTAAGTATTTCAAATGTCAAGGATTTGGACACATGGATGCTTAGTGTCCAAATAGGCGAACAATGGTAATTAGAGGTGAGGTACCGATCGTTGAGGTCGACAGTACTAATGAGGAAGCAAAGGAGTTGAAGGAGGATGGACAGATCGAGCTATTCGAAGAGGAAGTCATCTATAGTGAGGAAGGTAACTTTATGCCAACTACTCTCGTGTTAAGGAGGACAATGAGTGTCAATCCTATTCCTAAAGACGAGTAGAGAGAAAACCTCTTTCATATTGGATGCAATGTGAATGAATCATTGTACGCGCTGGTCGTTGATAATGAGAGTTGCACCAATACAGCCTCTGCATTTATGGTCCAGTAAGTAAAATTACCGACCATGCCCTACCCAAAACCTTACAAGCTTCACTGGCTTAGTGACAAAGGTATCCTATAAGTGAACAAACAGGTGTCTATATCAATCTACATTGGCAATTATCGAGATGAAGTTCTCTATGATGTGCTGCCCATGAGTGTGTCCTACATTTTATTTGGACAACCATGTATGTTTAATCGAGCAGTTGTATACGACAGAAGGAGGAACATATGCTCTATAAAGCATGAAGGAAGGAGGATGAAATTGAGTCCCATGACTGCCGAATAAGTGAAGGTCATCCAGTCCCAACTGATTTGAGCCTTGAAGAAGGAGGCTTTGGTAATGACCTAAGTCAAACTGAAGAGAGAAATTGAGCTCAAGAACCGACCTATTTGCTAGTTCGAAGGATCCTGGAGTTGAGATCCGAGGAGGAGCTACTTACCAAAGCAAAAACCCTACTGGAGGAATTTGTCGACCTGTTTTTGAAGGAGCTACTGAAGGGTTTACGTTAACCCGAAGTGTCAAGCATGCAATTGACCTGCAGCTAGGAGTCGCACTGCCGAACAAGCTTGCTTATAAGCTAAACCCTGAATAGGTTACCAAGCTACAAAGGCAAGTAGATGAACTTCTAAAGAAAGGGTATGTACGTGACTCCCTTAGCCCTTGTGTTGTTCTGGCCTTGTTGGTGCCCAAGAAAGACGGTTCTTAAAGTATGTGTGTAGATAGCCATGTGATCAATCGAATCATCATCAAGTACAAGTATCATATACCTAGATACCAAAGCTTAATGACATGCTAGACTAGTTAAGTAGAGCAAGAGTGTTCCCCAAGATCGATCTCAAATCTGAGTACCATCAGATCCAAATGCACAAAGGTGATGAGTGAAAAACCGCATTCAAGACATGACATGGTTTATATGAATGGCTTGTAATACCATTTGGACTATCTAATAAATCGAGCACATTTGTGCGCTTGATAAATCATGTGCTCTAAGAACTCATAAGGAGGTTTGTTGTAGTTTACTTTGATGACATTTTGGTGTATAGCCTTGACCTAGAGATTCATAAAGAGCATCTCTAAAGAGTCTTCACAAAACTCTAAGCTGAACAACTCTATGCCATTCTAAAGGAGTGCAATTTTTGCTAACTTAAAGTGATCTTCTTAGGGTTTGTTGTGAGCAGAGGTGGCATCAGAGTCGATGAAAAGAAGATAAGAGTGATCATAGAATGGTTAGAGCCGACCTATTTTGTTGATGTGAGGAGTTTTCATGGCCTGGTATCATTCTATCGGAGATTCACAAGAATTTCAATACAATTATAGCCCCACCCACCAAACTCTCATAGAAGAATGTTGAATTCAAATGGGGAGAGAAGGAGCAGAAGAGATTTGAGGAGGTGAAAGGGTGGCTAACTACAGCCTTCGTCTAAGCTCTACTGAGCTTTGACAAGGTGTTTGAAGTAGAGTGCAATGCATCCAAACTAGGCATAGGTGTTGTACTGATGCACGAAGGCCGATCTATTACTTACTTTAGTGAAAAACTTCGAGGAGCTACATGTAACTACTTTATCTATGATAAGGAGTTCTACTCCTTAATCTGAGCCCTTACGGTATGGCAACACTATCTACTACCCAAGGTATTTGTGATTTACACTGATTATGAATCCTTGAGATATCTAAAGAGCCGGCCGAAATTGTCCTAAAGACAAGCCAAATGGGTCAAGTTCATGGAGGGTTTTTCCTATGTCGTAAAATACAAAAATGGAAGGAACAATGTAATGGTCGACGCCCTATCGAAATGACATTCCCTCCTAATCAAGCTATAAACGAGATTACTTGGCTTTTCGACCGTAAGGGAATTATATGTTGTAGACCCATACTTTGGTCTTATCTATTCTTGATGTGAGGAAGGTTGGACATTGGATGACTATCATAAGGAAGACGAATACCTATTTAGAAAGAGAAGGCTATACATCTCGACTTGTTCCATGAGAAAATTGCTAGTGTATGAGGCGCATGGAGGAGTATTAACAGGACATTTTGGCTAGCGCTAAACCTATGAAGTACTGTCTGCAAGATTCTTTTGGCTTTGGATAATGAGAGATGTACAGTCTATGCTAGAAAGGTGTACAACCTGCAGGAAGGCAAAGAGCTAAGCTAAGCAAGCACATTATCTACCCTTGCCTGTCCTAACCAAACCATGGTTTGAGCTAAGTATGGACTTCTTGTTAAGATTGCCGAGGACATCCCAAAGGAAAGATTCTATCATGGTGGTTGTAGATTGGTTTAATAAGATAGCACATTCGTGCCTTGCTCTAAAACTAACAACATTTTGGCTATCTCTTTTCTTTTCTTGCAAGAGGTGATCAAGCTACACGGCGTGCCCAAGACCATTGTTTTGGATCGAGACCTTAAGTTTATAAGCCACTTTTAGAGGTAGATGGGAACTAAGCAATTGTACAACACATCTTATCTCCCATAAACTGATGGACAGACCGAAGTTGTCAACTGAATTGTGGGGACTTTACTTCGGGTTATTATTGAATGAAACATGGCCAATTGGGATCTGTGTCTGCCAGTCATCGAATTTGCCTACAATAAGACTGCCCATAGCATGACAAACATGTCTCCATTTCAGGTCGCCTATGGATTTAACCCCAAGCTTCCGACGGACCAATCACCTCAGTAGAGTCTTAACGATGACTAGCCAGCTGTAGAAAAAGTTAAGGCCATCAGAGCTATGTACCAGAAGGTTATAGAGCAATTAAGCCAAGCTAATGCTAAGCTCGAGAAGCAAAGCCAAAGATGGAGGAAGAGGGAGTTTCAGCTAGATGATTTGGTCTGGGTACATCTTAGCAAGGATCAATTCCTACACTAAAGGAAGAGCAAGTTGACTCCTAGAGCCGACAAACTTTTCAAAGTGCTTGAAAAGATTAATCTTGATGCTTATAAGATTGAATTACCTATAGGATATGGAGTCTTAGACTCCTTTAACATTGCCGATCTCTAACCTTACACTCCCAAAGACGAGCAACCAAAACTCAAGCCAGATTTAATCCTAAATGTCAAACAACCCAGAGGGAATGATAGAGATCAAGGATTGATCACTCGCTCCTAAGCCCAAGGGCTTTCTCACATAGTCAATTGTGTTGTCCGAGGAGAGTTTAATGCCAAGGAGCAGTGTTTACCTTAGTTTAATCTGCTGATCTATTTCGCTCTCCATACCATCCAAGAAGCTGCTGAGGTAATTAGCCTACACATGGAGCCGACCTCTCTCCGCATTCCGGTCCAAGCTCTAAATTAGGAAAACAACCATCTCTAAAGTGCCGAGGACAAGCTAACAATTGTAAAGGGTAGACTAGCCAAGGTCAACCCAAATGTGAATTGTCTTTAATCCAACCCTTACCCAGCCTTAATTTTCAGGGCACCAAATTGCTAATGCTGAATCAACCTAGTTGAAGGAGTGCCCTTGCTCGACTCACAATATTGTCAGAACCAGACTGAGCAAACCGCATATATGTTATCCTTTACTAACATCCATACTGTCCTTTCTGACATAGGTGATCCTTTTTACATGATTTCATATTTTCCCTATAAATTATTCTCCTTTGTTTAGCAAATAAGGATCATTCTTTTGTAATTTCTGTAACTTATGACTTACCCTAATAGGGTACTATAAATACCCTCATAATGTATTAGTCAATGATCATAATACTGAGAATATACTTAATTTTTACTCTCTTGAGCTAAGTATTCTTCTTACTCTTGAGCTACTCTTATCTAGCCTATTGAGTGTGGACTAGTAGCGAGTGACCTCCAACCATACTTGTACGTCATATCAAGTGTAACCTGAGCTCGTGTGAGACATTGGTACATCATATCTTTCGTCAGTATACAGGAACCCCTGCTTAACCTTTAACTACCATTTACTCTTTGAGTCATCTCGCGACTTGGACCGATTCTTTTACTTACGCGTGATATCAGGCTCGTGTGTTCATCCATGAGATTCATATCAAGTCATGTAAACAGCACCAAGGTTGTCACAACATAGAAAGATAGATCACTGAATATTTTAGCTTAATGACAAGATGGAAAATTTAGGTAAATTCATTAACAAGATAGTTAATAGCTCCATATTCAGCTCCTTAGAACTTTTGGAAACAGTTAGTTGTTTCTTTGAGTGCCAAGGGATGAGATTTCTGCCAAGGAAAATAGCATAACCTATGGTGAATCTATGAGCATTTAGGCAATTAACCCAATCAGCATCAACATAATTGATTGAGGATGTACTAGATGAACGTACAATGGGTAAGCCTAATGACATGGTGCCTTATAAATATTAAAGAACGCTTTTAGTTGCTTGTATGTGATCATTATTGGAAAGATGCATATATTGACTGAACTAATTAAATGTAAAGTTGGGGTTTGGCCTAGTTATAGTAAGGTACTAAAGTACCTCAACAATTTCTCGATATGTGGTAGGATTAGAAAGTAATGGGAAGCCATGGGCATTGGGGTGACTGTGGGGAGACAATGGTGCTTTAACTGGTTTGGAGATATGCATGTTGTGATGTTTGGTGAGATCATGAATGAAGTGAGATTAACTCAAATGAAGCCCTTATGATATGTGAATAGCCTGAATACCAAAGAAGAAATGGAGTGGTCTAAGATCCTTCATGGAAAGCTAACACAAGAGAAGAGAAATGTGATGAATGATGAGAGAAGATTTATTACTTATGTGAATAATGTCATCAACTAGAGGAGGAGAACAAGAGTGTTAGACCTTTGAGAGAATATATACATAGATGAGTCAGTCTTATTTTGGGATAAACCTCTAAAAGAACGGAGTTGAACAAATGAAACTAAGTTTAGGGAGCCCTTAAGTCCATACAGAGACTTTTAGAGCTAACATGCATAATGTGGATAATAAGAATGAATGAAACCAAGAGATTGTTTCATCAACACAATTTCATTGAGATGACCATGAAGAAATGCATTTTTGAGATCAAGTTGATGAATTTCCCATGAATATGCAACCGCATGTGAGAAAACAAAGTGAATCGTACTGTGTTTAACAATAAGGCGTAGCATTTCAGCTTAGTCAATGAGTTCATGCTAAGAGAAACCTTAAGTAACAAGACAAGCTTTATATCGCTCAACTTGGCCTATAACATTATATTTTGTGCAAAATTTCCATGTACTATTAACAACATTTTGATGGGGTTGAGGGAAACAAGGACCCAGGTGTAGTTTTGAAGGAGAAAGTTAAATTCATCATTCATTAAAGTTTCCCAAGTAGGGTTTCAAAAAGCTTCAATATGGTGGTTGTACTCAATGTAGTTGGTTTGTATGTGTAGGTCTAGAAAAGTTTTAGGTTTTGTGATGCCAAATTAAGAATGGGTATGCATAATGTGACTTGGTCTAAAGGAAGTAAAAGGATTATTGAAGGTGGGTTAGGTAGTAGAGTAAGGAGCAGTAAGGTATGTACGTAAGCAATGCTAAAAGTGAATACGTTAGTAGACTTGCATAATGCTTAGTTAGTTCATAAAGTAGGGATAAGGATGGTTAGGATTGGATAGAGGTAGTAGTAAGGGTTAAAGGCAGAGGTGTTTAGAGGTGAAGAGGAAGAATGGTAGGAATTGGGAGGAGTCAGGCAAGCTCGAGACCTATAGGGGTTAGGTAGAAGTAGGGGGTTAAGTTAGTTTTTTGGGGGGGTAGGGGGCTATTAGTTGTGAAGGAGAGATGGTAAAGGTAAGGGATGTAGGTCGAAGGTTATCGTAAGCCGTGTAGTAAAAGGGAGGATAAGGAATGTGTAAGGAAACATAGTTTCATGGGATATGACATGACAATCGATGTATATACAATCGGATATTAGGTCTAAATATTGAAACCCTTTGTGTCGAGTAAGGTAGCCAATGAAGATGCAAGGAGTTAAGAGAGGAGAGAGATTCTTCTAGGATTGAGATGTAGTGTTTGAGTAGTAGAGGCATCCATATGTGTGAAGGTAGTAATATTCAAGTGAAGTGTGATAGAGAAGTTAGTAAGGGGATTCATGATTAAGTGTGGCTGAAGGTAGGTGATTTGTCGTATAGATAGAAGTGAAGGCTACATCAACCTAAAACGTTGTGGTAAATTGGCATGTAATTGTATGGTGTAAGCAAGGTCAATAATATAATTTTTGTTTAGCCTCAACAATGTTGTTTTTGTTGAGGAGTGTAAGGTTAAGATAATTGTAAATGGATGCCATTTTCAGTAAGAAAATTACTATAGGCAATATTTATGAATTCATGCCAACATTACAATGAAACACTTCAATGCCATTTGAGAAGTAATTTTGGACTAGAGACTTTGAATTGCTTGAAATTAGAAAGCCTATCGCTTTTATTATGCATAGGAAACAACCAAGAGTATTAAATACAATCATCAATGAAAATTACATAATAACGAAACCTTAAGCTTGACCTAATCAGCGATTGCCAAACATCGAAGTAAATAACATCTAAGGCTTCTAATCTTTATGGGATGATTGTTGAAAGGGTAGATGTGTAGACATGACAATGTAGCATGCATGACAATGAACCGATGAAACTGGGGATGACTTGACTCTAATGAGATGATGTTAAATAAAAATGTTGAGAACATCAGCATAAGGATGACACAACCTAGAAAGCTAGATCACTTTTGGCAGAATAGAAGCCATAAGGACTTGACTAGACTAGACTACATTAGAGAGAGATTGATTATGTAGAGAGGACTCTTAGTCTTCTATTTGAGGAGAAGTTTACCAGAGTGGGAATCATTGTTAGAATAAGAGAACTTGTCAAACTCTATAGTGTAAAGGTTATTGGAACACAATTTAATGATAGATAAGAGATCGTGTTTTAGTAAGGGAACTAAGAGAACATTTTTAAGTTGTAGAGGATGGCCTAAGGTGCAATGGTAAGTTTACCTGTATGGGTTATGGGTGTGGAGGCACTATTACTTACTAAAACATGATTAGAACCAACATATGAGGTTCATTAGTAAGTATACTTACATCGAGAGTCATGTAGCGTAGCACCCAAATCTAAATACTAGGTAGCCTCATGTGATTTGCCAAGAGAGAAGGCAGAAAATGTTTGTTTGCATAAGATTCATTTAAGCAATCATAGCATTGAAGTGCTAAATGTCTAGGTTTTGATGCCATTGACTAAAAGATGAGGGTAGACTTCAACGAATGGTAGTAGATGAACGCTCCTATTTACCAAAGGAGTTACACATGTCAAGTTCAGATTGAGGGCCATACCCCTTAAATCTTGAGCAACTATGACCATAACTTTAACCTTGAGCGATCAAATTCATGGTTTGTGTAAACTCCATAATTAAGTATTTGGGGTTCAATGCGTAAAATTTAAGGTGATCGAATAAATTATATGATTGAACCTAAATTTTACTAGTAAGTTAGGAATATTAGTAAAAGTGATCTTATAAGTTTAGATTTAGGAAATAAATAATAAAATAATTAAATATTGTAATATCAAGTTACATATATATATTACCTGTTATTTATCAGAATGCGTAAAATGAGTTTCAATAATTGACGAATCGATAGAGATAAATTATATACACACTAAAAATCATAAAGTAACTTAAATAATATTTATTTATACCGTATATGTATTTATGTGTAGGTAAAAGTACCCAAAATTACTTAAAATACCTAAAATATGTTAAATAATGCTAAATTAATTAAGAAAAAATAAAGAAAATTTATGGGAAGTGTAGAAGTGTCTAGAAATAGGGCATGGAAAGCTAGGAATGGAAGTTGGAAAATTAGCCATTAAAAATAGGATGAATAGAAAGTGGAAAAAGAGAAAAGATAAAGACACTTGGCCACAAATAATTCAAGTAAATTACCTAAACACATCTATAAATTCATAAAATTTCTTCTTCAAATCATTTTGGTCAATTGTGAGTCTAGAAAAATTAGAGAGAAAATAGAAAGTGAGGAGAGAGTATTTTTAACAAAAATTAACAAATTATAGTGTAATTAAGGCATTATAAGAGAACTCACACCAGACTAGCACCTAGGACAAAACCAAACTGACCACCACACAATGGACCCCATGCTTGGTGGTGCCGATAACCCTAGGGTAGCTAAAGGTAGTTGCAACTCGATGGTTTAGGTAAGTCTAAATTCCATTCTAATTTTGTTTAATTTATTAAAAATATCAAATAATTATGAAAAATTATGAAATTTGGTATTCTGAGATATTTTGTATATAGATTTAGGGAAAAATATTAATTTGATAAAACTAGGCCTCAGGATATACTGCTTTTACGAAATCACTAAACTCGAGTAAGTTTTCGATTTTGATTTAAATGACCTTAATAATGTAGTTTTGACCTCAAATTTTTTTTCTAGACCATTTAGAATATATATTACAACGCTATGAAGAGTTTTTCTAAAAATTTATTTTCTAAATTTTTACTTAATTTTTAGGCTCTAAAACCACATATAAAAGGCAATTTATAGGCTTAATTGGGTGATTTAATGTTAATTTATTGAAAATTCTTATTTGGTATGTAATTAGATATCCTTGGGTGTTGGTTTCTGATGTAAGATGGTATTTGTGGGGGTTTAAGATGTTAATTGTATGTATTATGCATAATATGTAATGAATATGTGTAAATGAATAATAAGTAAAAGGGTATATTTAAGTTAATTTGGAGATTTAGGGTAATTGGGTATAAATTCTGATTTAAGATGTAATTAGACATCTTAATATGTTATTTGGTGATGAAAGATGATATATGTAGTGTTAAAATTGTTAGATAAGCATTTTAAGTATAGATTATGTAATAATATATAATATGTATATATAGGAATTAAATGGATAGAAAATATTATGTCAAAATGGATAATATTATAACAATAATAATATAAAATAAATCTAATATGGAATAAGTATTTAGGTAATTATATGAAAAATGTAAGTTATTCTCACATTAAGAGCAAATTCAATAATTAAACTAGGAGTAAAATGTACCGTACGGACCCGAATACTAGTTAAGAGTTAAATAGGAGATTTAGGATACCTAAATATAATTGGATGAATTTCACATATTGATTTGAAAAGAGTTCCTAGGGTTTACATATAAAAACCGTAATCAGAAGTTGAATTCAAAGCTAACATAGAAACTAATTAAACACTATATTCATTTGAATTAAAAATGGTTAAACCTTGTGAAATAGGTTAAAAGACATTCTTGAGATTTAAGTGTAAAATGAAACCAAGAGACAAATTAGGAAATTGAGCAAAGGTTGGGTGTATAGAGTAAATAGGAACAAGATTAGTGTATAATTTAGAAACTCTTGCACTTAAAACGTGATGAGATAAGCTTAAAGGATAGATTAATGGCTGGGTTAAGGGTTGTGAATAAAACTATAATTAAAAATTGAATTAGAACTTAGCTTAAAATAAGAATAACTGCAAAAGACTTAAAAAATTGAATAATTAAATATAATATATAAGCCCTAAAGTTAAGCCAAGTAACCGTAGGATTGAACTTAGAACACAAAGTTTAAGACAATCGGTTAAAGGATTCGATCAAACCCAAATTATAAACTATAAATAGAAAAATTAGTAAAAACTACCCCGTAAACTTGAATTTAAGAAAATAAATAATAAAATATGAGATTATAAAATGTTCAAATTTTAAGTATAATAATTGTTAATTATCGAAAAGGTAAAAAGTGTAATCTAATAACCAATAAATTACTAGAGATAGATTATATGTATACCAAAATTTATAGAATAACCTAAATAATAATTAGGAATGTTCACAAGTACACCATACGTATTTACATATAGATAAAAAGATGCGAATTTTCTTAAATTGTCTAAAACTTAGTAAATAATTAAGGAAAATTATTAATTGATTAAGAAAAAAATTAGAGGAATTAGGAATGAGGTGGATGTGGTCGTGGTAAGTCAGGAAGTACAAAAAAAAAATTACCCAATCAAAATCAAGCAACACAAAAGCCAAAAACTAAGGAATTTGGACAATATCTTATCTAATTTAATACAAATTAATTACCACAAAACTTTATAAATAGGGAAAAAATTTACAAAGCTCCTTTAGATAGTTAGAAATAAGAGAAAAATAGAGAGCATCAAAATTTAAGAGAAAAACCAGAGAAAAAAAGAAAGAAAGGAAAACTGTACAGTTAGGATTAGTGAGCCAAACCCATACACCACCATCACTTGGGACCAAGTCACCACCACCCCACTCCAGACCCACCGTCTAGGCCGGCCGACACACTTAGACCGGAGTTGAACAGCCAAAAGGCATCGAACCAGGTAAGTCCCTTATTTGCTCCAATTTTGTATAATTTCTTAAAATTAGTTATTTTGCCCAGAAAATTATGAAACTTATTATTCTAAGGTTTTATTGTATATATATTTAGGGGGAAATAGTAATTAAGTTTAATCATGTCTGAAAATATAAGATTCTTAACAAATTAAGCAAAATAAAGCATAATTAGAAGTAGAAATAAATACGCTTAGGAGTGTAATTTGGAACTCAAATTTTTTTTGTAGAATGCTTAAGTGATATAGAATAGTGCTATGAAACCAATTTTTTTAAAATCAATTTTTGAATTTTTTAAGTAAATTTTTAGCTGTAAAATGATGGAAAATTGGGTAATTTTAGGTTAATTAAGTGATTAAGTAATTAATTACTGATTTAGATAGAAATAAGATGTTTACAGATGTTAATCTCTATTGTGAAAACCTAATCCTAGCCTTTAGAGTATTAAGCATAATTAATTTAGGAATTAGGTAGTAATTGTAGGAAATTAGGAATATGTGGAATTGAAAATTTAATAAATATGAAAAATTAGGGTTATTTAGATAATATTATAATAAAAATCAGAATATACTAAATCTGAAACAAAATTTAATTTTAGGTAATTGTATAAAAAATGTAAGATTTTCTTATATCGGGAATAAATTTGTTACCCCAATTAGGATTAGCGTGTACCAAATAGTTTAGAATACTAAATTAAGACCCAATAAGATATTAGAATACTCGAGCTTAATGTGATTAATTTCACATTAGGATTCAAGTATATTTAAGACTTCAGAATCAAAACTAGAATCTAATTTAGGATCCGAACCTTAAAATAGGGTAGAAAGAATCATTAGTACATAATAGGTATAAAAGGAAAAAAAAAATGAGTTAAATTATAACTTAGAATATGAATCCTTAAAGTATAAGTATTAAAAAGACCTATTTGTCTTATAAGATACATAAAGACGAATCAGCTTACAATTAAGTAATCGGGCGACTGAGAAATTCCAAGTAAGTTGAGTTACTACTTATTGTATTATAGTACTATTTTTATGGTATTTGGAGACCTAGGATTGTATATGGTTGTGATTATAAGTAGTTTATGCATGTGTTTGATATATCTGAATTCATACTGAAATTTGTAATATGATTGATTTTGTGTTATGATTGAATTGGTGTGAAATTATTTAAAAACTTTAAATGAAATTTAATCTTATTTGACTCTAATGACCTAAAATGTCATACATTGCAACCCGTTAGGGGATCATTAGGATTCTCCAACTAAATACCGACTCCTTCGAAAGGGTAGAATTGCATAATGATCCCTTCTTTATCCTTAGTTGAACTAAGTGACAGGAAAGGAAGTTACGGCGAGGGTAAAGTCAATGGTTCGAAGGTAGTCGTGGGAGGAGCAATATCTCCATTGCACAAGCTTGAGTTTGGTTGTGAGCTACCGCATAACATGGAAGCTCCTCAACCCGAATTAGAGCAGGTAAAATTTCTCTGATTTCATAACGGACCGGACTACGTTGTGCGATGACACTTGATTGTTGCATTGCATGAAAATAATTGTTTAATAATCTTGTTTGTGTTTGTATACATTCATGAGTCTTCAATTTAACTTACTGAGCTGTAATTTCTCATATTCTTATAGATTCTTTTGTAGGTTCTAATTTTTGAATACTTTAAGTATTATGCCGCCTTACAATTATCCAGAGGTTAGTTCTTTTGAAACCAGGGGTGTGAGGATCAATTTACTTAGTAGTAAATGTGTAGCTAGAGTGTCCTTTGAAGTTGGAGGATGAAAAACTAATAGTTGTTATGTAAATTAGTGAACCGTTATGTTTATGTAGAGTTTCCTGGAAAGTTATGTGGACTTTACATATAATTATGTATGTTTATTAGAAATTTGTCATATTTACTATAATTGTAGTTAAACATTTAATTGGACTGGTTACTTCAAAGTGAGGAGTCGTCGACGCCTTGTATAGATCATGTCTATGGTAGATACTGTAAGTTCAGTTACCATTATAGAATGATTTACACGGCGAGACTGTTGCGACTTTGCGACTTCGAGGCATAACATAATAAAAACCTAAACTGAAAATAATATAAAAATTTACAAAATAAAGCCTATATAAGATAGTTATATGAATACTAAAATGACCTCTGTATTATAGGAACTATTGGTGAAGCCTTGTTGCAAATCGCATCTTAAGTGAGCAAGCAAGACATCTAGGTAAGTTTGGGATTAATATGTCATTGTATTTTGGAAAACTATTTTATAGTACTTAAAGGCTTATGATTATACTTGGTTATATTTGTTAGATAGCTTGATTGTGTGCATGCCTGTATGTACGTGTTCTTAAGTTTGATTGTATGGTTTTAGTTTGACGCTCTAGACTGTAACTATTTATCTTGCGTAAAATGGTTGAATACCTTAATTTGGCCTTAATTAAATATATGACTTGTAATTCTAAATCAAATCTATATGGCAATCCAATTGGGGAAACATTTAGGGTTTTTGGGCCAAATACTGACCCCTTCAAAAGAGATAATATTAGATAATATAATGGTCCCTTCTTCATCCTTAGTCGAACTAAGTAACAGAAGAGAAAGTCGCAATAAGGGTGAAGTTAGTGGTTCGAAGGTAGTTATGAGAGGAGCGGTGTCTCTATTGTACAAGTCTAGATGTGGTCGTAAGTTGTTTAAATATACATTAAACCCCTCAACCCGGATAAGAGTTAGTGTAATTTCTTTAATCTCATGACGGATTGGATAATGTCGTATGATGGCATTTGTTTGCTATATTGCATTAAAATAACTAGTCGATGACTTTATTTGTGCTTGATATATGGTTTTAAGTCTCTACCCTAACTTATTGAATGATTGGTTGTTTACATTCTTATAGATGTTATTGCAAGTGTTAGCTAGAAAGCGGCTTTACAACTACCTTAAAACTTACAACTACCCCGAAGCTAACAACTGTTAGATCCTAAGAAGTAAAGATATGAAACTAAAGAACAGTTATATTTCTAAGGTTTGAGTTCTTAATTTATAATCTTCTATTGTCAAATAAAGTATTACTTATGTAAGATTATGTTACAAAATCATGGAAACAGTACTTGTGATAGTTGAATTCTAGGTTATATTCTTCATACTTCTACAGGTAATTAATATTTTAGATATATGAACAATTTACTTCAAAATGAGCTAGTCATGGACGCTTTATGTAAATCAGGTCTAAGGTAGTGATTAAAAAGTCAGCTTTTATTCTAAAATGGTTTATAGGGTAAGACTATTGCAACTCTTCTATTTTGGGGTGTAACATTTTAGGTCTAAAATGGAGTCTAAATGGTAAGGTGATAGGCTACGACCAAGGACCGAGCTTGCCACGGGTAAGTCTAAGCTTGCGGAAAGCTTAAAGATAAGGTTGGAAATGCGTGAGGAATAAGAAAGTGAATAAGCAACCCTCAAATAGCTCCAAGGATATGATGCACTAAGAAACTTTCGAAGACTTACGACTCAACTTGATGTAACATACGAGATAGTCTAATGAGTGTGCTTATCACCTAGAAGTGAGCAAACAAGCTATTAGTAATGTTCATGAAAAGGGAGTATATTCAATATTCAGATATAAGGTAATGCCTATGGCTACAAATTACAAGGATATTTATACCCGAAATGTTAGGGCAACAACTATGAATGAAAATTATTAAAAAGAGTAAAGTCCTAAAGAAGCAATGTACAAAGAATGGAAAAGGGTATAAAGAGAAAATCCAGAACAAAGCATTCATCTTGTACAAAGGATTCTCTGATATGAGTGCTCAGATACGTGGCTTTCTATAGATGGGTGACATTTTGGCAGAAGAAGACAAACTGTACAATTAGGTTATTGACTGTTGAGCCGAGGTATCAAGCAAACCTAAAGGTCCTTCTGAGAAGACATAGGTGCAAATGTGCGTTGGGTTCTCGAGCCCAATACAGCTGAGCTAGAGGTCGGCACAGTTATGTAGGAGCAGATGGTGAAGGATCGGACTATCAAAGCAGTTCACACTTAGGTTAACTGTACAGTTGTTCAGGTGAGCCAAGTTGTCATCTGAGTGCTTCTCTGGTTGGCAATTGGACACTATTGATAAACACAAGAGGGCTCTGCTTGGATAGGGCATCAGGTCAGTAAACTGCAGCAGCGACTTAGATTCATTGGTTGTAAGGTGAAAAGAGAGAACTTACCTTGCCATGCTTTTTAGACCTCAGGCTCAAGGGTTTGGTGGTTTGATTCCTATTATAAGGGAAGGGTCATCAACATCGTAATGTTTGAGGCATTATTCATGAGTGATTAATTTGGCTCATACATCCTCAAAGGTGAAAGGAATGGTGGAATGAGCAAAGTGTAGTGACAAGGGAAATGTACTCATGCGAAAGACTATGAAGAGCGTGAGTAGTAAGATTAGTTGTGCTAAGTGGTCAGCTAATGGATATAAGTTGGTTAGCAATGGACTTAAATGGAGATAGTTAACAATGAGTTTTTCTTATAGATGAAGGTCGAGCAGATGCTACTTTAATTCCATTTCTTGAGCCATAGAATTTTCAAGCAATGTCTTGGAAGAGCTAACCAAATGTCATATGCCATAAGAATATCACGGACTTCCAAAGGAAGGTCATTAGATAACGTAGCAAGAGCGATGCTCAAACCAGATGGTTAGTATGCAACTAATTTCAGTATGTTGGATAGGTATAAAGGGTTTTCTAGGACTAGGTGAGAGGTCCATGGGTAGTGCAATAGTAATGTCGTCAACATATAGATATAGGTCTGTTGATATAATAAAATAATTCATGAGTGATAACCAAATTTGATAATTATTGGATGAGAGTTTGATGGGACAATATGACATTTGTGGGAGAAATAGTTGGAGTAGTAGTATTAGAAACACCAAACAAAAAAAGAGTTATCAAGGGAGTAAAATAAAAGTCACCAACATGAATGCTATGAGGATTTTGAGGGTGAGTGTAGAAAGAGGGAAGTGCTGTGAAGAAGTGGGAAGGGATGCAGTTGGTAGAGAGACACTACATAAGTAGTTGAGAAAGTAGCAATTGATGAGTAGTTTGGTTGATTAAGTTTGAGCTTGAGTGAAGCGATTAGGTTAAGGTTGAAATATGTAATTGAAGTGAAAGAGAAGTGCTAAGGTTAGTGAGATCTAGTATGGTTGAGGTTAAGCAACTAAGCAAGTGCAACTAGTGGGTGAAGAGAGAAGGTGAGGTGGTCATGTCGATAGGATAGTGGGGTAAGATAGATGAGGTGGTCAGGCTAGAGGTTGAAGAGGTGGTTGGGGTATTGTTTAAGAGAGTAAGAGGAGGTTATGGTTGATGGGGGTTATCGAAAGAGAGAAAGAGGTTGCTGGTGGTTATGGGCACCAAGAGAGAGAGGCCAATGGTGATGATATTTAGGACAGTGGGGCCTGTGATATTTCCATGGAGTTTTACCAGTAAACAAATAAATTTTGTTGAACATGACAGATTCCTATGACTAAGGTGAGGGCAATGAGAAAAAAAAAAAATTAATTAATTAGGGTTTTGTAGCTTTGATACCATGTACACAATGGAGTTGCATATATTGTAAATATAGTATAATACAATGTTTCACAATGTACATATACGTATAAAAAAAAGGTACTGGGGTTAATAACCCTAAGAAGGGAGAAAGATAAGTTTACCTTCGACATTAGACCTGAAGTACAATGAAAGTAAAATATGATAAAAAAAATACGTCATAAGAGTTGTAAACTCCTTACATCATTTAAGTGGGTTACTCTATGATTGATATTGTGTTTTACATGGGATTTTTGTTTCTTTTAATCATTAAAATAAAAATGAATTACTATTCAATAGCATTTCTGATGTATATGTATCATTTGGGTAAATTTACCATAGATGAGTTTGTATTGCCCTTACGAGACAAATTAGTTCACTATAATAAAATTGATTTTGGTTGTGCCAACAAAAAAATGTTAATCAGAAATGATTATTAAAATCATAATTTTACTTTTCATTTGAATGTATAAAATCGTTATAATCATATAAAATCATAGAAAATCGGTAAATCATAAACTTGGAGAATTATATATTAAAGTTTATAATTTTATCAAAAATATATACACAAGCGATTTTATATTTATTTTAACTAAAATAATATCATAACGTCATGAAATTATAGAATTGTACTGTTGATTCACAATTTTGACAATTACAATGGATTTTATTGGACTAAAATCATTGTTAAAGAATTTGTTCTTTTCATATCAAATTATTTGCTAAAGAAGAATCCTTTCTTTTTGTTTTTGTGTATAAACAATTTGGATGATTATAGTTTTGAAGGAATTAAACAAATAGTTTTAGTTGCCTTTGCTATGTTGATTTTGGATATTAATAAATAAAATGTTTTATTCTAGCCATAGATTCTCGAAATTTTTAGAATATATTTGTAAGTAATTCTCAATTAGTATTGTTTTATTTTATATTGTAGTGTCAGCCTCAATTAATAGATTGGTGTCATGCTTTTGGGTATCTACATTCAAGTCTACTCCTTTTCTTGGAAAATCACATAAAGTGCTCGAACTTTATGAATTTCTATAACTATGTCAAATTTTTCGTTATTCTTGATCTATTGGTATAATTATTTATTGTTTTTTTAGGACTTAAGCTCATAATGAAAAACCGATTGTTGTTCTATTCACTTCATATAGGTATTGATTTCTGTTCTACGAGATGAAACTAAAGGAAAAACCAGCATTCTCTTCCTATCTTAGTCAAGACCATTTTGGGTCCGTCATTCTCATCAGGAGTGCTTTCTTGGCTTTGTCATAAGCCTTTTTACATTTGAGAGACTTAGTTACACAACTAGTTTCATAATCAGAAGGGTAGTATTAGCTTCCAATCAATTTCCTTATGCCACTCACTACACAATAAGCATGAGTTGAGCCCCACATTTGGCTTCCAACTCTTGGATCGTAAGGCTGCATGTGTGTGAAAAAGTCAAAAACAAAAAAAAAAAAACTCTTAATGAAATAACATCCAATAGAATCTTTGAATAACTATTAAGTATTCAATATAAACAATAACTCACTTCATAAATATATTCACTAAAATATTCTTATTAACTATCTTATCTTTAATACATGTAATAAGGAGCAGAGTAGTTAGTAATAAATACAGACAGATTTTAATCATTCTATTTTTTATTCCCTAAAGCATTTAAAGCATCAAATGGATTGTCTGGCTGCTTATACCAATCGCTCCTGAGGAATCTAACTGGTCAACAGGAAACTCATCCTAGTCCTGCATTATTGGCAACACTGTCTAATTTTTTCCTGACTTCTAGTTTCTAGAGAAACCACACGGAAAGAGCAGTTGGAGCAAGCTTCCTCTCAATCGTGTCCATTCAAGAAATTATCGATGGCACATGCGTAGGTTTGAAAATAAATGAATTGCTAGTCGTAGAATTTCATCCTTTTCAAATTTAAATCTACTAAAAATAAATAAAATAATCTTGTTTCTTCTTCTTCTTCTTACACCATCCAAATAATGGATGCACCGATCCATAAAGTCTTTATCAGTTTTAGAGGTGAAGATACTCGCAAAAGCTTCACAAGCCATCTCTATGATGCTCTCTGCTGGAAAGGTGTGCAGGTGTTTACAGACAATAAGCTCAAAAGAGGCGATGATGTCTCTTATTCACCTGTCAAAGCAATTGAAGAATCCAGGGTCTTGATCATTGGATTCTCCCAACACTACAACCATTTCCACATGGTGCTTGGATGAGCTTGTTAATATCATGCACTACCCATAACAGCAATTAAGACCCTAACCTTGCAAAGGCCAGCAGGGGGAGGTCTCTCCGAGTCCATCTAATAAGAGGTTTAAGTTCTCTGACACGAGAAATGAAGAGGTGATCTGATAGGAATTTTTCTAGATGTTATCCCAAACTAATTTGGAGAGTTAAATTTCATGAGATTATTGGGAGATTAATTGATTTATTTTAGAATTTTAGTTAACTATTAACATCTACCATGTTATTAAATATTAAAAACACGTAACAGTTTATAACATTATGGACATTATATAAGAAGAGGAAGAAGAGAAAATAAAGGAAGATGAAATGAGAGGAGGCGCGGATTTGGAGGTGAGGCAGCCACCCCTAACTAGAATTCATACAAGATCTCTTGATTTCTTTTGTTTTTTAAAGAGAGCAGAGAAAGCAATCTTTTAAAGCGAGTGGTAATAAATTTGGTAAATAAACACCACCACACCGCAGCAGTTGGTGTTCCCTCGCCATAAATGGATTGTCGGCACCACTAGATGGAGGGTATTGCCATCTTTCAGTAAATTGAGGTTCCTCAACCCACCATTTGTCATAGTTACAACCCCAATTATTGTCTTCGGAGGCCGATCTCCTTTCATGAAGGTTGGCATCTCGACTTCGTCTTCAGGGTGAGTTGTGCTACCCAACTCGAAGGACAGGCGATGATACTATTCCGTTGGTGGTGGATCGGCCTCCATTCAAAGAATGTGAAGGTTTGAATTATTTTAAATATGTGTATATATATATATATATTTTTTTTTTTCTTTTCTTTTTATGCTTTTAGTTAATTGCAACGTCAAGTTTTTCAAATTTCTATTTGGAAAATAGTTTTTCCATATGGTATGCTATGTTAGTACACCATAGTTCACGCTAAATGGCTAATAAAAAAATGGTTGAAATATCTATCGTGGGCAGTATACAAAATTTAAAACTTTGTTACCAATCATTTAGTATTGTAAAGTATTTCAAAGGGTTAAACGAGGAAAGAAAAAAAAAAAAAAAAAAAAAAGCAAATCAGAGAGCAAGTTTACCAGATCAGATACGGATAAAGAAAGACAGGAGAGGAAGTTTTGTACAAGAGAGGTGGTGGATAAAAGAAAGAAAGCAACTATTTGGTGGAATCATCATATTTCTTTGCGAAAGAAATTTCAATTTATAGTATTTGATAATAATGTTTCAAATACCATGAGTCCGTTCACTTCACTATTAATAGTTAATTCGTTCTCCCATTATATTTGATTAAAAAGATTAGTACCGCGTTCGAGTTATATTTTAGAACCGTAAAAAAGTTATTCTCCATAAAAGATCCTTATTGAAAAAGTATTGAATACTCATTTATTATTAAGACCTATGAATAGCTATTTTATACTAGAATTGATTTTTTTCTCCAAAATACTCTCAATAAAATCAATAAATGGCAATATAATATTTATTGATTATTATAGCTTAATTTCATTATTTCGTAATAGTTATTACTAAGGCTGTATAGGAGCCGAATTGAGATGATGTAGTGTTGAGATTGGACTCCACTCAAAATCTAAAAACTCAAGTTCAACTCTATCAAGTGTCATGGTTCGTATTTTGAAGGGACGTGAGGGTGTTCAACTTAAGGTTTAATATGAAGTGAGTAATATCAGTAGATAATTTATTCATAGGGTAAAGTAGTTTCTCAAGGCAAAGTTGACGTCGTGTGAATAAACTGGTCTGGAGTTAATATCGTTTTTCTAATGATGGCCATGACAGGCCAAAAACTAATAGAGAAGTTGGACTTCTCAATCATATAAAGGATCGTAACAATATCGATCGACATTCCTGAAGATAGAAGGGCTTAAAACAATCCTAAGGAGACAGGAAGGAAAAAAGTTAGCTTATCCTCTATAATCCAAGTAAATATAATGAAGTAAAGGAGGCTTGAACACTACATGGGCACATAAGGAGGAGATAAATCTCTCGTCTCGAGACAAATGGTATTAAAGTTAAAAGTTCTAACTCAAACTAACCATCTAAATACTACTTGTAAGCTCCCAAAATTGAGTTTAGGATAACCGAACTCAGATTTAGGGCTTTTAGGGTAATTTATCCAATTGAGCCCAAACTTTGCAACTAGAATGAAAAAGTTAGTTGAGATATTACAGTGAAGTTAGATTTTAGTAATAATGACCCGAAATCCCAATTTTGCCTTTAGAAATTAAAATATTTACTAAAGTCCTAAAATGTTCAGAACTCCTAAAATTGAACTTAGATTGCAACGAGAACTTAGAGATAAGTTAATTGAGCTATAAAATGAGATAATGTAGTATAATTTACTATAAAAAAATACATGTAATTTTTTTTAGTATACCCGGTATAAATAATAATTATACTCGTAAATTAACCTAAAATTGTGTAATTATATATTTATTATATTGAATTCATGAAATTAACCTTAGAATGTATCATAAAAATAAAAGATATGCTAAAAACTTAATTATATGAGTAAAGTTATATATTTCACATGTTATTTACATAGGGTATAACCTTGTATATTAATTAAATAATTAATTCTAACATATAATATCTATATTTAAGTAATTATTTAATAAAAGAAAAAGAAAAATTAATTAAATAACAATGAGATTGCTGGAAGGAGGCATGGCAGGACAAAGGGAAAAGTGAAATGCTGAATCAAAAGTAAAATTTTAAGATTTGGACACCTCATGCTTAATTAAAAGTGAAAACAAAAGGAAAAAAAAAATAAAGAAAAATCATAGGCGGTGAAAGAGCTCTATAAAAATTATCCCAGCAGCAGAATA
Organism: Lumnitzera littorea; assembly: GCA_024138015.1. Classification (NCBI taxonomy): domain Eukaryota; kingdom Viridiplantae; phylum Streptophyta; class Magnoliopsida; order Myrtales; family Combretaceae; genus Lumnitzera; species Lumnitzera littorea. The sequence goes on from JAMXBB010000003.1 coordinate 20,021,903, forward strand.
ACAACATTTGACAGTTTGGAACCAAAAACAACAGAAAGAAAAATCAGGAAAAAATCGTAGAAAATAAAAAAGAAGAAGAGAAAAACAGGACAATCACCGAGCAAGACTAGTTCTTAGGGTTCCCTTTGATCTGCTGTTACACCACTCCACCACCAAGGAGTACCACCAACATCTAGGCGTTCCGACAACCACCCAGCCGCCACCGGCCACCGGAGCATCCAATAACACCAAGGTTAAATTTCTGCCCTGTTTTTCAATAATTTCTAAAAAATAGTAAATCCGCCTAGAAAATTTTGAAAAAAATTACACTTAGGTTATTTTAGACATGCTTCCATGTGATATTTTTATTTTTGAAAAATTCGTAATATTTAATATACTTTATTAAGAAATCTATAATTCATCCGAATATATATTTATGAAATAAATATACTATATGATGTTGTTTCTAGCTGAAAATTTTTGTGTAGGATGTGTATGATATATAGGTAATTGCTACGTAGCCCAAATTTTTATTTGAATAATTTTAATATTTATTGAATTTTTAGGCCTGAAATTGGTTTGAAAATAGGCTGAAATTATGAATTTAATAGGAAATTGTGAAATTAATTGATGAAATGGACATGTACTGATCTATAATAAATAATAATGGTATTGAGTCAGATTAAAATTAATTGGATGCTAAAAGAATTATAATTGGATAATTTATCAAATTTAGGGGTAAAATCGTCAATACGAAAATCTAGGCAATAGGTCAAAAACTTAAAACCAAGTGATAATTGAATTCCCTATATTTTTAGAAGTCCATAGAAATTTTCGAGGAATTATTGGGTAATCCGAACTATTTATTACAAATTTATTAAGTAAAATAGATTAAATCACAAGTCGGGGTGCATTTGTAACATTAATAGACTAAAATTAACTAAATAGTTAAATAAAATCTATAAATAGGATTGCTGATCAAATTGGATTAAATGGAAATTTTTATTATAATTATTAATATTTTCTAATCGGGATGCACTTTAGGTGTATTAGAATTGAATAATAATTATATTATTACAATATAAGGACAAATTGGATAAAATATAATTTATTACTGTAAATTTCGCATAATACGATCGTTTTTATATAATTATGTATAATTGTATTAAAAATTCAAACTACCCGTTAAAATCCATCTCTAGGAACAAGACTTGTAAAATGTGTCGTTAAGTCTATACGAACTCAATGACACTAGTTTTGTTGAAATCGGATAACCTTAAGTAATCTAGCTTATAACTATAACATATTCAAGAATATACACATTTCGGTAACCTTACCAGAATCAAAACGTGAATTAATAAATAAAAAGTACGTTTCAATACGATCAAAACGATATATAATACGTAATAGTATATATGATGTACAGTATCAATAATTAATAATTTAATTTGATATATAATAATAACATGACTGCATATTATGAAAATAATATATATATATAACCATTTTAGATTAAACCCTAATGTTTTCGTAATTATTACGAAAACTAAATTTGGACCTTTTGTGTAATTAGGACCTTCCAAAGACAGTTAACAATTCAAGTTAGCAATAGCGAACATCTAAACAAGTAAGTTGGGATGGTAGCTTCGTCGCTATTTAGGTACTATTTAAAAGTATCCGGAGACCTAAGAGTACTTCTGGTTGTGTTTGTAGTTAGATGATTATGCGCATGCTATATGTGTAAATGATACTCTGTTGTGACAGGAGTTCAACTCCTTGGTGTGCTGTTCTGCAAATTTGCATGGATTCTGTATTGTGTGAACTTATTGGTCACCCCTGATTATCACTAATGATTATTCGACTAAAGTGTAATTAGTTATGCATAATCACCCGTTAGGGGAAACAATTAAGAGTGTTAGGCCAAACACCGACTTCCTTCGATGAGGATAGCTGAAATGGTCCTTTCCCCATCCTTAGTCGAACTAAGTGATAGGTGAGGAGGTCACGGCAAGGTTGGGGGCCGTGGTTCGAAGGCGGTCTTGGGAAGGGGGTGTTTTCCATTGCACAAGCCTGGGTTTGGTCTGACTTGAGTCGCGATGAAACTCCTCAATCCGGGTTGGAGCGGATGAAATTTCTCTAACCTCACAGTGGACCAGTTAACACTGTGCGATGTTTTCATTTGAGTGATTGCATTACATTTCATCATAATTATTAACCTTATTTTTGATTGTATAGTACTCTTCTGACTCCGCCCCACTTACTGAGCTAGTTGTGCTCACATCCCTTCAGACTCTTTTGCAGGTGCTGAGTGAAGGCAAAGATGTTCAGGTACCACCGTTCTCAGGTTAGTGTGCTGCTGTGTGGGAAAGTGAGGATCGAGGAATTTAACTGAACCTGAGCTTTTGTCTTGTTTTTAAGTTTTGAGGAAAACTAAATGGGAATTCCCTAGGAGCCCACTAGTTTTCTAACTTATTGTATATAAATCGTAAAACCTGTAGTTTTTAATAAACTCTGATTGTAAACTTTACCCTTGGACGTGAAATGTTTGTATAATTACTGTTGTGGTACTAAACAGCAGATTGTATAGAACAAGTATTTTGTAAAAGCTCTACCACAGGTTTGGATATTAACAGATGTCAGAACAGACGTTTCAAGCTGGTTGAGTTATGCGCCTTGTGTAAACTGCATCTACGATAGCAGCTGTGAGGTCAGCTTCTATCTTAGATTAGTTTACACGGCGGGACTGTTATGACTCTTCTTGTTCGGGGCGTGACACTACTTGTTTTGCTAAATGAAAAAAAGATAGTTCTTGTTGACAATTGAGCTCATGTAAATGAAGTTCGAGAGGAGGAATGGCCACCAGATGGAGGACATTGTTGCTACAAAGAGCAGCTCTGTCGTGAGTAATATTGTAGCAAAAATTTGCCCAAATCTTAAAGAGAATGAAAAAGTGAACTTCAAAGGGTAGACCTTACTATTGGGTCACTAAAAAAGAAACGATCTCGAACGATGAGTGGAGAGGGCGAAGGAGAATGAAGGCTTAAAGTCTTAGCAGAGATGATCCTGGCATAGAGTTGGGCAATGGAGGAATAGGATCAGTGACCTTAAAGGGAAGGGTAGCAGTGAAGTATTAGCCCCATGATGAGGGCGGTGTAAATTTAGGGGTAGAGAATGTCACAGTTTGTATTTTGAAGGAAATGGGGGGGTGTTTAACTTAGTGTTTAATGTGAAGTGAGTAGCATTAACAAGCGGTTTACTCGTAAGGTATAGTAATTTCTTAAGGCAGGGTTGGCCTTTCGTAAGCAAACTAATTGGAAGCTAATGTCGCTCTCTTGATAATGGCCATAGCAGGCTGAAACCAGTAAAAAAGTTAAGCCTTTCAATCATATGGAGAACAGTGACAATATCGATTGGCATTCTTGAAACTAGAAGGGCTTAGAATAGTTATGGGGAGACAAGAAGGAAAAAGGCTTGCTCGCTCTCTATAATCCAAGTAAATACGGTGAGGCAAAGGAGAGTCGAGTACCATATGGGCACATAAGGAGGGGGTGAATGTCATGTCCCATGACATAAGTCCGTTTATGGTTGTAGGTGTAACGATTCGAATGTATAGGTCATATGCATGTCATGTGAGTATCACACTACACGTGATTAAGGAAATATCTTGATTTAAGTAGTACTTGTGGGATGGTCAAGTGATGAATAGTAGGGAGGAGAAGTTAACAATTTTAATAAGGCTTTAACACATGATGTGATAGGTGGAGGGTTTGAATAGCATCAAATTCCACCACTTGTGAGGAATGTGATTGGTGTTCCTCAAGTAATCAAGTGTTTGATCTGTCTGAGTAGGGAGTTTGTTAGCATAATGGCGTTACTTAGAATTCTCTTATGTCCAAATAAGAAGGGTTGGATATTTATAGAAAATAACCATTGATCTCGTCAATCAGATCGTGATAATAATCAATTGTTAGAATTGACCCCTTCTTTTATCAATCTCATATGGACTCTCGTTTATAGGTTTAGCCAATGAGAGCTTTATTTATTATGTAAGCCAGATTAAGAAAGGTTGAATTGGATGAACCGATTTAATTAGCCATATTCTAAACTTATCATGCTAAATCTCCATTTATTATCTCAAAAATACATAGACTTAACTTTCTAAACCCTGTTATTTTAGCTTAAAGAGTCAAACTTAATCAATTAATGACTTTAAAGCCCAATTTTGGATTTACTATTTATCTAAATATAATTTTTCTATTAATTACAACAATATTAATATTTAAAGAGTGTGAGTTAATCGAGTTAAATGCTATAAAATTCGAGCTTGACTAAATTAACTATTAAAGTATTTCGAGCTAAAACTTGACTTAACTACTCTTGCATTGAACTCAAGTATAGTTCAAATCAAACTTAAGTAATTCACAAATAGTTTGACCCATTTTGCATCTCTAAATATGATATTATAATTTTATTCCATTTTGTAGAGTCATCGAGTTTTGATTAATCTTTCAAGTAGCGTTAGAATTTCACTGTCTTCGTAGTAGATGCGAAGCAATAGAACCTACAATCTAGAAAAAACAAGGAAAACACGCTTTCCAGGTGGTGTCTCTCACTGTTAATTGGATGCTGTATGATGGGGAATACTTCGCGCTTATTTCCTTTTCCTTTCGGGGTTGCGGTTACGCATAGAAACGGCGCTTTCACCCTTTAACCATGTCCTTCTGGGAAAGTTTCATGCGTTACTTTTAGGTCAACGAATTATTGCAATCGGCTTATTGAACCAATGTTGTGGGACTTGACAGAATTATTTATGTAAAACAAAACGAGAGGGGTGTCAATAGAATGTGAACATATAAAAGTTTCCAATTTTCAAATTCGACAATAAAATGGATTTTTCTTACCATATATGGGTGGCTATCCAACCGAGCAAAATCATGAACCAATCCAAGATAAAGTAAACCAATCAACAATATGTAACTCCATTATAATGCAGTTTAATTCAGTTTTATCCTCTAAACCATTAGATGCAATCAAATTTGGATCCTCAAATCCAATCGATCTGCTTTGAATTGACAAAATATGCATCGATGAAAAATGAGAATAAAGTTTGTAACTTATATGAAGTAGCTAGCATTTTACCATATGTACCTTTGATTTTATTTAGATCTATTATTTCATTTCATGTATATATTAAATCTCAAGTATTATAATCCTACAAAATCTAATTTTTTTTTCTCAGTTTTTCTTTTCAAAAATGGAAGAAAAAAAAAGATTTAAATATTACATATCATATACATGTACAAATGATATGTAAGTATTAATAAAATTTTCACAAGTATCATAGTGGAATGTTTAATTTCTAAAACAACTATCATCAATATTTTGTACACTTATATATGTTTAAATTTTATTGACATTTATATATTATATATATATATATATAATAAGTAGTGTGTATACATAGTTTGCAATATCCACTGTATCTTTTTTCACGAAAATTACTTTTATTTATTTACAGTCGAGACAAAATGATGTGAAAGTTTCACATTATGCAAATAAACATTAAATGTATAGAGATTAAACCATTGAATAAATACTAAAAGAGGAAAAAATTATTAAATAAAGCAAAATGTAATTCAAACAACTCTTAGAAATAAAATTAAATTATTTAAAAGTGGTTCCAATGTAATTCAATTTGATAAGAAATATACATTCAATGATACTAACTCACAACGTGAATCGATCTATTAACTATATAGAAAACCATGAGAAACTTCTTCTTAATGATGTCCTTGTTATTCTTCTTGCTCTACCCAAAAGTCATGAAGTCTTAAACTCCTAGCTTTGAAGCAGTGTTCTCTTAAGGAGAGATCGAAGTAGAGAGTGTATCCACAAACAACTTGACTTCAAGAAGGTAGCCTTTCTTTATTTTCTATAGAAACTACATGGAAAGTTGGTTAGAGCAAACTTACTTCTCAATGATATCTAACGTTCAAGATGACATTGTTGCTTCTTGCTCTACCTAAATGATGGATGCATCGATTCATGAAGTCTTCATCAGTTTTATCGGTAAAGATACTGGCAAAAGATTCACAAGCCATCTCCATGATGCTCTTTGCCATAGAAGTGTGAAGGTGTTTATAGACAACGAGCTCAAAAGAGGAAAAGAAATCTCTTCTTCACTTGTCAAAGTAATTGCAAAATCGAAGCTCTCAATCATTATGTTCTCCAAACATTATGCCACTTCTGTATGGTGCTTAGATGAGCTTTTCAATATCTTGCACTGTAAGAAATCGAGAGGACAAATGTTTCAATCCATTTTGGTTTATGTTGATCCATGTGAGGTGCAAAATCAAACTAAAGAGTTCTTGTACTGGAAGGTTGGGCTGGGGAGTCCTGCCATTCTATTGCTAAGGGTGATTGTCTTAACTACCATGAGCATTCGAGGCCTCAAGTAGAGGGGGTAGTCTGCTTTGCCTCTCTACCTCATCTACTCAGGCTTGAAGCTCTCTATTTTGAACCACAAGTTCTTCGAGCATCTTTTTTAGCTGCTCTAATTGGTATTGCTTAGGGGTGAGCTTGACTGGAGTTAGTTGTTTAGGTCCACAATTCGTGATATGATGGATAAGCTAAATGAGAAGTGTATACAAAGTGTTTATTGTGTTTTTGGTATCAAATAAGTTGGTTTCCATAGACAGCGCCAAATGTTGACAGTAAGTTTTTTTTAATAGAGTAGATCAGATTTGGGCTTTATACTTAAGTAGTGAGCCTACAAAAGAGAGCACTTTAAGGGACACTAGATATTGTCTATATGGCTACTTTGATGTTTAAGTTAGTAAACTATATAAGAATGAGAAAGCAAGACTGTTAGAAGCTTGCAAAGGTAATATGGGTGCATAAAGAGTTTATGATGCTTAAGAGTACATATAAAGGAGGGCCATTGAGAATTAGGGGAACATATGCAACACCTTGGCACATCTGCATGACTTGGATAGTGAGAGCGTAAAGTCTAACGTGTTTTGAAGTTGTTGGATCGTGGTAATTGATTGAGTCTTCAAGTCTTATCCTCTTATCTAAGGGTTGTTATAAGGATTTTAGGTTGAATAGGCCATTTGGAGAGCTTATGGTGCTAGCGAATTAGGTTGGGCTATGGGCTTAATTAAGTGAGCTCAAAGGCTAATTAGGATAGTATAAATGTTATGTTTAAAATATCCTATCAATACAAATAAACATTGAATATATCATGTTTGGACCATTAAGTAAACATTAAAAGATAAAAAAGAATGGTGAAAAATAAACCAAAATGCAACTTAAACAGCTATTAGAAATAAAATTGAATCATTTTATGGTGATTCCAACGCGGTTCAATTTGAAAAGGGATATAGTAGATTTGTCCTATGTAAAGCACGACGAAAGTGCACTATTAAAATAACCTTTAGCATGTCCTTACGGGAAAGTTCCATCCGCTACTTTCAGGTCAACCAAATGTAATCAACTTATTGAACTAATGTTGTGGGACAGGGCAGTGTTGTTTATGTAAAGCAAAAACGCGCGCAGCACAATTTTATGTAAAGCAGAACGGGAGCGCAGGGATGACATTGTTGCTTCTTGCTCTACCCAAATGATGGATACTCAGAGTAGTCATAACGTCTTCATCAGTTTTAGAGGTGAAGATACTCGCAGAAGCTTCACAAGCCATCTCCATGATGCTCTCTGCCGCAAAGGTATGAAGGTGTTTATAGACAATGAGCTCGAAAGAGGAGAAGAAATCTCTTCTTCACTTGTCAAAGCAATTGCAGAATCCAGGCTCTCAATCATTGTGTTCTCCAAACACTATGCCACTTCCTCATGGTGCTTGGACGAGCTTGTTAATATCTTGCACTACAAGAAATCGAGAGGACAGATGGTTCGACCCATTTTTGTTGATGTTGGTCCATGTGAGGTGCGAAATCAGACTGGAGAGTTTGGAGAAGCTTTGGCTTGTCATGAGAGGAGTGACAAAAATTATGGAAAGTTGCAGGCATGGAGGGCAGCCCTCAGGGAAGCGGCCAATTTGTCTGGATGGCATCTTCAAAACCAGTTAGTACTACCTTAATTAAACTAGAATTTCCAACTTTTTCTTAATTGGGTTTATTTGTTAAGTAATTAACACAAAAGCTTACACCATCGCCTCCCCAAATTTAATTATGTCTAAGTAATGAGCCTAGTCAATATCAAACCCTACATATCCATAATGGAAAAACTGACAAAGTGAGTTTGTATTAGTAATTGTAATATAAGTATGACGAAACTTTCAAATTTCCAGTCCTCTTTTGTGTAATATCCCAGAGTTGATCAGAATTCCAAGGTTAAGCATGTATAGTGGAAAATACTCTTAAGAATGGGTGACTTAGAAAACAGCTGCATAAAATAAAACCATGAGACATCTAGTTGTAAACTCCACAGGCTGAAGAGGGACACTCATGTTGTGGCAGCAGGCTCCTCCTTTAGCCTGGTAAACTGCTCTATTACTAGTTGTAATGACTGCAACTCCTTGCATTGAATCTGCATTAGTGTGGTACTCGTGACAATTTTATCCTTGATACAGTTGTTTCTGGTTACTTAACTTAGGAGTACTCTCCATTGAGAATGTTTAATCTTGGAATTCTGATGAACTCTACTAAATTGACCTCATAATAGAGATGAATTTTCTTTCGAAATATTGGACTCTGACCTGTAATGAAGTACAAGAAAACACTAGAGATGGTGAGCTTAGGAAGTTCTTCTATGACTGCTTATTTCATCAATTGGCTGTATGACTTCTGCTAGATGCAACAATCTCATAAATAGTCTGTGTTTTTCTATCTACATAAGTTATGGGCTTCTAGTGATGAAGCAGAATTAATAAACATGAAGGACCTTTTGACAATAGTTATCATTTTTTCAATCTCTAAATATTTATTTCTCTAATGAAACCTAAAACTTATTGGCACATGGTCACGGGAGATTGTAGCCAAAAATTTACATAAATACAAAAGCTTGTGTATAATTGTCTTATATCTAGCTTCTGACGTGGTTTTTTTTTTTTTTTTTGTTTTTTTAATGGTTTGGTTATAATTGATAGAATTGAATCTGAGTTTATCCAAAGGATAGTTGAAGAGGTCTATAGTAAATTGAATCATCCACTTTTACACATTGTGGAACATCCTGTTGGATTAGATTTCCAGGTGCAAGCTGTGAATTTCCTTTTAAACATTGGTGCAAATGATAAGCGTAAGTTGGCGATTTATGGGGTCGGTGGGATTGGTAAAACAACTATTGCTAAAGCCCTTTATAACATGGTAGCTGACAGATTTGAAGGCAGCTGTTTCCTTGTGAATGTTGGAGAGATGTCTAGGAAGTATGGAATGCCTTGGCTGCAACAAACTCTTCTCCATGAGGTTATAGGGGAAAAGAGCTTAAAAATAGCTTATAATCTCATGGGCAGAGAACTAATAAAGGCGAGGCTTGGCCATAAGAAGGTTTTAGTAGTGCTAGATGGTGTCGACCATTTCGATCATTTAGATGAATTAGCTGGTGGGGAGGATTGGTTTGGTCTGGGAAGTAGAATAATCGTAACTACCAGAGAGGCTCTGCTACTTGACAGGGTTGATGTGCTGTACCATGTGAAGGAACTAGAGCTGGTCGATGCACTTCAGTTATTCTGTTGGAAAGCTTTCAAGAAGCCTCACGCCCCAAGTGATCGATATGAGATGCTTTCAAATCAATTTATATCTTTGGCCAAGGGCATTCCTCTTGCTCTTATTGTGTTGGGTTCTTTCTTGTTTAACAAAACTATTATGGAATGCAAAGCTATACATAAAAAATTAATAGTCATGCCTTTTAAGAATATTAACCAAGTGGTGAAAATGAGTTTTGAAGGATTGGAGAAAAATGAGGAATCTATTTTCCTTGACATAGCATGCTTCTTTCAAGGTGATGATAAAGATTTTGTCATAAAGCAATTCGATCAATGTAATTTTCACCCTGAGGAGGGAATTGGGAAACTTCTTGACATGTCCCTGATATATATAGAATTTGAAAAGGTGTGGATGCATGAAATCATACAGCAATTTGGTAAGGATGTTGTTCATCAGGAATCCCCTGCAAACCCTGGAAGAAGAAGTCGCCTTTGGTATCATCATGACATTCTTCAAGTACTAAGCAAAGATTCAGTTGAGTGCCCTGAAAAGCTTTTACAGTCCCATTTATGCTTTGCAAAGATTCTTGAAATGTTTTCAGGCAAATGAAAACTAATTATTATGAAAATTTGTTAGGTAAATCATGTAACTGAAGCCGTAAAGTTCAACTGGCCTGGAGCAGAGGATGCACTTAGACGTAATAATGCCATTCAAAAGTTCAAAAATCTCCGCATTCTGGCTGTCCGTGATGCATACTTTTCTGGATGTCCAGGATATCTCTTGAAGGATTTAAAATGGCTAGTAGGGAATGATCTTTCATCTCCTCAAGCCATGGAGATTCATCATGATGCCGATATATCTGGATGTTCTCAAGTTGAAACAGAAAATACAAGAAGGAGTTGTGTGCAGCTTTTGGCGGGTTTATTGGGTGGCCAAATACGCCGTCTTCTAAAGTTATGGCACTCCGCATGTTTCCCAGGCAGAAGAGCAAGTTCCGTCGAGCAGCATGTGGATACACTGAGTCATGAAGTCTTCCAACCGAGTCATGCTCTCTGCAGAATAGGTGAGAAGGCGTTTATAGACAATGAGCTCGAAAGAGGACAAGAAATCTCTTTACTGAACAGCTTCAAGGAACGCAGCTTTAAGCGTAAGCAAAGAAGAAGTGTGCTACTTGATAATGCCATTCAAAAGTTCAAAAATCTCCGCATTCTGGCTGTCCGCAATGCATGCTTTTCTGGTTATCGAGGACATCTCTTGGAGGATTTAAAATGGCTAGGAGGGAATGATCTTTCATCTCCTCAAGCCATGGAGATTCATCATGAGAAGGCGTTTATAGACAATGAGCTCGAAAGAGGAGAAGAAATCTCTTCTTCACCGAGCAACTTGAAGAAAGTCAGCTATAAGCGTCAGCGAAGAAGTATGCGATTTGATAAATATAGCAAGGTAAGAAACTTATGTACAAATGTACCACTGTATTGTCATTTAAGCTCTTGAACTGTAACATGATTATCTTCATTTGTACAGCCATGTAAAGAATTCTCTTTCAGTCAGATACGTCAGGCCACCAACAACTTTGATGCCAGCAATTTGATTGGTGAGGGAGGCTTTAATTCTGTCTACTTGGCAAAATTTGATGGCAGAGGAGTAATGGCCGTAAAGAGGCCAAAATCCACTGGCGGAAGTTCCGTGAGAGAGAGGCTTAGTGAGCTTCAAATTCAACGTCGACTCCATCATAAGAACATTTTGCCATTATTGGGCTATTCTATGAACTGCGAAGAGGTAGTACTAGTGATGGAGTACTGTGCTAACGGCACACTTCGAAGCCATCTAGATGGTTGTCATGGACGTAGCACATACTTCCTCTCATGGTTCCAACGCATCAAGGTTGCTCTAGAAATAGCTAGGGGAGTTGAATACTTGCATGTGTTTGCGGATACGCCAATAATTCATCGAGATCTTAAGACATCTAACATATTGTTGGATGAATGCTACACAGCCAAACTCACAGATCTTGGCTTATCTGTAGAGGCTACAGAGCCGGTGCTTGATGATATACCCACTGCGGGTACCCCTGGCTATATATGTCCTGATTACGTGCTTACAGGTAGACTAACCACCAAGTGCGATGTGTTTAGCTTTGGCGTGGTCTTACTAGAATTATTAACGGGGCGGAAAGCGTTTACTGTGGATGATAGTGGAAACCATCGCTATCTAGTGGATATGGAACAACGATGCGAGGAGCAAATTGATTTTCTCGACAAACGACTGTCTTCACCAGAAGGATCAGAGATGGAAGCGACTGTGCTGGTGCGTGCATTAGCAAGAGAATGCATAAAAATGGAACGCGAGGAGAGACCATCAATGAGTCAAGTTGTGAGGAGGTTGGAAGACACGTTGAAAAAATGTCAGCCTGGAGAAGCAAACACAGGATCAGGATGCAATCATCTTCCAGATTCAAGAATCTCTTCACCATGCAATTGAACCATAAGTTTTCACTCCTCAGATCTTGATTATAGGTCTCAATAGTTCAGTTCTTGATTCGATATAACTTCTCCAGATCAAAATTCTACCATGTGTATCCATTGATATAGATGTGAAATGCTGAAATTAGAAAATGTATCTTGGAGTAACAACACCACGAAATCTGAATGTCAAATAAGACCACTGCTGTTGTTGAGAAAGTAGGCGTAATTAGGTTCAATATGTTTCGTCTTCTTTATCTAACTAAACATAATATAAATTTTTTTTTTTTTTTAAATTGAACTTAACTATACGGTTCGGTTTATAACTTAATAAAAATTGGTTAAGTTCGATTCGATTTACGGTTCTAACTGTTTATGTTAAATTTTCATTAAATATTTTTATTTTCAATAAATATAAAATTTTAAATAAAATTTACTCAACTTAATTTTAATAAGTGATGTAAAATTATGATGAAAAATAATAAAATATGAAAAATTTAATGAAATTTATGAAGATTGATGAAAAAAAAATATAAAAAAGTATAAAATAATTGTATAATTTTTTTTATTTAACTAAATAATTTGATTCGATTGGTTTTTTTGAACGGAATCATGAACCGTTTATATATAATTGAATTAAACCGTAAATCAAATGATTGGTAAAAAAATTGACTATTCAGTTCAGTTCACGGTTGGATTGGTAGTTTGTAGTTTTTTTACCTAAGTTTTGGTTTATTAATAATGTTGGTTGTTTGGTATGTATCTTTTACAGAGTCGGAATAGTTGAAATATATTCGTAAATGTTAACCGGAGGAACAACATTTGCGCGTGTTATGTTTTGCACGTGTCTGTAGTTGGTTCTAAGCAGAAATAATTTACGTATTTCCGACATTTTTATGACATAGGATTTGTTGTTTGTTTGGTTATAATTTAACAGAATTGAGTAATAACCGCGATTATGGGGTTAATAGAATTAATTAAAACAATCATGTTAGTGAACCATTTTGAAAACAGCACTTTCCTTATGAATGGAAGCTAAGAGAGATGTCTAATAAAATATGGAATCTTATGGCTGTAGGATACTTTTCTCCCTGAGGTAACAGTGAAAGAGCTTAGTCGGTTTACAGATGAATATTGGCAGTGATTTAAAGTTTGGATAAACGCTATAGAGTTGTTTTGAAGTTTAGACTTCTAGAAATTTAATGTTTATATTTTCATTTTTTTATTTTTTGTTTTACATTTGGTATTTATGATTTTCTTTAGGTTGCAAATAGGCATCTCAGACTTGTTTCCAAAAAAAAAAAAAGACATCTCAGATAAATTCACACCAAGGGAATTTTATTTTATGGTGCCTTTTTTTTTTTTTTTTAACTAGTGAAAAAGTTTACAATTTTTACACATTTTAGTCCGCCATTTGGGTAATTACCAATTCATATCATCATCAGGACTCAAAGTTTTTTTCCTTTTTATTAACCTGAACAATTCAAAGTTAAAACAGAAATAAGAATAACCATAGTCAAAGACACAGCATATTGTGGAATGAGGTATGGTATTAACTGTTAAAAAAAAAAAAAGGAAACAAAGAAAGAAAAAGGAAAGCTAGAATAAAAATTTCCACAATAAAACCTCGACTAAATTGCAAATGCACCTCTTTTATATATATATATATATATGTTTGGTGTGCACTTAAACTCTTTATATTTGTTATGTAATTTTTTCCAATCTTATAGTCTTCTATATATTTGATTTGAAGGAAAAATAGAAAATAGAGTCTTAAAGAACACGTTTTTCGAAGATCCATGCAGAAATGTTAAAGGAATGGCAAACCTAAAAATGTTAAGAGAGAGAGATACGGCATCTGATGTTCGGATGACTACAGAAGTCAATGCAATGGGATTGCTGTGGTTGTATAATGGAGTGAACACACTTGTGATAAGACCATAGAGTAATCCTATTTGTATCCCATCAAATAAAAATTAACATCTGTATATGGGAATTTAGCTAAGAAACTTAGAGAAAAAAAGAAAGTAATTTTTTAATCTTTAATATTTAATGACTTTTCTATTTAAATTTTCAATGTTTTCAAAATCTTATAAAAGTATGATGCCTATTAAATCTGTTAAATTATCCATCAATTCATTATATATATCAGCTTCAAATTGGTTGACAATAATTAATTTAACAAAATAATAATATTCAATATATTTAATAACATAATCTAATTAAATAAATTTAATTATATAATTTGATAAAAATAATAAAAAATTACATTAAATGTGAAAATAGATTGGAAAAATCTATATAAATCCTAGCCACATTTTCTAACTATTTATAGGCTAATGAGAAGTTAACACATACTTAGAATAAGCAAAAAAATTTAATGGATTTAATGGAAGTCCTATTTTTGTAAAGTTTGGAAATTGTCAAACACTTAAATAGAAGAAAGAAAAAAAAGTTGAGAGTCAAATGAAAAAATAGATAAATGTCGAGGAATAAAAGTGTACTCTTCCCTAGAAAAAATCATAGACACGAAATTGCACAAAATAAAAGTAGGCACTAAATTATATAAAAATAAAGTGTAGACACCTCTATAACATTTATCTCGACTTGAAAAGAGCAAAGCTTAGGAAAAAAAAAAAAAAGGAGATATATTATACTGGAAGGGATAAATGTTTTTGGATCGGTTTAAATAAAGGATGAATGTTTTAAAAAGATTTATTCAAGAGATCAACATGTGTGTAAATAATTAAAATAAAAGATGTCATAACAAAGCCATTATAAACCCCTTTACAATCAATTATGTGGCACATCAATGGACACATCTACAATGAGGTGGCTTAAAATAAACTTATCGAAAGCACTTAAACTTCTCCACCTAAAGAGGGAAAATAGAAAAAAAAAATAAAAAATGAAATTAAAACCCTAAAATATATATCACAGTAGCTCTAAACCATAAAATATGAAATCCTAAACTTGGAAAGAAAGGAAGAAAATGATTACAAATTTAAACCTAAAAACACGAAATTTGTAGTGTAATAATTATAAGCCTCACATCTTTGTGATTAGATATTAATCGAGTAATTTAGGAAGTCAGTGAAACTAACTCAATTGAGATAGAAAATTTTGAGTAGGCTCGAGACATTAGTCAACGAGACTCCATAAACTTAGATCGTGAAAATATAATAAAATAATATTAATATATCTAAAATATTAGAATTTTACTATATTACTTAATAATTATTGTAATCGCGCGAAATAGGTTTTGTTAATTAGTAAAATTTATGAAGATAAATTATATATGTAATAAAATTATTATATAATATAAAATAATATATAATATATATATATGCATCACATGTAATTATTATGCGTAATTATATGCTTCTAAATAATTAAAATACCTGATAAATTACAATTTAAGTTAAAATAAGTTAAGGAAAATAATAAAAATTATAGGGATAACTAGGTTAAGCTTGGTTGAGGCCTATAGGTGCTTGAGGACAAGTGGAGGTGAATTAAGCAAGATTAAGATGAGATTAGAGCTTGGTACACAAGGCAAATTTGCATGAGGAGAGAGAAAGAAAATCATTTTGGCTACTCCACATGCTTTGTAAATTTTCAAAAATCTCTCAAACATAATCTATATGTAATGCAAGATCTAGAAAAATTAAGGTTTGGTTTAGAAGATTGAAGAAGTGAATTTAGAAAAATACATAAAATCTAAGTGTGGTATCGAGCAATTGGGGTTTCGCAGGTGTAAAGAGATGTTGAAAGCCAACTAACCACACCACCACAAGGAGTGGCCAGTTCTTAGCAATGCTAATAAAGGAGGAGCCACCATGGTGGCCAGAGCTTTATTTTCTAATAAGTTCCAAAAACAAGATGATTTTTAATAAACTATTAAAAATATAGAATCTAGCTGAAAAATTCCATAAAAATTTAGTCCTAAGTATTTTCATGTGTAGAATTAAAAAAAAAAATATTGTTTTACATAAATTTTGCAAATATATTATATATCTTTAAGAAATCAACAAAATTGAGCTGTTTTTTATATTAAATTAAATTATCTAAATAATGTAGTTTTGACCTCCAAATGTTTCTGTAAACTTCCCTACACTTATATTAAAATGCTATGAAAATATATTTCACAAAACTATTTTCTAAATTTTTTATGAATTTTTTAGTCCTAAATTATGCTTAAAATAATATTTTTAGTAAAATTTAGTATATTTTTTCTAAGAACCTCACTTAGATTCTAAGTTTGATTGATTTTTAGGATATTTATAGTGTTCTGGAGCCATGGAATTGAGTTTTATTGGAAGAAGTTACAAAATCAAGAAGGTAAAACTTTATGTGTGTAGTTTAGTAGTGCATAAATTTGAAGAATTGATGAATAATGATGTGTTACATGAGAAGTTGGAAGTAATGAAGTTAGGCAGTGTTGATTGAAGTGTTACTTAAAGTGTTAAAGTGACTTTATAACTGAAATTTAATAGAAAATGAGCAAATCATTTAGTTATAGCAAGTTGGTAAAAGGTAGCGTATAACTCAGAGAATTTTTAGTGAAATACTATACTAGGGAATATAATTAGAAACTAGGTCAATGGCAAATTCAAGTGTGAAATGTGGACACAAGGGAACTCAGGAGCTTAGTTTAAGGGTGATTTCCTTAAAACTTTGAAGTTAATTAAACTTAGAGGGTAGCTTACTGAGGGACTTAAATTGGAGTAACTCAAAAACTGTCTCAAAGGATAAAATTGGAGAAATAAATAACCCTTGTGTAGCTTAGAGAGAAGCTCAAAGGATTTCTAGCTTAAAAAACATACTATGAAATGACTTAGAACCTAATTAAGAGGATTTTGTACACTAGAGTAACTTATAAGAATTAGTGAGTCGGTCAAGAAATTATGATTTGAAAATGACAATAACTTATAAAACTTATGTCAAAACAACTAAAATCATATAAAATAAATTAATTACTAATGATTTAAGGCTCAAATATGAATTAAAACTAATCTATTATGTATGTATAAGGATAATTAAAGACCGATAAGGCGATAGTTACAAATAGTAAATCGGTGAAGTAAAAGTAAGTTGAGATCCATGCGTCACAATATGTTGGAGCATTGCGTTAGAGTACTTAGAGGCTTGGTAGTGCATTTGGTCATGATTATAACTTAGTTGAATTTATGCATGCCTCGTGTGCAATTGTTTACTTGAATTGTAGACTTAGAGTATTGCTTTGTATGAATATGATTGATTTGTTTTGTCTTGTCAATTTGTTGATCATCCTTAATTGGAATTAACCAAAAACTGACTCTTAACCTAACTGGACATATATAACAACTCACTCGGGAAACAATTAGGTATATTAAGAGAGATCGTAGTAAGGTTGGAGGCTGTGGTTCAAAGGTAATTTCAAGATAAGGGTGTTCTCCATTGTAGAAACCTAGGTTTAGTCTCATTTGAGTTATATTGAAACTCCTCAATTTAGGGTAAAGTTAATGTAATTTTTTTAACCTCACAATGAATTGGTTAACAATGTACGATATTTCATTTGATTATTTGCATTACATTTTATTAAAATTTAACATTTGAAAATCATGCTTGTGTTTGTTGTACTCTTTTGTCTTCATCCCGCTTACTGAGTTAGTTGTACTCACATTCTTATAAACTTTTTTAAAGGTATCAACTAAGGCTTTAAAGATGCTGTGTTATAACTACCCTTAGGTTAATACGCAATGGGTTAGAGGACAGAAAGCTCAAAGAATTGGAAGATATAGACTTTTGTTTTGGCTCCCTTTTGTCTTTTGTGGAAACCAATTAGGCTACCCTGAAACACCTACTAGTTTCCAACTTTCTTGTAGACGTACAAACCTACGGTTTTTGTAAACTCTTTATGAAAAACTAGAACTTTTGATGTATGAATACTTATGTAAATACTACTATATTAATAAGAAGTGTACTATAGGTAATCTTGAACATGTGTCTTAAAAAGCTATACTACAGTTTTTGCCGATAACAAGTGCTAGACTGAATATTTTAAGCTAGTTGAGTCGGGTATGCCTTATGTAGGCTATATCTATAATAGCAGCTATGAGATTAGCTTCTATCTTAAATTAGTTTACATAACAGGACTGTTACAACTCCTACTATTTAGAGCGTGACATTAACCCTATCCCTAATTGAAAGCCTTATTAAACCTCAATTGGCGCTTTAGGCACAAAGAGTTGTGCATTNTAATTGTCATCGATTGTAATTGGTTATGTTAATTAATAATATATATGCATATAAATTCTCATTATAATTACATTAGTATCTAATATATAATTATACATAATATATATATATGCATCACATGTAATTATTATGCGTAATTATATGCTTCTAAATAATTAAAATACCTGATAAATTACAATTTAAGTTAAAATAAGTTAAGGAAAATAATAAAAATTATAGGGATAACTAGGTTAAGCTTGGTTGAGGCCTATAGGTGCTTGAGGACAAGTGGAGGTGAATTAAGCAAGATTAAGATGAGATTAGAGCTTGGTACACAAGGCAAATTTGCATGAGGAGAGAGAAAGAAAATCATTTTGGCTACTCCACATGCTTTGTAAATTTTCAAAAATCTCTCAAACATAATCTATATGTAATGCAAGATCTAGAAAAATTAAGGTTTGGTTTAGAAGATTGAAGAAGTGAATTTAGAAAAATACATAAAATCTAAGTGTGGTATCGAGCAATTGGGGTTTCGCAGGTGTAAAGAGATGTTGAAAGCCAACTAACCACACCACCACAAGGAGTGGCCAGTTCTTAGCAATGCTAATAAAGGAGGAGCCACCATGGTGGCCAGAGCTTTATTTTCTAATAAGTTCCAAAAACAAGATGATTTTTAATAAACTATTAAAAATATAGAATCTAGCTGAAAAATTCCATAAAAATTTAGTCCTAAGTATTTTCATGTGTAGAATTAAAAAAAAAAATATTGTTTTACATAAATTTTGCAAATATATTATATATCTTTAAGAAATCAACAAAATTGAGCTGTTTTTTATATTAAATTAAATTATCTAAATAATGTAGTTTTGACCTCCAAATGTTTCTGTAAACTTCCCTACACTTATATTAAAATGCTATGAAAATATATTTCACAAAACTATTTTCTAAATTTTTTATGAATTTTTTAGTCCTAAATTATGCTTAAAATAATATTTTTAGTAAAATTTAGTATATTTTTTCTAAGAACCTCACTTAGATTCTAAGTTTGATTGATTTTTAGGATATTTATAGTGTTCTGGAGCCATGGAATTGAGTTTTATTGGAAGAAGTTACAAAATCAAGAAGGTAAAACTTTATGTGTGTAGTTTAGTAGTGCATAAATTTGAAGAATTGATGAATAATGATGTGTTACATGAGAAGTTGGAAGTAATGAAGTTAGGCAGTGTTGATTGAAGTGTTACTTAAAGTGTTAAAGTGACTTTATAACTGAAATTTAATAGAAAATGAGCAAATCATTTAGTTATAGCAAGTTGGTAAAAGGTAGCGTATAACTCAGAGAATTTTTAGTGAAATACTATACTAGGGAATATAATTAGAAACTAGGTCAATGGCAAATTCAAGTGTGAAATGTGGACACAAGGGAACTCAGGAGCTTAGTTTAAGGGTGATTTCCTTAAAACTTTGAAGTTAATTAAACTTAGAGGGTAGCTTACTGAGGGACTTAAATTGGAGTAACTCAAAAACTGTCTCAAAGGATAAAATTGGAGAAATAAATAACCCTTGTGTAGCTTAGAGAGAAGCTCAAAGGATTTCTAGCTTAAAAAACATACTATGAAATGACTTAGAACCTAATTAAGAGGATTTTGTACACTAGAGTAACTTATAAGAATTAGTGAGTCGGTCAAGAAATTATGATTTGAAAATGACAATAACTTATAAAACTTATGTCAAAACAACTAAAATCATATAAAATAAATTAATTACTAATGATTTAAGGCTCAAATATGAATTAAAACTAATCTATTATGTATGTATAAGGATAATTAAAGACCGATAAGGCGATAGTTACAAATAGTAAATCGGTGAAGTAAAAGTAAGTTGAGATCCATGCGTCACAATATGTTGGAGCATTGCGTTAGAGTACTTAGAGGCTTGGTAGTGCATTTGGTCATGATTATAACTTAGTTGAATTTATGCATGCCTCGTGTGCAATTGTTTACTTGAATTGTAGACTTAGAGTATTGCTTTGTATGAATATGATTGATTTGTTTTGTCTTGTCAATTTGTTGATCATCCTTAATTGGAATTAACCAAAAACTGACTCTTAACCTAACTGGACATATATAACAACTCACTCGGGAAACAATTAGGTATATTAAGAGAGATCGTAGTAAGGTTGGAGGCTGTGGTTCAAAGGTAATTTCAAGATAAGGGTGTTCTCCATTGTAGAAACCTAGGTTTAGTCTCATTTGAGTTATATTGAAACTCCTCAATTTAGGGTAAAGTTAATGTAATTTTTTTAACCTCACAATGAATTGGTTAACAATGTACGATATTTCATTTGATTATTTGCATTACATTTTATTAAAATTTAACATTTGAAAATCATGCTTGTGTTTGTTGTACTCTTTTGTCTTCATCCCGCTTACTGAGTTAGTTGTACTCACATTCTTATAAACTTTTTTAAAGGTATCAACTAAGGCTTTAAAGATGCTGTGTTATAACTACCCTTAGGTTAATACGCAATGGGTTAGAGGACAGAAAGCTCAAAGAATTGGAAGATATAGACTTTTGTTTTGGCTCCCTTTTGTCTTTTGTGGAAACCAATTAGGCTACCCTGAAACACCTACTAGTTTCCAACTTTCTTGTAGACGTACAAACCTACGGTTTTTGTAAACTCTTTATGAAAAACTAGAACTTTTGATGTATGAATACTTATGTAAATACTACTATATTAATAAGAAGTGTACTATAGGTAATCTTGAACATGTGTCTTAAAAAGCTATACTACAGTTTTTGCCGATAACAAGTGCTAGACTGAATATTTTAAGCTAGTTGAGTCGGGTATGCCTTATGTAGGCTATATCTATAATAGCAGCTATGAGATTAGCTTCTATCTTAAATTAGTTTACATAACAGGACTGTTACAACTCCTACTATTTAGAGCGTGACATTAACCCTATCCCTAATTGAAAGCCTTATTAAACCTCAATTGGCGCTTTAGGCACAAAGAGTTGTGCATTAAACTAATAAGTTTTCCTTTCCTTTTCTCTGTTCGTTTGCATTTTGTTGTTTTGATATGTGTTTTGATTATTGGTTGATTTTTCCTCTATGCTTGTATGAGTTGCTAAAATTTTTCTTTTTCTAATCCCAATTTGTATCAATAGCATAGTGTTGTTTTGTGGTTGATTTTACATTTAGTAATTTTTCTTTCTGCATTTTTTATTTTTTTCCTTCATGTGTATTATGCTGGTGGTGCCTATTTCTTCAAATTGTTTCATGTTTCTATTTACATTTGAGTACCACTGGTTATGGAAGTTTATCCATGAAGATTCTACCCTAAAAAAAAAAGGTCATTAGCTTAATTTGTGTTTGGTGTCTAAATCGAACAAGTAGCAATTATTTTATACAAAGATCAAGTATTTATCTTAAGTTACTAACCCCATTTATGTGTTGACTATTTTATGATTCCCATCAGGTTCTATAAGTTAGCATAAGGAATTGTAGATTGGACTAAATAGTGGATGAAATACATGGAAAAAGAAGGCTAAGGAGCAATTCTACAACCCCTAAAGTAGTGCATCATCATATATTGGAAACTCATCGAATAGTGGTAGTCATGTCAAATATTGCTTTGTGGTTTGTACTCACACTTGCAAACCAACTAAACTAAATGAAATCTAAGGAAGAGATTTCATAGTTACCCATGTCATTAAGGTGATGGGCGTTGTGCTTTCTTCAAGTGGGTAGACCTACTAATGCCTAATCATGCAAAAGAGGTGATATTAGAAATTTGCCAGCGATTAGGTGACATTAGACCAACTAACATGCAAGTCTCATCAAGTGCCAATGATGGTATTGAAGAACAATGTTCAATGGAAATCAAGTTGAATGTTGTAAAGGAAAGACTAGTTCACATGAAGAGAAGTTTGAAGTTAAATAAGAAGAAGATAATGCTCTTAACTTATTGCTTGGCTCTTTCATGGTTAGTTCTCTTTGTAGTTGTTGTTGTGCTTCTTTTGATGATGCTAAATGATAGTAACTTATCTAATATAAATTTCGTGGATGAATATACAGATCCAATATCACACGTAACCAAGAGGTAGGTCTAGGTTGCGAGATGGCTCAAAAAAGTAAATGAAAGTTGAGGATGAGTAGGGGTTCCCGTGCACCGACTATGGATATAACGGCTCATATGAGCGCAAGTCATACTTGATATGATGCATAAGTATAGTCGGAGGTCACTCGCTATTAGTTTATGCTCAAACGGGCTAGATAAGAGTAGCTTAAAAGTAAGTAGGACACTTAGCTCAAGAGGATGTAAAAGTTCAGTATATTCTCTCTCTCTCTCTCTCTTGATATATATATATATATATATATATATATATTGTGGCTATTACAATTTGCAAATATTTATAGTACCCAATTAAGATAAGTCCTAAATTACAGAAAATTATAGAATTGAATCCTTACTTGTTGAGTAAAACGAGAATAATTTATAGAGGAAGCATGAAATCATGCAAAAAGAATATCCCTTATCATAAAGGATAGTACGGATGTCAGAAAAGACAGTATGTACATACGTAATTTTGCTCATTCTGTAGTCCTAATAATACTGTGAGCTAAGCAAGGGTGGACCTTGATTAGGTTTTGTCAGTGCTAGTAGTTCGACAACTTTGATTGTTGGGATTAGACAAGTGTTATCTCAGGGATAACTCACATTCAAGTCGGCCTCAAATGGTCGACTCCTGACAATTATCGACTCGACCTCAGCACTATAGGAATTACTGTTTTCCTGATTTGGTACTAAGACTGGTGTATTGTGGAGGAGTCGGCTCCGCATGTCAGCTAATCACCTCGGCAGTTTCCTGGATGGTGTGGAGAGCGAAGTAGCTTGGCAAATCGGATTAGGGTAAACATTACTCCTTAACACTTAACTCACCTCGGACAGCTCGACGAACCATCTGAGAAAGCCTTTAAGTTCGAGAGCGCATGATTGGTCCTAGATCCTTATCATCCCTTCCGGGTTGTATGAGATTTGGGATCAAATCTGGTTCAGCTTTAGGTTGCTCGTTCTCGAAAGTGTAAGGTTGGAGATTGGCAATGTTAAAGGAATTCGAGACTCCATATCCTTCAGGTAGTTCAATCCTGTAAGCATTAGGATTGATCTTTTCAAGTACTTTGAAAACTTGAAAAGTCCATCAACTTTAGGAGATAACTTGCTCTTCCTCAAGTTTAGGAATGGTTCCTTATTGAGATGTACCCAGACTAAATCACCTAGTTGAAACTCTTTCTTCCTCCGTCCTCGGCTTCGCTTCTTAAGCTTAGTATTAGCTTGGCTCAATTGCTTTACAATATTCTGGTGCATGGCTCTGATGGCCTTAACTCCTTTTGCAGCTGGCCGATCATCATCAAGTCTCGGCTGGGGGTGCTTAGTCCATCAGGAGCTTGGTCCATCAAGAGCTCGTGGTTAAACCTATAGGCAACCTCGAATGAAGACATGTTTGTTATGTTGTAGGCAGTCCTATTGTAGGCGAACTCGATGATTGGTAGACACAGATCCTAATCGGTCATGTTTCGTCCAAGAGCAAACCATAGCAAAGTTGCCACAGTTCTATTGACAACCTCAGTCTGTATGCAATAGCTTGGTTCCTATTCACCTCCATAGCGTCCTCCAAAAGTGGCTCATGAACTTTAGGTTTCAGTTCGAAACAATGGTTCTGGGAACTCTATGAAGTTTGATTACTTTCTATAAGAAAAGAAAAGGGAATCCAAAGCGTCGTTAGTTTTAGAACAGGGCACGAAATATGCCATTTTGCTAAATCAATCCACAACCACCATGATGGAGTCCTTCCTTTGGGACGTCTTCGTTAATCATAATATGAAGTCCATACTTAGCTCGAACCACGGTTTAGTTGGGACAGGTAAGGGTAAATAATGTCCTTACTCAACTTGGCTCTTTACTTTTCAGCAGGTCGTATGCTTTTCGGCAGGTTGTACACTTTTCTGATACGGATTGCACATCTCTCATCATTCTCGGCCAAAAGAATCTTGAGGATAGTACCTCATGGGTACGGCACTGGCTAAAGTGTCCTGTCAATCCTCCTCCATGCGTTTCGTACACTAGCAATTCTCTCGTAAAATAGGTCGGGATACATAGCCTCATTTTCCTAAATAAGTATCCGTCTTCCCTATGATAGTCGTTCAGTGTTCGTCTTTCCTCACATTGGGCATGGATAGGACCAAAGTGTGGATCTTTAGCATACAAATTCTTTGTAATTGAAAAACTAACCAACCTGATCTGCAGCTTAGTCAAGAGAGAATGTTGTCTCAACAGGGTGTTAACCACTACATTGTTCCTTCCATTCTTGTATTTCATGACATAAGAAAAACCCTCTATGAATGCAACCTATTTGGCTTATCTCTGAGACAACTTGAGTTAGCTCTTCAAATATCTCAAGGATTCATTATCGGTGTAGATCACAAATTTCTTAGGCAGCAGATAGTATTGCTATACTATTAGGGCTTGGATTAAGGAGTAGAATTCCTTGTCATAGATAGAATAGTTAAGTGCAACTCCTTTAAGTTTTTTGCTGAAGTAAGCAATAGGTCAACCTTCTTGCATCATCATAGCACCTATGCCTAGTCTGGATACATCACAGTTTACTTCAAACACTTTGTCAAAGCTCAATAGAATTAAGACGGAGGTTGTGGTAAGCCTTTCTTTCACCTACTCAAAACTCCTCTTCTCTTTCTCTCCCCATCTAAATTAAATGCTCTTCTTTGACAGCTCGGTAAGTGAATCTGCAATCGTATTGAAATTCTTTATAAACCTACAATAGAACAATGCTAGGCCATAGAAACTTCTCACATCTGCAAAACAAGTTGGCTTAAGCCATTTTATGATTGCTCTTATTTTCTCATCATTAACTTGGATGCTACCTCTACTTACAATATAACCAAAGAAGATCACCTCAGATCTGTAAAAGTTGCACTTCTTCAGATTAGTATAGAGCTGTTCAGTTCAGAGTTTTGCATAGACTCTTCAGAGATGCTCTTGATGAGTTTCCAGGTCGGGGTTGTGTACACGAATGTCATCAAAATAAACTATAGCGAACTTTCTTATTAATTCTCGGAGAACATGATTCATCAGGCACATAAATGTACTTAGCACATTGCACAGTCCAAATGGTATTACAAGCCATTCATATAAACCATGTCGTGTCTTCTTGAATGCGATCTTCTACTCATCACCTTCGTACATTCGAATATGATGGTATCTAGATTTAAGGTCGATCTTAGAGAACACTCTTACTCTTCTTAATTCGTCTAGCATGTCATCAAGCCTGGGTATGAGATACCTATACTTGATGGTGATTTGATTGATCACTCGGCTATCTACACACATATTCCAAGAACCATCTTTCTTTAGCACTAACAAGGCTGGAATGGCATAAAGGCTAACGAACTCACATACATATCCCTTCTTCATTAGCTCATCTACTTGCTTCTATAACTCGATGGCCTATTCAAGATTTAGCCTTTAAGCAAACTTATTCAGTAGTGTAGCTCTTGGTTGCAAGTCAATTGTATGTTCAACACCTCAGATGGGAGACAGACCCTCTAGTAACTCATCTGGGAACAAATCAACGAACTCTTCTAGTAATGTTTTCACCTCGGGGGATGCTCCATCTCCTCAGACCTCATCTCCAACATCCTTCAAACCAACAGATAGGTCAGTCCTTCCAGCTCCATTTCTCTTTTCAGTTTGGCTCGAGTTATCATCAAAGCCTCTTTAGTCAGGATTCGGCTAAGTTGGGATTGTATGACTTTCACTTGCTCGATAGTCATAAGACTTAATTTCATCCTCCTGCATTCATGCTCCACAGAACATGTATTCCTTCTCCCATCATATATAACTACTCAGTCAAACATTCATGGTCGCCTAAGCAGAATGTAGGACGCACTTATGGGCAGCACATCACAAAGTAATTCATCTCAATAACTACTAATGCAGATCAACATGAATACCTATTTGCTCACTTGTAAGGCTCCCTTATCACTAAGCCAATGAAGCTTATAAGGCTTTGGGTGGGGCTTGGTTGACAATTTTAATTGTTAGACCATAAATACAGAGGCTGTATTACTACAACTCCCATTGTCAACAATTAGCTTACACAGGGAGTCATTCACCTTACATCTGATATGGAAGAGATTTTCCCTCTATTCGTCTTTAGGCACAAAACTAACATTCATCTTCCTTCTTAACACTAGAGTAGTTGGCATAAAGTTGCCTTCCTTATCATAGATAACTTCCTCTTCGAACAGTTCGGCTTGTCTGTCCTCTTTCAGCTCCTCTATTTCTTCGTCAGTACTATCCACTTCGACAATCGGCATCTCGCCTCGAATTACCATAGTTCTTTTATTTAGACACTAAGCAGTCATGTGTTCAAAGCCTTGGCATTTGAAACGCTTAATCTTACTTGTATTCCTCCCTAAACTCTAGCCCTTCTCAAACTTCCTCGAGGGTTCCTTCTCTTCTATTCGAGTAGCAGGTCAAACATCAACCACCTTACTTAGCTCCATTCGCACGGGTTTACTAGGAATAGATCGACTACTACCAAGTTAGTTGACAAGTGGTCGGTACCTTCTTGTTTGGCGCCTTTCTATCCTCTGAGTGGCTCAGACTGCGTCATCAAGCGTTCAAATATCTAGGGCTTCTAGGACATCCTCAATTTCATACTTCAATCCCCTAATGAACCGAGATACAGTTTGATCCTTTAGCTCTACAACTTCACATCAAATCATTAACATTTAGAATTCCTTAACATAAGTGTCTACACTCAACCCTCCTTGCCTTAGCTCTTGTAATCTTTTGAAGGCATCCTACAAATAATAGCTAAACACAAACCTTCTCCGCATAACCCTCTTCCATCCCAACTCTTAATCTCTCGTTCTCCTTTCTTTCTTCGGGTGGCTTGCAAATTCTTTCACCATAAGGCAACATAACCAGTGAACTCTAATACAGCAAGTCTAACCTTTACATTGTCAAGTATGTCGTAGCATTCAAACTGCTTTTCAATCCCATCCACTCAATCTAGGTAGTCCTTAGTATCACCATTCCTAGAGAAACTTGGAATATGCATCCATAAACCTTCAACTCTAAGGGCTTGTATATTTCTTTCTCCAAGCTCATAGTATTCTTGTGTTTCATCGTTTCCTTCGTCTTTCTCCTTAATTTCTTCAAGGGCTAGCTTTCATCTGGCATCCCTACCCATTCCTTCAGCTTAGGGTGGTCGAGCCAGGGTATAAACTCGGCTAAACTGACCATTGCTTCGCTCTTGCGGCTCGCGTCCTCTAATGGGGTTATTTTTAGCTACTTGTCTATCTTCCTAGATAACGATTACTAAATTGGCTATCAAGTCAATAAGCCTATCTAAGCGGTTACCTACCGATTGAGGTGTAAAGCTTCATTCTTACCCTTAGCCATGTTAAGTACAACTTTCTTAGTTTCCTAGAGTTCCTTAAATACTTAAATATGACATTATTGCTTACCCTACAAAATTGATGTCTAAATTACCACTTAAAGTTCCATCCATGAACAACGATAGCAGATCAATAACTAATACTTCCAACACTACGATAACTACACAACAAACAAACACTCAACTACACTTTGTTTTTGTGTATCAGAA
>JAMXBB010000003.1:20052875-20080487 GCA_024138015.1 Lumnitzera littorea
CAAGAGGGTATAAAATTTCTATATTTTATTTATATATATATATATATATATATATATATTTTTTTTTTTTGTGCGACTATTATAATATGCAAGTATTTATAGTACCCAATTAGGATAAGTTCTAAATTACAGAAAATTACAGAATTGGATTCCTACTTGCTAAGTAAAAGGAGAATAATTTACAAAGGAAGCATGAAATCATGCAAAAAGAATATCCATTGTCATAAAGGACAGTACGAATATCAGAAAAGACAACATGTATGTAATTTTACTCATTCTATGGTCCCAATAACATTGCTAGCCGAACAGGGATAGGCCTTAATTAGGTCTTGTCGGTATCGGTAGTTTCGCAGCTCTGATTGTTGGGACTGGACAAAGGTTGGCTTAGGGACTACTCACATTCGGGTTGGACTTGGATGGTCAGCTCCTGACAATTATCAGCTCGACTTCAACACTATAGAAATTGCTGTTTTCTTGATTTGGTGCTAAGACTGGTGTGTTGTAGAGGGGTCGGCTCCACATGTCGGCTGATCACCTTAGTAGTTTCCTGAATGGTGTAGAGAGCAAAGTAGCTTGGTAAATTGGATTGCGATAAACACTACTCCTCGACGTTTAACTCACCTCGGATAGCGTGACAAACCATCTAAGAAAGCCCTCAAGTTACGGAACATGTGATCGATCTTAGATCCCTATCATTATTAGTTGATTCAAGAATGCAACAACTTCATTAGTCGCTTATATTATGTTTTAGCTCCAATACGTGGTTGAGGTAATTGTTGTGGTTTGAGTAGTTTCTAGTAAGCAATTCGAAATATAAGAGTGAAGGGTAATTTTTTGCTTACATTGTACTGCCATTAGTATGTGTTTTAGGTTACCTGGAGATGGTTGAAAGCTAATTTCTTATCATGATTTTATGGCTATATATGCTTATCAACATTGTTGAACCATATTTGAACTATATTTACAAGGTTCATCAATTTCTTATTTTTAGCTTTTGCTAAGGCAAAGAACTTGCATATAGTACCTATAGCAACTAAATATGTTTAGGTTCTCCAATTTTTTATTATTATTTTTTAATTATCTTTGGGAATGTGTTATCTATCATGCTAAAAAGATTTTAATATTTTGCTATTCCCTAAAATGATATTTTAGATTTTTCTTCAAACATACTCATAACTTCTTGCTAATAAGAAGACTACATGTAGATGAAATTTGCAACTAACAAAAAAAAATTTAGCAGCAAGAGGAGATGAAATCATGGTTGATTTAAATTCAAAAGCATCAACAGACTTGTTCGTGTTTCTAATGGCCTTATTTGCAAGATATTCCCTTAAAAGATTTGCCATTGGTATTCTATCGAGTGTTTACTTTAAAGTAATTCATGTGCATCTTTCTTTCTAGGTTACATGTTAATCACGCTTCGACTTGCATTAGAGCTTTAATTGTCATTAATGCAATGAAGGAAAAGATAAAATAAATATAAGGCACATACTTTTTGTTGATCACTAATGATAGTCCACCTGTCACCTATACCTTTAATCTTGAGCTTTGTCTTCAACTAGCTAAGAAACCTAGCCTGGTTATTTATTCTCGACTAACATCATTGTCTAAGTTATTGGAAACATTCCATTATTGGTGTCTCTTTCAATCGTACATAACAATTAGCCTCTAGTCAATCTTATAAGGAAACAGATGTCGACACCAATTACAAGCTAACATCCTAGTAAAAATCCTCTCATATATGTGTCAAAGCATATCTACATCCATTTCAACTCAGATTTTAACTGTCGATCGACCTAATCAAGATCAAGGACAAGTGTTGTATTACTCTTCCTTAGCTCTTCCACATAGTCCCACAACTTTTTGTATTCTATTCTATAGTCACACTCCAATTACACCAAAATCCTATCTTAGGTCCTCCTACTCTTCCTTAAGGTTTTATTCAACCCTAATCATTTCTTTACTAACTCCTTTAACTTAGCCTATGTTATTCCCAGTGTTCGTTCAGTGATATCCCTAAAATCCTTAGCTAACCATTTAGACATAGCTCTCTTTTTTCTATACACTTACTGGCACACATATTTGTTATCATAGACCTTCATCGAAAACTCACCTATCCTTATTGATTGATGTTGTGATATTTTAAAGGCAAGTTTTGTACTTAAATTTAACTCTAACATGTGTACATTTTTTTTTTTTTTTTGAAACTAAACATCTAATCTAAAATGGATTGTCAAACAATTGCATCTCTAAACTGTTGGACATCATCAAAGACCATGGATACGACAAATACAGAAGAGCTCCTAGCAAAATCGAAATGGGGAAAGTTACGATGCTTACCTCTATTGCACTTTATTCCATTAATGCGTGGTTAGTCATCGCACCCTTAGCCTTTAAAGTACTCAAATTCCTCAAGCTCATCATCCATGTTAGCATAATCTATTACATCATCATCACAATCAATTACTTGATCCCAATCCTATGCTCCTTCCTCATCCACTAGAGCTAAATCCAATCCACCACTTAAGCCTTCATACACTCATTATCCCCATCCACTTCATCACTTTCACTTCTATCAATACCGCTCCAATCTAAATCAATATCAACATTTATTTCTTCATCTATAACCTTATGGGTCCTCCCTTCCCAATACCTGCGACTCAAATGCCACATCAATTTCATTAGGCCTAGCATGCTCAAAATATCATTGACTCCTCTATTAATAGTGGCATACAAAGTTTGCATGATTGGAATCATCATGGACTAGCAGATAAAATGATGCATAGTAAGAGGCTTTGCAAAATATTCCATTCACATCTATTCCATTAAGCCCTAGGCATAAGCCTTCAATAAAATCACCATATGATACCTAACTAATACAAACTCATATCATAGATAGTGCTCTACCAATATACTTAGGCTACAGGCCATTACTAATGAAATGCCCTCCATAGTTGACTATAATATAGACTTTATTCTCTGCCATTCGATGACTTGTAAAAGACCATTAATGGTATACATTAGAATTCCCACTAAGGATTGGAAACAATGTTTTAAAAAAAAAAATTGTGAAATAAAATGGCATATCACAAAGCCTACATATGAGATAGAAGTATTAAAGCATTTTTCAGTAGTCACATAATATTAAAAACAAATCTACATATGAGATGGAAGTAATGCAATATTATTCAACATATTGAATAATTATTATATACTCAACTCTCCTATCCCAATTCCTACCAATATTTTATTTACTCTAAGCTTCATTATGCTCTTCTACATTTCTATTGATTTTTTCCTTTCCTTCTGTAATTATTGGAACTAAAATCAAAATTCCATAGTGATACTAGACTTCTCACTTTTTTTTTTTCCTTAAAATTTGGGCCATGATTATCCATGGTACTCAAATAGATCTGACATGTAGCAAAATTTTCATACTACTACATGTACTCTACAAGGCCGAATCCTAACGGTTACAATTATGTTTTAATACCCAATAGTTACAAAATGGGTTATAATACCAACTTTTAAATAGGGTCATTTAAATTTCATTAAATCAGTTAAAACATGCCTTATCTTTTCCAATTTTCGAAAGGACCCACCAATGAGCATAATCGGATAAAAAAAAGGGCAAAAATGTCCTGAGGCCCACGTGGCAGATTATATATCCAATTAGATGGTGCTGATGAATAGTACCAAAGTACACATAATATTTTATTCATTCTTCACATGCCACAAAAAGAAAATTCAATAACTTTAAAGACGAACAAGAAAAGACTCTTCAAAGGCAAAAGAAAGCATTCTTCAAAAAAACAATTGAAAACATTCATCCAAGAAAAAAGCATGTTAACCCCGACTAAAGCCTTTAAAATCATTCTTCTAAGACCAATAGGAAAAGAAAAATAGAAAAGTTGACAACTTTATAGAAATTCACTCAATTATCAATATTTCACAGCAAATACAGTGGCTACTTGCTTTAACTATTCCTACGAAACAACAAAAAAAATACATAAAAAAGAAGAGCATAAGAAGAAGTGAACACTTACCAGCTCAAGCCTCTTTGATATTAACGCATGAATTACACCTCCAATAGGATTTTGATTAGGGCTTCGATAGGATCTTGATTAGGTGTTCCTGGGTAAGGGTTTCATCAACGTGATGGGTTTGAGATTTTGACAGGGAGGATTTACATTTTCCAAATATAGAATTTTATGTTTTTCACTTTACCTTTGTTTTTAATTCTTTAGCGGTTGGCTTCAATATTTCATTTGAATGGTTTTTATTTATTTATTTTTTTTCATATGGGGTTTAAACCATTGAACATTTCCACGTTTTTATTTTAAGCCACATCATCGTATACATATCTGTTTAATGAACCACATCATCAATTGCAAATAAGGTTATAACAGTTCTGTTACCGCATCGTCTATTTTAATTACTTCTACAAATATTTCTTTTTGAAACATTAATTCTTAATTATATTAACCTTCAAATGTTTATTCCTTTCAATACAATTTTCTCTAAAAGAATGTGTTAGAATAGGGGTTTTGACCGAAGGAAACCATGAATTCCGCCGCCAACCTACCGTTTAGGTGGCACCAGCGATAGTTTCTTTTGCGGTGGATGGGGGATTTCATCGGACCATATAAATTGTGAATCAACAAGTCGAAAGGAAACGAATAGAATCGCTTCGGCTAAAGCACCGTTGCATTGCTAAAATATGGAGACTAATTTTTGAACCATCACCATTATCATTGATTTTATATTTTAGGATTTTCAAATGACCCTGTACACTACAACATCTATGCTTCTTTTCATACAACGACCTTTTTTCAAATGGGTGAAAGGTACCTATATTCGATTATAATGGGCAATAATGGAGAGGTAAAATTTAACATAAATGCAAATGAACGTTAGACATCGAAATGATACTATGGAAGAGATATTAAATGGGAAATAAATAAAAGAAAATGAGCCAAATATGGTTCGGTCTTGAATTAAACTATCTCTGAAGCGTGAGTGATAGCCCAGTAATTGGCCATCATACAACCAGATTTTTATGGTGAATTGACTAAGGCAATAACTATAACGTTCAAGTACTAACAGCATGTGGGCTTCTAAATGGGTTCTTCAAGGTGTACAGGACACACTCGTTATGTGACTTATCTCGCTCTCTCTTTTATATTACCAAAAATGAATTTCATTTAATAGAAAAAAATTACATCAGTTAATTTGATTGATACGAAAGAATTAACATACTAAAAGTTAGAGATACAAAGATGCAACTGAATAAATAAATACAACTCTTCAAGCGTCACAACATCCCACATAGAGAATACTAAATTTTCTCCTAAGAAAACAAAACCCATCCAACGGAAAAAGTGATAGATTCCATAAAAAGGACGACATAATCCTATATAGGAGATGGTAAAAAGAAAAAGAAAATAAATAAATACGTACAAAAATTGCTTATTTTAAAAACTATTACCAAACAAATCTTAACTTAATCACCACGATCTTCAAATCAACCAAATCTATAGAGATAAATTTGTGATGGACAATATCGTAATGCCAATGGATTGATGACATTTTGAGTGGTAAGAAAAGATAGATTTGAGGTCATTGATGGTGGATCTATAAATATTGAGACTGACACGATAAATCTATACATGAAATTATATTAAATGAAGAGAAAAGGTTCAGAAGGATCTACGTATGAGTGGGAGAGGCCTAATGCTTTTACATGACTTCCGTACTTGCACAAGATTGACTCAATTGACCACCTATGTTGATGCAAATTGGGTAGGTTATCCTAATACTAGTCAATCAACCATAAATGATGTTACCAGACCAAATCAAACCTTAAATATGGTTTTGCCTTAAAACAAACCATACCATTCAAAATTTTCAAACCATGAAAATATGACTTAGTTTAGTTTGATTTATATAATCTAAGAAAAATTAAAGGTATAATATTTAATCTCATAACATTTCTTTTTTTTTTTTTAATTATAACATGGATTCATATTAAAGTTTAACAAACTCATGACTCATGTTATTAACGAACTTAAGTGCTCTTAACAACTGTTTTATCTATAAAACCAACATAACATATAATAGGAATTTATGGTTATAGAAGTCAAATACCTATTCATTCAATAAGCAAACCTAAATTTCTTTTAAAAGTTTGTTAGAATAAAAAAATTTATTCAATCAAATGTAAACTACTACATTGTTTCTTAAAATAGTTCAACTTGGTTTCATGATGCTTTGATTTATTCCTCAAAACTAACTGCAAAGTTTTATTTTGGTCCACATTAGGAATTTTTCAAAGCAAATTTTTTTCTTAAAAAAAAAAAAAGAAATTATAAACTTGATTTTTTTTTTGTTCAATTTGCACTTTGCGTAGGTTTGAGTTTTGTATGAAAATGGGGTCTTTTTTTGAAAAATAGTTCCAAAATAGGCTCCCTTCAAAACTTATTACAAAACTAGGGCTATATGCAACTTTAGTACAAAATATAAAAGAAAAAAAAAAGAAAAAAGAAACAGAAAAGAAGAAGTCTTATGTAGGACATGCAATAAGTTGCTCCCAAGCAACACACCAACACTTTGCACAACTCCCACAAAATCACTCTCTAGCAAATGGTGCAAACACACCCTTTCTCTCTCACACTATCTTACTCCAAAACACTCAAATCGTCAATAATCAGTAAGTGTAAGTCACTCAATCTATTATATCACTTTATTTTTCTTGAAAAAATTATTTTTTTTCATGTCTATTATTAGAAAATCTAGGTCTTTGCAATGTATTATAAAATTTGTGTGTAAAATTCATATTTAGGTTTTTTTGTACTTAAATTCAAAGATGATTTCTAATTTGCTAGAATACATACAAGATATCATGTACAATAATTGTTGAGAGTAGGTAGTTTATTGTTTATGAAATGCATACAAGGTGTTTAGCAAAAGTCCTCGTTAAGATAATATAAGTGCAAATAATTTAGTCATTGTATAAATTCGAATATCAAAATGTGGAATATATTTATTGAGCATTTTTTCCACTAACTTATTAATAATTTGTGAAATAATTAGGTGGAAAATGGTTGGTTATGTAAAAATCATTGTGTATGAGCATAGAAACATGGCAAAATAGGATGAAGTATGATAGAGAGATAGTTAAGAAGCTAAAGATAAAGAAAGATGCAAACTACAATAATTTTTTATAGAGGATTTATAGTGTTATTAGCATTGATACAAGTGGTGTCAAGATCATGTATAAGCATCCTTCATATTATCACGATAGAGTACAGTATGATTTGATGTAGCATCAAAGATAATGATGACATTAAGACTTTCATTGAGATGGTAAAAGCATTTGGTGAAGATCATGTATAACAAATACATGTTGGGACCCGTGTGATGCAAACAGGAGCTAAAAGTTGATAAGGTCGGTTGTAGGGGGTGAGTCTAAGCTTATCAACAGCTTGAAAATGAGCAATGGAATGTGTGTAGAAGAATAGGAAAAAAGTATGATAAGCAAACCTACAAACAACTCCAAAATATATGACATACCAGTAGAACTTTCGAGGACTCACGATACAACTCAATATGACGTACGAATTAATCTAATAAAGTTACTTGCCACCTAGCCTTACTTAAGGATTAGGATAAGAGTAAAGGAGTAAACAAGCTAACTAGAGCAATATTCACTAAGAAAAATGATTGAGTGTATTAAATCGTGATAAGATGTGCAGCTACATGTAAAGTATGTACTTATACTCAAGAAATCAAGGTAACTTGCTTAAAAATGAAAAAGATAAAAATGATATTGTCCTAAAGAAGTAATGTATAAGAATGCAAAATGGTAAAAACGAATATTCAATAAAAAGTAATGATTAAGTGTAGCAAATTCTTTAAGTAGCCTGGACACATTGCGGTAATGTATTAGTGATGCCTTTGGAAAATGAAGACAAATTAGCATGATTAGGATGGGTGGATAAGTAGGGTTACCGAGCAAGGGTATTGAGTAGATGTAGACTTGTTCAAGAAGCAGTAGCTGAGGATTCGTATAGGATTTCTTAGCCTCTCGGCATCAATGATGCCACGCTGGTGGTTGACTTGGCTATAACCGAGCAGGGGCATGTGAAGGGTAAGGTTGCAAGCAGAGCATTTGTGTAGTTGGAACCTAATTTCTGAGAGATATGATATCACTCAGCACAGCGTTAGGAGTCGATTGGCAACAAGGAGTAGTTCAGCTTTGGTGGAGGCTAACTGGAGTAGGAGTATTTGCCTCGTTAGTCCTTCTAATCCTCAGACTTGAGGCTCAATAGTTCGATTCCTATCATTTTCTCCTAGTTGATTTGGATTTGGGATCTAATTTGGTTGGTCCTTGTTCAATGTTCCTTCAAGATGATAAGGACTGAAGTCAGCAATGTTGAAAGTTTTAAAGACCCCATAATCTTTGGGCAACTCCATTTTGTAGGCATTGTCATTCACCTTTTGGAGGATTTTAAAGGAGCCTTCAGCTTGGGCGGACAGCTTATTCCTTCTCCTATTTGAAAACCTTTCCTTACATAAGTGTAACCACATTAAATCTCTAGGTTGAAACTATACTAACTTCCTCCCCTTGACTCTTTCTCGCATTTTCTTGGTAGCTTGATCAATTTACTAAATAACTTTCTCGTAGATATACTGTAAAGACTGAGCTCGAGCTCTTTCGTTAGGGTACTCTTGTTCGAATATTGGTGTAAGCGCGTAATTAAGGGGCAGCTTAGGATTAAATCCATAGACAACTTCAAAGGGGGTCTGCTTAGTGGTGTTATGGTTTTTACAGTTGTAAGCGAATTATACCATAGGCAAACAAACATCCAATCGACTAAGTTCTTACCCACTGTAGCTCGAAGTAGTGATCCCAAAGTACGATTAACCACCTTTATTTAGCCATTAGACATCCAATCGACTAAGTTCTTACCCACTGTAGCTCAAAGCAGTGATCCCAAAGTACGATTAACCACCTTTATTTAGCCATCAATTTAGGGGTGATAAGAGGTGCTTTATAGTAGTTTAGTCCCTATCCAATGTCATAGAGTCTTTTAGAAATAGCTCAAAAACTTTGGATCTCTATTTGAGACTACATTTCTTGGCATGCTATGTAGTTGGACAATTTCCTGCAAAAAGAGAAAAGCAAGAGCCAAAGAGTCGTTAGTCTTAGAGTAGGGTATAAAGTGTGTCAATCTTACTAAATCTATCCATAACAATCATTACGGAATCTTTACCTCAGGTAGTTCTTGGTAATCTAAGGACAAAGTCATGCTCAACTTAGTCCAAGGTCTGGTCAAGATAAGCAGAGGAATTGCCTTCCTTTACTTGGATCGGCACTTGGCCCTCTTGCATATGGCACAACCCTCAATAATCCTGTATATGTTTTGCCTCATTCTCCGCCAAAAGAATCATTCACTCAACAATTCATATGTTCTCCTCTTCCCAAAATCTGGAGAGCCCTCCATTTTGGGCTTCCCTGATAAGCAACTCCCTTACTGAATAGGTCGACACACACAACTTTCTACTTCAGAACAAGTAACCATCTTTAGCATGATAATCATCCACTACTCTTCCATTTACACATTGCTTAAGTATGGGTCCTATAGATATTGTTCTTTAATACTTGTAAACCTAAATAATCTAGTCTATAATTCGGTCAAGAGTACATGTCTCCTTGATAAAGCATCAACAACTACATTACTCTTCCCATATTTATACTTAATTACAAAATTAAATCCCTCAAGGAATTTAGTCCACCTCGCTTGTCGCTTCGACAATTTGTTTTAACTTTAGAGGTATTTCAAAGACTCATGATTGATATAGATGGCAAACTCTCTTGGCAATAGATAATGCTACCACACTTAGAGTACTTGGATAAGAGCTAAGAGTTCTTTATCATATATAGAGTAGTTCAATTGAGGTCCTCCAAGCTTCTCACTATGGTAAATAATTGGTCGGTCTTCTTATATTAGGATAATGCCCATATCAATACTTGACGTGTCACATTCTAGCTCAAACATCTTTTCAAAGTCAGGTAAAGCTAGTATAGGTGCGAAAGTCAATCTTTCCTTCACTTCAATAAACTCCTTTCCTCTTTTTCTCTCCATTTAAATTCGATGTTCTTCTTTGTCAGCTCGATAAAGGCTATGGCATGGTACTGAAATTCCTGATAAACCTTCTATAAAAGGATGCCAATCCGTGGAAACTTCTCATCTCGGCACAAGTGGTCAGAGTCGACCACTTGACAATTGCTTAGATCTTTTCACCATCTACTTGCAAGTGTCCTCCCCCTACTATATAACCTAGAAATACCACTTCCTTTTGGTAAAAGCAACACTTCTTCATATTGCCGAGTAATCTCTCAACTCAAAGCACATTTAATACGATACAAAGATGCTTACAATGACTTGGCATGTCAGCGTTGTATACTAGGATGTCATCAAAGTATACTATGATACACTTCCCAATTAGATTTCTTAGCACATGGTTCATTAGTCGCATCAAAGTGCTTAAGGCATTTAATAGGCCAAAAGGTATTACCATCCACTCATAGAGTTTGTACCGAGTTCTAAATGCAATTTTGCACTCATCTCCTGGCCTCATTTGAATCTGATGGTGGCCAAACTTTAAATCAATCTTACTAAAGACCTTAGCTCCACTCTATTCGTCCAGCATTTCATCCAACCTAAGGATTGGAAATTGGTACTTAATTGTAATTTTGTTTATAGCTCAACTATCGACACACATTCGCTAGGTGCCATCCTTTTTCGACACAAGTAGCACCAAAACATCATAAAGACTAAGGCTTTCCCTCACATACCCTTTCTTTAGTAGTTCATTGACTTACTATTGGAGCTCAGCAACTTATTCGAGATTCACTTGATAAGCTAGATTGTTCAACAAGACAGTGCTAGGAATCAAGTTAATGTAGTGGTCAATGCCTGCAAACCTTTTGACCATTGTTCTAGAAATAGCTCCCTAACTTCCAGGGGTAGTTCACCTTGTTCCCTTAACTCCAATAATCTCCTAACTAACAAAAAGGTCAGTATATTAGCCTTAATAGCCTCTTGAAGTTTGGCTTTACTCAATATTAGTGCCTTCTTAGATCCTTGAGTAAGTTTTTCCTGTAGTTTACTAACTTAACTCGGCGTCATTAGATTTAAAGTAATCTTTCTTCCATCTTTCTTGAACACATAGGTGTTCGAAAACCCATCATGCATAACCCTTCAGTTAAAGAGCCAAGGTCGACCAAGTAGCATGTATGAAGCGTACATGGGCAACACGTCACAAAGAATCTCATCAGAGTAATTTCCAATTAAGATCGACAGCAGTACTTGCTGAGTTACATGTAATGCTCCCCTCTTGTTCAACTAAAGCAACTTGTATGACTTCGAATGTGCCATAGTCAACAACTTTAGCTTCTTGATCAAATCGGTAGAGGCCACATTGGTGCAACTCCTATTATCTACTATTAATGCGTAGAGTTGATCATTTACTTTGCAGGTGATATGAAACAAATTCTCTCTCTACTTCTCATGTAAGGGTTCTAAACCCATTGTTTGCTAGACAACTAAGACCAACTGATCTAAGTCCTTGGCAAACACATCTTCCTTGATCAGTTCATTCTCCTAGGTAGCTCCTTTCTTGGAAATAGTCTCTCCCTCCGGTTCCTCATTAGTACTATCCACTTCAAGCATTGAGACATCTCCCTTGATGACCATGGTTCATCAGTATGAACATTGAGCAGCCATATGTCCAAACCCCTAACAGTTGAAGCACTTGATCTAGCTCATCTTCCTTCCAAATCCTTGTCCTTTCTTATATGTTCAAGTTAGTACGTCACTATCGAGTCAACCCTTCTTTTTTGCCCTGACGTTTGTTCGTCTGGTCAATTCAATACTTATCTAAGTTCAGGAGCTTCCTTGAACAAGTCAGCTTGACAAACTGTAAACCCTAAAGCCAAGCCAAGTAACCATAGGTTTGAGCTTAAAACCCAAGGTTTAGGGCGATCGGCTAAAGGATCCGATCAAACCCAAATTATAAACTATTTAACAAAATACCAGTAAAAATGACCCTGTAAACTTAAATTTAAGAAAGTGAGTAGTAAAATAGGAGACTATAAAATTTTCAAATTTTAAGCATAATAACTGCTAATTACCGAAAAGGCAAAAAGTGTAATATAATAACTAATAAATTAGTAGAGATAGAATATATGTATACTAAAAATTTTAGAATGACCAAAATAATATTTAGGAATGTTCACGTGTACCCTACATGTATTTACGTGTAGATAAAAATACGCGTAATTGCTAAAATAGGCCGAAAATTAAGTAAATAATTAAAGAAAAATACAAAATAATTATAAAAAAATCAGAAAAAATCAGGATAAGATATCTGCAACTAGATCAGGTCGTAACTGAAAAAAAAAATTAGCCAATAAGAATTTGCCAAACTAAAAGCCTAAAATCAAGGAAATGGGCAAAATCACATCAAATTAATGCACATTAATTACTATGTTTGTCTATAAATAAGGAAAAAATTCTCAGAAGACATTTGGACAGTTTGTAATCTGAGAAAAATCGAAACACAAGAAAAATCGAGAGAAATTCCAGAAAATAAAAAAAAAAAGGAAAACTGTGCAGATTAGCAAGGTGAACTAAAACCACTACCCACCACCACCTGGGACCGAACCACCACCACCACCACCCTACCCTAGGACCAGCGTCTGGACCGGCCGACAGCCTTGAACTGGGTTTGGACGGCCAGAAATCCTTGAACCGGTTAGTCATTTACTCATCCCGATTTTTGTATAATTTTGTAAAATTAGTTATTTTGCCTAGAAAATTATGAAACTTGTTATTCTGAGGTTTTATTGTATTTAGATTTAAGGAAAAATATTGATTTAGTTTAATTATGTCTGGAAATATAGGGTTCTTAAGAAATTGTTCAAAACCGAGCATGATTAAACCGGAAATTAAATAGGCTTAAGGATGTAGTTTGGGGCTCAAAATTTTTCTGTATGACTCTCATATGATTTAGAACAGTGCTATGAAGCCCTTTTTTTTAAATTAATTTTTGAAAATTTTAAGTTAATTTTTAGCCCTAAAATGATGGTAAAATTGGGTGATTTGGGATTAATTAGGTAATTAGAATGTTAATTACTGATTTGGATCTTGATTAGATGATTAAGGAAGTTAATCTCTGCAGTGGAACCCTAATCCTAGCTTTTAGGTACTAATTATGGTTAATTAGGGAAATTAGGTAAAGAATATGAGAAATTAGGAATATGTGAAAATATAAATTACTAAATTTAAATAAATAAAGTTATTTAGATAATATTATAATTGAAATCAGAAAAATAATAAATCTGAATTAATATTTAATTTTAAGTAAATATATTAAAATGTAAGATTTTTACACATCGGGAATAAATCCGATATCCCAATTAGGGTTAGTGTGTACCGAATAGTTAGAATACCAAAATTACGACCCAATAGGATATTTGAATACCCGAGCATAAGGTGATTAATGTCACATTGGGATTCGAGCCTAATTACGACTTAGGAATTAAAACTAGAATCTAGTTTAGGAGCCGAACCCCGAAATAAAATACAACGAATTATTAATACGTTGTAGGTATACATGAGGAAAATGAGTTACATTATAAATTAGAATAAGAATCCATAAAAATAAGTACTAAAAGGACCTCTTTGCATTATAGGACACCCAGAAACAAATCAACTCACAATTTGAGGATCGAACGGTCGAGCAAATTCAAGTAAGTTGGGTTATTGCTTATTGTAATAGAGTACTAGTTTTGTAGTGCTCGGAGACTTAGGCTTGTATATGCTTGTGATTGTAAGTAGTTTGCGCATGTGTTTGATGTATCTGAATTCGTGCTGGAATTTGTGCTGTGAGTGATTTTGTGACTGATTTAATTGGTATGAACTTGTTTGAAAACCTTAACCGGAATTTAATCTTAGTCGACCGTAATAACCGAAAACGTCATGCATTGCAACCCGTTAGGGGATCATAGGACTCTCAAACCAAATACCGACCCCTTCGAAAAGGATAACGCAGGATTGCAAAATGGTCCCTTCTTCATCCTCAGTCGAACTAAGTGACAGGAGAGGAGGTTGCGGCGGGAGTGAAGTCAATGGTTCGAAGGTAGTCGCGGGAGGAGCGAAGTCTCCATTGCACAAGCCTGGGTTTGGTTGTGAGCTGCTGCATAACATGGAACTCCTCAACCCGGATCGGAGCGGGTGAAATTTCTCTGATTTCACAACGGACCGGACTACGTTGTGCGATGACACTTGATTGTTGCATTGCATGAAAATAATTGTTTGATAACCCTGTTTGTGCTTGTATGCATTCATGAGTCTCCAATTCAACTTACTGAGCTGTAGTTGCTCATACCCTTATAGATCCTTTTGCAGGTTCTGATTTGTAATCTCTTCCAGTACTATG
This sequence comes from Lumnitzera littorea, assembly GCA_024138015.1. Taxonomy (NCBI): domain Eukaryota; kingdom Viridiplantae; phylum Streptophyta; class Magnoliopsida; order Myrtales; family Combretaceae; genus Lumnitzera; species Lumnitzera littorea. Next base: position 20,067,384 of record JAMXBB010000003.1, read on the forward strand.
CCGCCCTACAATTATCCAAAGGTTAGTCTTTTTGAAGCCAGGGGTGTGAGGATCAAGTTATTTAGCATAATGTGTAACTAGACTGACCTTGTAGTTAAAGGTTGAAGACTGTTAGTTATTCTGTAAATTAGTAAACTGTAGTTATTATGTAAATCTTCCTGGGAAGCTCTGTGGACTTATTTATATGATCATCTATGTTTAATAGTAATTTGAGTTACTTATCATATTTGTAGTATAATCATTAATCGAACTGTTTACTTCAAAGCGAGTGGTCGTCGACGCCTTGTGTAGATTATCTCTATGGTAGGAACTGTAAGGCCAGTTTCTATCATAGAATGGTTTACACGGCGGGACTGTTACGACTTCGCGACTTTGGGGCGTAACACAAACCAGGTCAGCTTGTCGAAGGTCGAGTTGGCATTCTACTCTCCTTCTATCTTTCCACAGCTGGGCTATTCATATAACCTCATCCATTGTGATAAATTGCTAAAGTTTTACAATGTCTTGGATATCACTACTTAAACCAATAAGGAACATAGAGATTATTCACACTGATGGCTCCTTTACTTCACAACAAATCATAAGCATTTGGAATTCCTGAACATACTCATCAAAAGCTCAACTTCCTTATCTCAACTCTTAAAGCTGAGCAAAAGTATCTTACAGATAGGAATCCGACACAAATATGTTTCTGAGTATTCTCTTCATCTCAAGCCAAGTGTTACTCTCCCTATATCCCTCTCGTCTTCTCATGACCTGAATGTTCTTCCCTTACATGGTAGCATATCCTAAGAGCTTAATAATAGTAATTCTCACCTTCTTGTAGTCTTCATACAAGTAATAATAAAAAACACGCTCTACCTTTTCCTCTCAATCCAAATAATCATCCGCACTTCCAAATTAGATGCGAATGAACCATATGCTACAGTCAAACCCACTATGATGGACGAAGATGCCAACATAGATGTGAATGAAGAACAACTTGATGTAGAATATGAGTTAATTTGGCAAGAAGACCTAACATATGATCCTGACCCAAAGAGGATTGCCATGGGTTTTGACAATAATGATAAGGGAGATGATGATGGTAGTGACAAGAAAGAGGATGGAGGAAGCATTGGGGTAATGTGGATACAATCAACAATAATGTGCTAGTAATGCATCCTTCCTTGTCTATGTACGCAATGCATGTGTCAGTTGAATCCTAGGTAACTGAGATGAATCGAGGGGGTTTTAGAGATTCGATCCCATTCTTCAATCTTAAGGGAGATAGCTCATATATCACCTTTAAAGCAAAATAGAATGCAATGTACAATAACACATCCAATAATGACAAGTTGAGCCCAAGAATGTGATTCAACACAAAGTCTTACCTCCAAGAATCAATGAAGAACTATCATATCAAGCATCATTGTAACTTTAAAGTTTTAGAATTGAAAAAAAAAAAAAACTATATGGTCAATTTGTTATAAGGATAAGGATAATGGGTTTAAGTAGAGGCTAAAAGTATGTAAGAGTAAGCCAGTAAGGATGCTTGTCATCATTATCCTCGAAGGACTACATATAATGTGTCAATCCCTCGATAAATCAAGATCATCTACAAATTAACAATAACATAATGACTAGACACTTTATAAATAACATCAAAACTAATCCAAATATGCTCAAAATATCTAGAATTAGTTTAGGTATACAATATGTAAAAGGAAGGCATTCCAAGGCAAGGGGAAGGTTATTAAGATAATGTATGACAACTGAGAGACATACTACAATCAACTTTTGAAGCTCCTTAACGCAATCGAAATTCCATGCCTACGCTAGAAATGACAAATTTATAGAATTCCATGCTAGCATACATTTTCCATTGCAACTTCTTTTAGGATCAACACTACCGATATGATTAGACACTAGTATATAGGTAGACATACTAGCTAAATGTTTACCATGCCCAATTCTGCCTAATCACTGATGAGTTGGACTAGCTAGAGATGGACTTTCTAATCCTTCGCCCTTAAAGTAAGTTGATCCAAAAACGGGGAAACTTAGGAGGAAGAGGTATCATATGGAGATGGATATCCATAAAGCATTTAAGAAGACAAGGTATAGTGCTTGTCTAAAGTAAGGGCATAATAAGAGAAGGTGTCCAAAGCTAAATAGGGCTAATAAATACTTTTAACTTAGATTGCATACAATTTTGCATGAGTAACTTTAATACTTAGTTATTAGTCTTATTATTAATTTTTGTTGCCTCACTAACTCATGTATGATACAAATTGTAGATTAGATGGATCCAAGCCCTATTAATCCTTTAGTGCTAATAGGTTAGGTAGGATATTGCTCATAAGATGTATGAGATGGATGGGTATGTTTAGTGAATTCCATTTTGCTTGTACGATAGTAACTCTCGCTATTACTTAACAACTAGTGTTTACTTCCAAATTTTTCTTTCTTTTGTAAGGACTAGCACATTTGACTGTATGACGATGTGAATTGGCCTTGAGAAAGGATTATGAGCTAATGTCGCTTGATCCTCGCTTAATACCTTTCCTCGAGGAAGCTAATTTCATGTCTATTAGCATACTACTATTCATCTAAATGGACTAGCACCTCATCACAACCTTGGTGGAGAGGCAAAGGCCTAAGACTTATACGCTTTACAATACCTATAGTAAGATGATCATCACTGGTGCAAACCATGACCAAGGACAGACAAGACTAATCGCTGGATGGGTCTAAGCTTGCAAAAAGTTTAAAAAGGAAAGTGATGAGGAATAGGCAAAAAGGCAAATGCAAATGAAGAGTAAGCAAAAACTCACAAACAGCTCCACTAGATATGACGCACCAAGAGAACTTTCGAAGACTCACAGTACAACTTGATATAACGTACGAGATGATCTAATGAGTTTACTTACCACTTAACCTTACTTAAGGATTAGGATAAGAGTAATGCTAAGAGTAAACAGGTAATGTTTCGGCAAGGAAGAAAAAATACTCAAATGTATTAATGATGATCTGATTATTATAGCTGCTAGTACAAGGGGTATTTATACCTTAGAATTTAGGGCAGTATGCCCAAAAGGGAAAAGACAAAAAAGGGTATTATCTTAAAGAAATAATGTATAAGAATACAAAAGGGTAAAATGAACATTCTAGAAAAACAATAATTAATGTAATAGATTCCACACATAATCATGTATACGTGGTGATGTTGTATTGGTGAGGCCGTTGGAAGATATAGACAAAAGTACAAGTAGTTTGCTTATCCGAGCAGGGGTAGCTAAGTTAGTTTGGAGTCTTTCTCTCTTGTCATCTCAATAAAGGTGATGCCAAGTAAGTAATTGGCCAAGTGTGAGTGAGAATGAGGTTTGGCTGTTCTCTTGACCTTCTGCTTCTCAATACACTATCCATGAGAAATAGGGAGTCATTCAGCTTGGCATGAAGAACGGGTCGACAAGGAGATACTTAGCTTCTGTAAGAGTCGACTAGAGTAGGGGAATCTACCATGCCAGGCCTTTTAGTCCTCGAGCTCGGCTGCAAGTCGATGGTCCAATAGCTCGATTCCTATCATTCCTTCTCTAGGACATTGAGGTATAGCTTGGGTTAAAGGTAGATGCGCTATAGTTATTAGTAACACCAATGGGATTTGGCTTACAATATGCCAACAATTGCTGGGTGATGTCCTATGAGATAAAGAAAGTAAATGGGTCATATGTAGCTTTCCTAATTGGGCAACAAATTTAGGATTCTACCCAAACATGTAAATGAGGAGACTTTAAGCATCATACTTGCACCTATATGCTCTAGTTGATGGGAAGGTTTCTCTTAGTAGATAAAACTTCTATCTTCGTCCACCTAATGTTTTTACCCTTTCTTGAAGACTTCACTATTGTTGGGACACACAATTGGGCCTCTACATGCTTGGAATGGCTAAATTGGTAGCGATGTACTGTTGTATGCTTAGGGACACATGAGATTAGTGAATCAATGATCCTCTTAAAGATATGGGAGTAAGATTGATTTCCTCATATAGCCCCTATGAGTGTATAAGGCTTTATGATTGAGGATGACACACTGTTAGTAGCTAGATAAAGTGTCAACCGTAACACTATACAGCATAAGACTCATGTGGTACACTCCTATAACAAGGCATTTGACCTATAAACCTCCCATTAGGTATGTTGTATCTACTATTCACATATTTTACATTTCTCTATGTCATGCTTTTACTAATTAAACTTTGTTATAATTCATGTTAGGTCATATGGTAACTCTACTTGAAGAACTTAGTCCAACTCCTCCTAGTTTTCTGTAACATCAAGTGACAAATCTAGATGACTCAGTATAAGCACCCCATTTTTTACCCCTTATATTTCATTTTTATTTATTTTAGGCCAAGTTTACAAAAAAAAAAAATTGAAAAATAAAAAGCATCGAAAGAGTTTGAGTCAAGTTATTGAGTCATTTAAGGTTAGATTAGGCCATAATAGAAAATATACATGCAATTCAATAAATTTAGAGTCTTTGAAAAAATATGGCTTCATTAGAAAAATTTTTTTTTTTTAGAATGGTCTAGTAAAATATTTCAGCTTATGAAGTGGATTGTTGTCTAATATAAATTTTAAAAATAACCAGACTAATTAAAATTAAAACTCGAGATTCATTAAATTAAAATTAGACTAAAAATCTTAGTATGTATGTTTTGAGGCTATTTTAATGTGTTTGGATCATTTTAAGGCGAGTTAGAACAGATTAGGCTTGGGTATGAAAATAAAAAGTAAAGTTGAGCTTGACAAAGTTTATTTAAGTTCAATTTAAATGCATTAAATATTAAGAAAAAGCATTGGCTTAGTGGTTAAGGCATGTGTGTGCAATTAAGGGATCTAAGGTTTAAATCCTTTAATCTTCTTCCACAACCACAGATGTGAAAATGAAGGGAGAATAGGCTAAGGTAAATTTGGTCCAATTTGGTACAAATCTTATAAAATTATTGATGAAAATGCCAAATCTAAGGTTCAAATCCTTTAATCTTCTTCCCTAACCATAGATGTGAAAATGAACGGAGAATAAGGCCAAGGTGAATCTAGTCCAATTTTATCAAATCTTTAATATTTTTGTTTAATTTGAAACAAATCTTATAAAATTATTGATGAAAATGCCAAATCTAGGGATTTTATAAAATCAAATAGAGCTTAAAACTTATCCGTGGCTTGTTTAAGATAATTCGAAGTTTTTGAGAAGATTCGGATTGCAAATTTACAACCCGTTCACTTGGGCAAATTTGAATTATATTTCCTCCTTATTCCTTATTACAATGTTCACTTAATTTTTTATCACGAAATCAAAATTTCATAGAAATCCCTATTACTTGAAATTAAATAATAAGGATTTCAATTTCTTAATTCAACTAAAGAATCATAATTCCTTACCACGACCACTATTGCAGTTACTACTACCATCACCGCTATTATCGCCACCACCGCAAATTACGGTAGCTGATGCTAACTGCAACTAAGGTTAGATAAGACCAGTCATTAGATGGATCCAAGTTTGCTAAAAGTTTGAAAAGAGTAATAGGGAACACGTGGAAGGAAACAGGAAAAGTGAATGAAAAGTAAGCAAAAACCTACAAACAGCTCTAAAGGATATGACGCATCAATGGAACTTCCAAGGACTCACAACATAAGTCAATATAATGCACGAATTGGTCCAATGAGGTTATTAGTCACTTAGTCTTGCTTAAAGGTTATGATAAGAGTGAAATGGAAGTAAACAAGCAGTGTTTATAAAAGGAAAAATATCAAGTATATTAATGGAAATCTAATTATTACAACTATAAGTACAAAGAGTATTTATACCCAATAAGTTAGGGCAATTTACCTGAAAGGAAAAGACAAAAAGTGTACTGCCCTAAAAATGTAATATACAAGAATATAAAAAGTTAAGAAATAAATATTCAAGAAAAGTAATAATTAGTAGATTCTACATGTGATCCTGTACACGTGGCAAAGATATATTGTCAATATCATTAGAGGATGCAGATAAAAAAGTACGAGTAGACTACTTATCCAGGCAGGGGTGACTGGGGATTAGTCCGGTGTCATTCTCTCGACCTCTCAACAAGTGTATTAATGGAAATCCAATGATTACGTCTATAAGTACAAACAGTATTTATACCCAATAAGTTAAGGCAATTTACCTGAAAGGAAAAGACAAAAAGTGTATTGCCTTAAAGAAGTAATGTACAAGGATACAAAAGGGTAATAAATAAATATTCAAGAAAAGCAATGATTAGTAGATTCTATATGTGATCCTGTACACGTGGCAAAGATACATTGGTGATACTGTTACAAGATGTAGACAAAAGAGTAAGAGCAAACTGCTTATTTGAGCAGGGGTGACTAAAGATTAGTCCGGTGTCATTCTCTCAGCCTCTCGACAAGAGTAAGGCCAAGCGAGTGGTCGGCTCAACCATGAGTGAGAAAAAGAGAGATGATTAGCTGTTACCTCGGCATTCTACTATTGGATACGCAATCTCTAAGAGATGAGTAATCATTCAACTGAGTACATAGAGTGGATCGGCAAAGAGACACTTGGCCTAGGTAAGAGTTGGCTGGAGCAAAAGGATTCGCCTTGCTAGTCCCTTTAGTCATCAGGCTTGACTATTGGTCAAAGGCCTAGTAACATGATTCCTATTAGTAGCTACCGTTACCGTTACCCCTACTATCACCACCACCAACCACCATCGCCGCCACCGCTAACCATTGTAGCCATTGTTACCATTACCACCATCAACCACCACCGCTACCACCATATTACCAACTATTGCTGCCAACCACCACTACCTATTGCTTTAGAATTAGTTAAGAAAAAAAATGGACTGGGGATAATTTAGTCATTAAAGTTATATTACATATCTATTCTTAACTTGTTTATAATATGTATTACACCCTTACTCTATTCCCTAGGAATTCTAATTTCATTCCCTTTCATTATATTTCATAAATTGAACGAACTATTAAAGAATAAGTTCAAGAACCATTGGGAAGAGGAACACTGATTACCAAAAATAAACCATCTCCTTTCAATTGCAAACACAACGGCAACACCATCTTCAACCGACCACTTACCTACATACACAGCCTCAACCACCTAACACATTCTACATCACACCAATGCATAAGGACAGCACAGCAACAACACACTTACAGCTTACTCTCTATCGCCACTCACAACCTAATATATGACCGCTATTAACCTCCCATCCACTCTCTCTCACATGACCCACGCACAAACACATACACATACAGAGCCAACCTATAAGATAGCCATGCACACGATTGATGCCGACCCCCAACCCTCTCTCTCTTGTACTACAACACATACAGATTTACCACCAAACCAAAAGGCCTCAGACAACTCCATGTGGACACCCCATGACTGCAATAACCTAAACATCCTGAACCCAACCTTAAATGCAACCCAAGCACCAAACCAAACCAAGTCCCCATCGAGCCCCTTTTAACCATCACCAACCATACATCCTCATCCTAAACTGACCACACTATGATGTTCTTTGTGTGCAAAAAGTCTGAAACACAACCTCTATCCAACTTAAAACACCCTTGGCCGCCGCTATCCATCACCACCATTGCTTACCACTCATCAACAACTACCAAAACACCACCCCAAGCAATAGCACCAACACCACTCTCATTTTCACTAATGAGACTGTCATAAAAGTGTGAAAACCCACTTAAAAGAGTGCTTGAAATTGCTCTTGTGATGCCCTCTCAACTGCTACCTTCTCCCCCTATACGAGCTGATTAGGTAATCCAGATCCATGGGAGCAATTCGACCCAACCTGTTTACAGCCCATTGGAAACCAACCCACAAACGCCTTGGATCCAAATTCAATCCACCTAATTATAGTAGGTTTTGTTTTGTTTATTTTGTTTTTTTATTTTCTATTTTGCTTTCCTTTCTTCAACTTTAGTTGTTTATTAAAAAAAAAAAAGAGAAAAGAAAAAAAAATTAAAAACCTACACTAACTTTGTTTACTTTTTTTATGTAGGTCATTAGTTTAATATTAGTTTTTTTTTATTTTAATAGCTTTTAGGTTTATTGTGTGATATTAATTTTGTCTAAAGTTGCACGTTTTGAGTAATTTATTTACATGGATTAGGTACTAACGTGATTCTTTTTGTAGGTCCTTCTCATATAATGGTAGTTTATACATAATTTGCATATTTATCATTAAAAATTCATGTTTGATAAAAATTGTACCTTTACAAAATTGCATATTTTTTAAAAAATTACATTTTTTAGAAAAATTACATTATTGTATGTTTTTCTTACGAGAATTGCATCTCTTAGAGACTTTGCATGAAAGTTTCATTTTTCTAAAAATTGTATTTTTTACAAATTAGGGTTTTTATTTACTTTGTCACATAGTTGGTTTTTCCTAAAATAAAAAATCTTAATTTAAGTATTTTCAAAAATTAGTTTTCTTAAGGATTTTCCAAAAATTGGAAAAAAATTTAAGGTTTTCTTAGGATTTTCTTCATAAAAATCAAATGGTTAAGAAACAAAAATTTGGTTTTTTTCAAAATAAAAAGAACCAACCCACTAAAGTTTTTTAAGAAAATCAAAATTACATTGGTTTCATCTCGACTAGTAAGTATATAAAACTATTAGAGGAAACCGTAAAATTTGAAAAAAAAATTCTCTTTTTTAAGGAAAATTCGTAATAAAAATTAAAAAATCACTTTTCTTGCATTTTTCATATTTTTTTGCATATTTCCGCATTTTTAGAAAAATTATAAAAATAAAGGCCTGTTAATTTTTTTTTTTTCTACGTAGTGATAAATGTTTTAATAAGTTAGAATCCAAACACAGCTTTTTAGTTAACATTTTCTACAAAAAAAAATTTCTTTTTGGAAAATTAGCAAACTAGTGACTTTATTAGGGTTTTTTCACTCAAAAAACCCTAATTTGATTTTTACCAGTTTTATTGGTTGGTAACTTTTCAACCATTTTCAAAATAATTTTTTAAAAGCATTTTTTTAAATAGAAAAATATTTCTCCTTAATTTAATTTCGAGTATTTTATATTAAATAGACTATACTTAATATAAAATAAATCAAGAAAAATCAAAATAGTGCTCACACTCAGGCCCTCGCTATATGCTTCCTCATCATTAAATGGTACTCCTCAAATCATGTCATTCGATAATTTGGGGGGTTATAGTAGGGGCCGTGGGCCGTTGATACTAACAAGCATCTATACCATATCAATTTGAGAGAGAGGACGAATATCACTTACAGAGTGGCATGTGAGGTATATATGGTTTGGGTTAACTGCTACACGTGATGTTTCAAACTTAGTTAATTTATGGCAATGATCCCAAGCACTAGCCATGATATAGGGAACATACCCCAACAATATACCATCTACTTTAGAGTTGTAATCGAGCACCTGGTAAGTGAAACATCTACACCTAAATTATATTCTGTTTTACAGTACATTATAAGTTTCCTCATATCTGTCCTATGATGTAGGCAGATACACTACACTCCATCCAATTGATAGACAACATTAATGTAGCACACAAGTTAGTAGATGAAGGCCTCTAATTCATGGAGGAACACAATTTGGAGGCCTAATATTATATTTGCATGCTACACATAACTCGCATCCTGTAGAGGACCTCAAGCTTGTTCTGCATGGGCTAGAGTTAGAGTTAAATGAGGTATAACCAAATGGGTGCATGGTTAGGGTAGCCATGATGATGAGAAGCCGTCAAGGTTAAACCATTCCATAGACCTAGGCTAGGTTGAGGACAACTCTTCACGTTCTTTACTCACTCTACCATCACAACTTCCCAAGAAAGATCAATCTATATCGGTAGCTCCTTGGAAGAGGGGTAGCATGCTATCCCAAGGTTCTAGCATAAGGGAAGGGGTTATACAGCAATAGATGACATTATAGTTCAACTCGATGCTTCCTAAGGATCTCACTAAATCGCATGTTGGGCCATCAAAGGGTCCTTCAAAACAACAATCTCACTTCTCTACCAATACGGCACAGTTTTCTCCCATCGCAAAGGGAAACCGTAGAGTAGACTTAGGAGATACCATGGTATTTTGTAAATAAATTTGTGGATATTGTTTGTAATTAGACTTTTTTGTATAAAATTCAGTGCTTAAATTGGATCTTACAACTAAAACTGTTGTAACCTTATAATATCATCATTAATCTCCCATTGAGATAGACCAAGATTCTAATCCCTCCTTCCCATGGCCCAAAAAAAAAAAAGAAAAAACACAGAATCTTACCATATTTAAAGCTGATCTCTTTGCATATGTCCCATACTTATCACTTTATTGTTGTCACATAGTTGTTACTTTCAAGTTGTGCATATGCAGATGTTAGGTTGTAGGGAGTTCTGACTTTTAGGCTTTTTGTTTAAAAATGGGAGTTAATCGAATTTTTTTGGTTTTCAAAGAGGTCTAAAAGAGGTAACAAGTCTAACTTGTGCCTTCTGTACAAGAGCATTTGCAATGAAGTTGAACGTACTGTACAGGACTTCAGTTTGCGACTTCAGTTACATGGTAAATGCAACGTCAATTATATTACAATATAACTACATACGACTTTTTGTCATGCTATTTTACAAAAAAGCCCCATTTTCGTACAACACGCACTTAGGTCTTATCAGTTTTCTGGCCATGACTAGCAACAATTTCATGTAGAGGCGATCAAAGAAGCAGCACACGATCACCCGAAGCTACAAAAGCTATATATCGTTCTATAGCTGACATTGTTGCTATATCTACCTAGATCGCTCATCAAACTGGGCACTATGATGTTGAGGGAATTAGTTAGTAAAACATTTGCTGGTATGGGACTAAAACCCACTTGATGGAGGAACCTAGAGGGGAATATTGAATAATAAATTACTAATATATGCGATTTTTGCAATTTGACTAAATGTAAAGAGGGTTAAGATATGCTGAAGTTGTGTTACATGATCCAAATTCGTGGGTAGTAGTAGCTGAACGTTTTTATCACTTTGTCAGAATGAAGTGGCAAGCCGTGTTACTATGCTTCCTTTGAACGAAGTTGGTGTCTACAGATTTCGCAAAGACCCATGAACATAGGTAATTGTTGGTGGATTTGTGGAGCCATTCTTATTGTGTCTAGATTCCTCGGACCCTGTAAGTAGATGCATTATTTCAATAATGAAATAGGGCTAATGTTATGAATTCATGTGTGTCTTACATTAAACAACGTGATCAAACAATCTTTAATCTTAACAATTATTACTTTTGCATGTTTTTAAATAGTCCAAGTGCAAGTTTGCTGTCGTACTTTTTTCCCCCTATGTTATTTCGAAATTAACAGAAACTAAACACTGCTACTCTTTGAAAAAGTGTCAGATAATCTATACCAAAGCCCATTAGTCTAAGTATCATTTATCAATTCCTTTCCATTTATACCTATTACAAATTCCATTTTGAGTATAAGTATAAAATTCTCTTTATTCTCCTTCATTCATATTCATATGAATTTCATATATTACATATATGAAGTTGGGTAAAATTTCATGTGATTCAGTAAACAGAATATTAATTCCATCATTGCTAGATCAATCCATATTATTTGATGAAGAATGGGTTAATAACGGAATTTTTTCGAGAAATGGGAAATTCAAATGCTGGGGGATAACAATAATATGGTGACTGCTAGGTACAATAGAGGAAATTGTATTTATAAGACGTTTGCAAATCATCCATAGCAAATACTTTGTGTGCAGTGTAGGAGTGTAATCGAGTCAAGTCAAACCAATACGGTATTAAACTCGAATTCGAACTTGACTTAAAAACTCAAAGGTTGAGCTTTGCTTGAATTTGATCAAGTTCCAAATTTTGAGCTTAAGCTTGACTCAAAAATTTATATACCAAGCTCAAGTTCAACTCAACTAACTTGATTAAACTCAAATTTCTTATTAACATTCTTTAAATAACCTCATATTGACTTATATTTCAAAAATTAAAAATAAATTTAAAATTATCTAAACTTGTGAACCTAACAAACTTAATATTCTAAAGCTCAAACTCAACTCCCTTTTAACACTCAAGTAGCTCAAGTTTGAGCTCAACCCAACTGACTTGGTTTAATTATCCTCCTAGTGCAGAGTAAATGTCCCATGTCCCCAAAAGATAGCAAAGCCGCACGTTGTAGCTTCCATATCATATTCTCTACGCTATCTGTTGAGTAGTCATTTGATTTCCCTTTAGCTTATTTCAAGTATTGCTGTAAACCAATTTAAAAATGTTTTAGCCTACCGAACCAACATGGCGGATCAGAGCAGCATTATTTTATGTAATGCAGATCGAGAGAGCACCTTTTATAATGTGAACAACATAAAATATTTAGAGTCAGAAATGAACTGAATTACTTCATGCAAAGCAGAACGAGTGCGCAGTTATACAATTGGCCTGGAAAGCAAAGTTAGAGCAGACTTCTTGTAGATGATATCCATCAAGGTTCAAGATGACATCATTTTCGCCTAGTTATGAAGTTTTTATCAGCTATAGAGGTAAAGATACTCGCAAAGGCTTCACAAGCCATCTCTATGATGCTCTCTGCCGGAAAGGAGTAAAGGTGTTTATAGACAATAATCTCAAAAGAGGACTAGAGATCCATGATGAACTCGTGAAAGCAATTGAAGAATCCAGCCTCTCAGTCATTGTATTCTCCAAACACTATGCCTTTTCTACATGGTGCTTGGACGAGGTTGTCACGATCATGCAGTGCAAGGAATTGAAAGGACAGATGGTTCGACCTGTCTTTGTTGACGTCGATCCAAGTCAGGTGCGAGGTCAGACTGGAAGTTTTGCACAAGCTTTGTCTCGGCATGAAAGAAATTACAAGAACCATGGAAAGGTACAGAAATGGAGGGCAGCCCTGAAGGAAGCAGCCAATTTGTCAGGATGGCATCTCCAAAACCAGTTAGTGCTTTCTTAAATTAGCTAGAATGAATTTTAATGAGCTTCCTTTCCCTCCCCAGCACAGCACCCACCCACCACCACCCCCCCCCCC
>JAMXBB010000003.1:20080882-20094900 GCA_024138015.1 Lumnitzera littorea
CACCCACCCCGCGGTTCCTATCTAGTTCTTATGAGGATCGTTGACTTCATTAAAAATATCAAAAAGAGAGTTTATTGCCTTTGTGAATCATCAATTTCTATCATTTTAGTACATGTTTGAAAGCAGATCTTTGGTTGAAAATGGCACTAAAAAAATGATAAATATACAGATAAAAATCAAATAAAACAAATAGGGAAAGGTTTCTCTTCTTTTTTTTTTTTTGCCATAATACTGTAGATAATTTTTCTTATGAAACATAAAATTTCTTCTAACAAGATTGATCAGCCTGTTGTCATAATCCCAAAATTTCCCATTATGGATACATGTTATCAGTCTTCGTATATTTCCTCTTTATGAAGCCATTGGCACTGTGGGTTTTGCTAGATCTAATATAAGCAGCTGATCTAAAAGTTTTAAGTCTATAGATTCAGTACATTTTTTATATTTATTATTTAACATTCCCCTTACTCGTAGGCTAAAACTTTGATTGAAGCTCATTAAATGGTCAACTAAATTAAATGGAGTGAATATCATATCGAATTCAATTCCATAACGAGTTGATATAGTGTTTTTCAACTCATTGTTTCATTCTCAGACCATTCAAAACAGAGTGTTTGGATAATAGAGACACCCAAAAAATAAGGAGACAAATGCACATAATAGATATATATCAAATACAAACAAGATAGAGATGAAAAATGAGTGAAACAGATGCTTTAAAGTAAATTGCATATGGCTACAATTAATTCAAGAAAAGATTAGGTGTATACAGAAGCTTAAACTTGCATATTTCTTAACCAGCTTCTGACATGGACTTGCCTTGTCTGTGGTTTTTAACTGACAGAACCGAGTGTGAGATCATCCAGAGGATAGTTGAAGAGGTTTATAATAAACTGAATTGTCCAGTTTTGCACGTTGCAGAACATCCTGTCGGATTAGATTCTCAGGTGCAGACCGTAAATTCCCTGTTAAACATTGCTTCAAATGATGTGAGCATGTTAGCAATTTATGGGGTTGGTGGAATTGGTAAAACAACTATTGCTAGAGCTGTTTATAACATGGTAGCTGACGGATTTCAAGGAAGCAGTTTTCTTGTGAGTGTTGGAGAGATGTCAAAGAAACATGGAATGTTTTGGCTACAAGAAACTCTTCTTTGTGAGGTCACGGGGGAAAAGAGCTTAAAGATAGTTCACAGTCATATTGGTAGAGATTTGATAAAGGCAAAGCTTAGAGATAAGAAGGTTTTAGTGGTGCTTGATGGTGTCGACCATTTCGATCAAATAAATAATTTAGCTGGTGGGAAGGATTGGTTTGGTCTAGGAAGTAGAGTAATCATAACCACTAGGGCAGCTCTACTACTTGACAGAGTTGACGTTGTGTATCAAACAAAGGAGTTAGAGCAGGTTGATGCGCTGCAGCTATTCAGCTGGAAAGCTTTCAAGAAGCCCCACCCTCCAAGTGATCAATATAAGTTGCTTTCAAACCATTTCATATCTTTAGCCAAGGGCATTCCTCTTGCTATTATTCTGTTGGGTTCTTTCTTGAATAGTAAGACTATCGAGGAATGGACAAGTGCACATAAAAAATTAGTGGACAAGCCTTTTGAGAGCATTAACCAAATAGTACAAATGAGTTTTGATGGATTGGGAATAAATGAGGAGTCTATTTTTCTTGACATAGCATGCTTTTTTCAAGGTCATCACAAAGATTTTGTCATAAAGCAATTCGACAGATGTAATTTTCATCCTGAGGAGGGAATCCGTATCCTTCTTGACTTGTCTCTGATCTATATAGAATTTGACAAGGTGTGGATGCATGAAATCATACAACAATTTGGTAAGGACATTGTTCTTCAAGAATCCCCTCTAGACCCCGGAAGAAGAAGTCGCCTCTGGTATCGTCATGACATTCTGCAAGTACTGAACCAAGATTCAGTTAAGTACCATGTCAAGCTTTTATAGTTCTTTTCATGTTCTGCATACAATCTTGGGAAATTTTCAGACAAATGAAATCTACTTATTACTATGGAAATTCTTTAGGTAAATTACGTAACTGAAGGCATGAAGCTCGACTGGCCTGGAGCAGAGGATGAGTTTGGACGAAGTAATGCTATTGGAAAGTTTAAAGGTCTTCGAATTCTGATGGTCCATGATGCATGTATTTCCGGATGTCCTGGATATCTCTCTAAAGATTTGAAGTGGTTAAATGCACATGATCTTTCTTCTCCTAGAGCCATTGAGATACACCATGACGCCTATCATTCGAGATGTTCTGTGTATTCTTTCAAGGATGTGAAAAGGTTCAATCAGCATAACCTTTTCTCTCCTAAAACCCTTGGAACATACTCTGCTGAAGGTTTCACGGTGATTTTCAATCAAAAGGGTACTACTATGGACTCACGTATTCTAGTGGATGATAATTCCATAACCAAAAGACGTCCAGGATGTTTTCTAGAAGACCTAAACTTGAATCACCCAGCATTTGCCTCAAGAAATGCAGCAGGGAAGATTGTGCAACTTTTCGCAGGTTCAGTTGGTAGCCTGATAGAGTCTGTTAATAAACACTGCTTTGTGAAGCCCAGACAAAATAGGAAGGAGGATAACTTTTTATGGCAGTTTGTTAATGATATGAAGGTAAAAATTTATTCACAAGTTTGTTATTTAATTGAATAGTTATCTAAAATCTTGAATAGTAAGATCTTTAATCTTCATTTATGCAGATAGGTAGAGATTTTTCTTTTTATCAGATAAGGCAGTCCATTGGCAACTTTATGGCCAACATGTTGGTTGGAAGTGGTTGCTCTAATTCTGTATACTCGGCGAAATTTGAAAGTGGAAGTTTAGAGGGTGTAAAGAAGACCTTTGAGAAAGGATCTCAGCATATGGAATTCATGCTTAATGAGCTTGAAAATCAGCGTGGACTTCACCATAAGAACAGTTTGCTATTGGTGTGCTACTCTGCAAAACACAAAGAACTGATACTGATGATGGAGTTGTTAGAAAAACTAGGGTTTTGCATCATATTCACGCGTGAGGGAAATTTAAGAATTTTTTGTAGAACTCCGTGATTGCATATGCGTTAAGACATCAACATAAATCAATATGTAATAAGTACAATGTTAGGAGGATTTTAGCTTCACATCTTGTACATTGAGTTGTAACTAATCCTTAATTGCATGCAAATTTTTCTCAACTAGTTTCAACTCCATGTACTTAATGATCTTTCAATTAAGACTAGCAATAATAACAAGAGTTTGTGTTTTGCACTCTAACAGGCTGGGTGTATTCTGTAGCTCCATGCGTGGTGACTGGTGACTAGGGTTCTCTTATTATTTTCATACGAACACAATAACTTGTCAGTTTTACCTTAGCTCTCCATACAGAATCGTGCATAAATCCTCGGTGGTTTCATGGAATAAGATTTCAAAAGAATGCAAATTTCTATAATTTAATCACAATGAAGACGTATAGTAGGATGACATTAAAAATGATTCCATAGCTTCCATTTGCTTGGAATACCAATTGATAGGAATCAAATACGAAAATGGTGGAAGTTGTAGAGTCATACCATCATTATCTTATCCTGCATTCTCCCAAGAGCTTACTCAGAAACATTAGAAATTTGGACTTACTGGAATTATTTCCATGAAATTAACCATATGATGCCTGAAGTTTTCAACAATTGAGCAGAGGCAGAACCAGAAAGAAATGGCGCTTTTCATAGTGAAGTAGTGAAATTACTTATCTAGCATGATAGTGGAGGTGGGTAATGAAATCTTGCGCATGTCTTCCCTGTGAAGCTTAAGAATACATTGTTGATACATTTGATGACATCTAGACGAATTACATGGTATAATAAAAATGATATAAGAGAAATCGTGAAGAAGAGGCACCTGTAGCAAACACAAAACATCACTATGGCTTCTGTTGGAGAAAGGAAAAATAAAAATCAAGCCATCGATATATTGATGTTTGAAGAATTGCAATGTACTTAAAAGATATATGAAGTCGTTACATTGGATAATTATTCATACATGCAGTTAATGCAATGGATCATAACACAAACTATTAACCCAATATCATGAAAAATTTCTTCCAGTTGGTAATATCAACTGAGGAATTCTTTAAACAGATAAACTCCTCAATTCATAAAATTTTCCTCTACTATGTCTATCACTAAGTTATCAGTTATCTTCTCGGTGGACTTTACATTATTTTGATCATCAGGCAAACACAGGTTAAGAGCCCATGTGAGGCGTCCAACAACTTCAGTCATTGTAGGTCGTTTTTCAGGTTCCAGCTCAACACATTCTGCTGCAAGGGATCCCATTTCCGTCACTGCCTCCATCTCTGCTGCAGTCGGTTCTGGCATGTTATTATCCAGAACACTTGTGATTGCGCCTTGAGTAATGAATGGAACTATGGCTTCAAGTACATGGCATCTTGTGCCATGCTCATCCCAATGGAATGCTCTATGACCCGATAACAACTCGAGCAATACTACACCAAATCCAAATACATCACTCTCGGTTGTCGACCTACCAGTGAAAAAGGTCTCTGGACCCAAATAGCCTAGTGTGCCGGGGAGGGAAATATCTGATGCACCCTCATCATCGTCAGTTGCGAGCCTAGATAATCCAAAATCTGAAATTTTAGCTGTCCATTTCGAATCCAGCAATATATTCGATGGCTTTATATCTCCATGTATTACAGGAAAAGGTGTACGGCAATGCAAATACTCAATTCCTGATGCAACTTCAAGTGCTAATCTAAGACGCATTGTCCAGGACATCAAAGCTGGGCTTTCAATGCTGTGAAGATGTTTATCAAGTGAGCCATTTTGCATGTATTCATACACCAATATTCTCTCATCAGCCTCTTCTAGAAAGTCAATAAGACAGACAAGATTCTCATGTTCCATTCCACTAAGAATATTTATCTCAGCTAGGAACGCCCTGTCCTGGGAGGAGCTGTGAGTAGACTCCTTCCAAGCACGCTTGATAGCCACTTCCCATCCATGAGATAATATTGCATGGTAAACATAACCAAATCTCCCGACACCGATCCTCCAAATCTCTGAGAAATTATCAGTGGCGTGGCATAGCTCTCCAAGCGAGAATCTCTTTTCTTTTCTTTTTGCAAGAAGCGACAATCTCCTGAATACCTACAAAAATTATAATCAAGTCATTAAGCATCCCAAACTCAGAGTAAACACAAGTGGAGACAAAACTAGCACCATACCAAGGGATCGTTTTCCCATGGTTTGACAGAAAAGATTTCTTCCAGACAATTTGTGCTGCCAAATTTCTCTAACACTGCACATAAAAATCGTCCTCTAAAATCATACGCTGCCCGTAAAGGTGGTCCTCTAAATTCATGATTTTCACACATTTGGTAATGGATGCAACAGAGAGCCGCACTTATCTTTGCAAGAATATACATAAATTTCATACGTAGATTTTCCAAAGCAGGCTCTGCAGACAACTCCACAATACCATAGCCAGGTTCAATGTTGTCAACTTGCCCGTCACCAGAACCCCATCTAAGATTTGGTAAATTATCTCTCCCTAGACCCAACCATCCTAAGTTGTTTGAGAGATGTTCAGGACAACCAGAAATATGCATGTTATCAAGCATAATTACTCGAAGCTTTGTCATTTTCTTTACGGCCCCAGCCCTTCTAAAGATCTCCTCTGGCTCAATCATGTCTAACCTTATGCCTTCAATAGCATTTGTACCCTGGATAAATTAAAGGAACAAGAACAACAAAGTTCAGGCTATGATATTTACCTAAAAGGATAAAAGGAAAAGGAAAATGAAATGAATGCTGAAGTTGCCTGACTCACAGAATTTTCTCTTAATACTTGCAAAACATCCTCATGATACCAGAGTCTACTACGCCTGCCTGGATTTTCTGGAGACTCTTGGTGGACGATTTCCCAACCGAATTCTTGGATCAAGTCATGCATCCATATCTTATTTGATTCAATGTAGATCAAGGACCTTTCAGCAAGAATTTGAAGACCGCTTTCTGGATAAAAGTTACAGCGATCTAGTAGTTTGGTGACATAGCTTACCTCTTCTCCCTTAAAGAAACACGCAATGTCCAGAAAGATGGCTTTCTCATGAGCTTCCAACCCATCAAAACTGATTTTAAGTATCTTGTCTACTCCTCCTTCAGGCATTTTTTCCAAACTGTATAGTGCCTGATTCCATTCTTGCCTAGTCTTACCGTTTAGTGAAGAACCTAATACTATCAGAGCTAAAGGAAGCCCTTTCGCATAATTTGTGAGAGGGAATGCCATTAGCTCGTAATCTGTTTTAGGAGATGGCTTTTGAAAAGCATTGAAACTGAAAAGTTGAATAGCATTACTGTAATTCAGTGGAGGGACCTTGTAGACTTCAGCATCCTGAGCAACAAGAATCTTTTCATCCTGAGTTGTTATGATGATTTTGCTTCCTTCACTAAACCACTCTCCTCCACCTGTTAATTTTTCTACTTGCTCCGTACAATCAACATCATCAAGAATTAAGAGTATCCTTTTATCATGAAGCATATCCCTTATTAATTTCACACCAGCATTTACATAGCCCACCTTTATGCTTGTATCCCCCAATGTGTCATGGAGAAGGGCTTCTTGCAATTTTATTAGGCCATATTTCCTTGATGTTTCCCTTATATCTGCAACAAAGCTACTGCCTTCAAATTGATCGGCCATTCGGTTGTAAACAGCTTTAGCGATGGTTGTCTTTCCTATTCCACTAATACCATAGATTACTATGGTGTGGACCTTGTCATCATCAGTGTTCAACAACGTATTTAAGGCTTGTACATGTGCTTCTAGTCCCACAGGATGCAAAGCAACCGTCAACTCCGTTCGTCTCAATTTACTGGAGACCTCTTCAACAATTTTCTGGATAATTGCAGCTTCAAGTCTACAAAGTAAGAAAAGTTAAAACGAGCCAAATACTTGCTGCAGGAAACAGAAAGGCAATTATTCCTTGGAGAAAAATCTGCATGTTCAGGAGAAATGCATTACTGCATCTCTTTAGTGGCTGATTTTGTTATCTAAAAACTGAGAATTGTATCTTGAAAGGTTAAATTGTGATTAACTGGGTGAAAGGCTATAATTCATCAAAGTGATACTTCAGATACCTAGATGGTTTCTTAGGAGATTGTCATTCAATGCTACGTGTTCATATAACTTCTAGTGTTGGCTTTCCTTCTCTCAAGTCTCAACACCAGACTTACTATGAGGTCAAAATAGGATGGTCAAGGTTAATTGGCATTGAGGAACCAGTTTCAATTTTGGTTTTTAACGGGAGCTTTAACTGAGGATGCAAGTTTAAGGATGAAAAATATTACTTCATGGCTCTACTATGGGATTTGAGTTGAGAGCCACATATGGTCATATTTAATAATCCTCCTCAATACATCCTCACAGAGCTCTCACCTAAGAGTAAAAGATGACAGTGAGATCGTTCGGGTGTATTACCATAGTATATTTATGAACAGGTATTTGTCACATAACAGCAACTTTATGTGAAAGTCTTTAATGTTGCCAAAGCATACCATCAACATGCGATTTGCAAGTACCATCTAGACACCTTTGAATGAGATATTTTCTTATTTGTGCAGAGGAGAAGAGCCTTAGGGTGCATAAATATCTAGGTTATTTAAGGATGCTTGCTACATATGACCTCTTAGGAATCAAGTACTCACAAAAAAAAAGAAAAAAAAAAAGAGAGATCGATCAGGACTTCTAACAGAAAGCAATCTAGAACTGTGAACCTCGCAGAAAGTCCATGTAATATCTTGCTCATATACCACTTCCAAATTTAAACATGAAGAAGTAGATAGGTGAC
This sequence comes from Lumnitzera littorea, assembly GCA_024138015.1. Taxonomy (NCBI): domain Eukaryota; kingdom Viridiplantae; phylum Streptophyta; class Magnoliopsida; order Myrtales; family Combretaceae; genus Lumnitzera; species Lumnitzera littorea. The sequence goes on from JAMXBB010000003.1 coordinate 20,088,748, forward strand.
CTACTTTCGGATGCATCCTCCATTAACTTTTCAACTTATAGGATATTTGGGTTACTTGTGGAAAAATGGGGTAATCTATAACAGATAAGGAATCAGGGTTTAAACTCCAAAAAGATTTTCTTAAGGAACTTCTTCTCATGAATTGTCCAACAACCCAACAATCTTTGCAAAGCTATAGCAAGAAATTTGTTAGAGCCACACATTGTTAAAGTAATAAATATAACAGTCGACCATATCTTTTAGATCAGCATTATGTCGTGCTACTCTTAATATAGAATCAGAGCAAGAGGCAATGAATTCAAATCCCTGCATAGTCATAATAACCCATTGAATTAAGTCATCTACTTGATAAAGCCTAGTCCGTAATTGAGGAAAATATTAAGCAATAAATATAATTGCTCACACCATTTACAAATTTAAGCTTCTAAATTAGTTGGTTATGCTGCTAATCTTAATCTTTGTTTTTAGGATCCCTACGTATAACACTATATATGTTTTGAGCCGTTTATTTCATGAGTTAGCTTCTAAGATGGGATTGGATTTTTAACAAATCAGGGAAAACAAAACAAAAACAAAGATATTAAGTAGGATGAGGGAATTACACATTGCTGTGTATATGCCATCCGGCTAAGTTGGCTGCTTCTCGTAAAGCCGATCTCCATCTATCTACCTTCTGAAGATCATCCTCGAAATCCTCCTCCAACTTTGCAAAAATCGGCTCAAAGAGTCCGCTCTGTTTCCGCATTGCTGATGGATCAACATGGTAGAAGACAGGATGAACAAGTTGTGCTCTAGAGTGCTTACACTGCAGGATCTTAACCAACTCATCCAAACACCAAGTGGAGGAAGCAAAGTTTGGAGAGAAGACGATGATGGCAATCCTGGATGTTTCGATGGCTTGGACAAGGGAAGAAGAGATAGTGTCACCTCTACGTAGCTTGTCATCGATGAATGTTTTAATGTTGGTCTTGTTGAGTGCATAGTGGAGATGGCTGATGAAGTTGTAGCGCGTGTCTTCTCCTCTGAAACTTAGAAATACGTCGTAGCACCATTTTGGTTTTGTCATGGAGCAGCAAGGGAAGCATCAGATAAAAGACGGAAAGTTAATTTTGTTCTGGTGAAAATAAAAGCCAAAATGAATCCCACATTGGATGATTTGGTTTTCCATGGAGGGTACTGCGTTGACTTACTGTTTCAATGGGAAGATGAATGGTAGTATATTCTGATGAGCGGTGGCAAGTATTTATAAAATCATTGATCAAAACACTGTTAGTACCAATGAAAGAATCAAGAGTGTAGGCTGAGAGTCAAAACAGAGACTTCCCAGTTCCAAGCTTTGCAGTCATAGTCCACTCTGGCAGAATGGGAGAGTCAACACCCGACGCCAGTCTGTGTACCAAAACACATTTTCGGCGTGGCTGTTCCCCGATTGACCAAAACCTTTCGAGCATCCGTTTAATTGTTTATTAATCTTGTTAAAAGGATTATCTTAAACCCATTTATTCATCTTTATTTTTGTTATTTCATTTTTCATTTTTGGGTTTTTATTTACTAAAAAAAAAGGTAGCAGTACAAGGAAAGGTGATGTGATCATAACCCAAATTCGAGACTTGAGGTAAAAATTTGAAGAATTATGCAGAAAAGCGATAAATTGCACATACCATTTGAATGGTATGCTAGTAGCGTCTGAATGGCACGAAGAAATTACTGATCATAGAGCACCTGCACTTCGCATTTAAATAGCATACGAATGGCATAATAAGCCACCCCCATGGCATAAGCAGCCAAATCCAAATCACACAGCTTACCATCCCAATGGCATAGACAACTGAATGGTATACCACTCAATGGGTCCGTGTTTTTTTTTTTTTTTTATTAATTTAATTGACATATTTGCTTATAATGATCCAAGCATTAGGTGATTCGCTACAATTTACCTATTTTACTGAAACAAACATAAAATTAAAGGTAGAATCTTTTTTTTTTTTTTAAATCAAATTTAATCATATAGTTCAATTAATAAAATTTGATTCATTATACAAACGTTTGCTTTTTATTTTAATAAAATGTTACAAATTTAACAATTGAAAATAGGAAACTAAGTTCACTAGTCGATCTAGTGTCCAACGACGACACATCAATGAAATATCACAAATTTAATCGCATATAGTATATCTATATATATTATTATCTCTATTTATATGCTTCTACATCCATTTATCTGTATACCATATTTGTAAGCAAAAATGCATATTCAGAAACTCAGCAAGTCTTGAAAGTAGACGTGCTTTTTACGTAGGTAATTGCATATAAATGCTATTGATTGTACAACCATCGGTCCCCTATTTTACTTTTGCATCACCATTACATTGGACGACTGCCTATTTAAATAAACCAATTAAGTTAAAAGACTGATTAATACTTGTATTAAAATTATCGTTTTTCTAGAACTTATATACAGGAGGCGCTAAAACTTCAATGATCATCATAGAGTGGCCACTTTCCAAGATGTTGAAGAACCCAAGCAATTATGAAAGCTCATGAAGAGATGGACAGAGTCATCGGAAGACAACACTGTCCCCAAGAATTTTGGCATCCCAAAACTCGCTTACATTCAAGCCATTTGCAAAGAAACTTTTAGAAAGCATCCATCACCACCCCTAAACCTCATCGTGTCTCAAATTAAGCATTTGCTGTGAATGGTTACTACATTCCTAGAAAGAACACCTAGTTTTGATTCTCACCATTCACCCCAAAGCCATAACCCATCCCAACCCAACAAACATAACCCTACAGGGATTCTAGTGCTTGTAACCTTGTGTCTTATTGTGATTGCCATGAGAAAGCTCAAGTTCTTTAAATACAGAGGCGGGTCCAGAGGAAGTCATGGTAATAAATAGCAGACAATGCTATTAATAGCTTCACTGTTTGTTTGAGGACAAGAGGGAGGGAGGGAGGGGGGTAGGGTGGGGGTGGGTAGAGAAGAAGAAAGCGAGAGAGGCGCAGGTTTGTCTTTTGTGAGGAATATTACTGTTAGGGAATTAGGGTTATGTGATTCTTTTTTGTGCACCAGAGTGCAAACTGTCCCAGCGTGCGCATCCTTCAAGAGCCAAATCAATTTCTGTTTTTTTCATTTTTTTCTCTGAACCTTCAAACCGCACTGTAAACCATTTGGTTAATATCAAACTAAATCAGTAATCAAATTACACGTAAAAAAACTAAATTTTCGATTTAATTTGATTTAGTTTATAATCCGTGTTATGGTTATTTTACCTATACTTACTAAACACTATTAAAAAGCTATGTTTTTCATTTGTAAGAGGAAGGTTCCATTTTTATATGATTGAAAATTTATCCTTTCAGTTTCTCATTCCTCTCAATCCTATATATCGTTCGTATCTGTCTCTCATGAGATTGTGGCATAGGCTTTTCTATTTACTTTTAGGAAATCATTAATTATATTGATCCTTGGACTTCATCCAGCCAATTTGATTCTTTTGATTGATGAGTCATTTCCAATCTTATAAAATCGATCGTATCTTTTCTATTTTCCCCATACATTACACCTAAAAACCCATAAAATTAGCCATTGTTATTAAAGTTAAAACCCAAAAGATGAGTTATTCAAAATTAACTTATGATTATGAGTTGGCTTGGTTTTCGATCTTGCTCATATCAAAGGGGAGAACCGCAAATAAAATAGTCAAAATACCTTCAAGGGTGATATACTTACAAAAGTATGAAATCATTAAAAAACTACAAAGAAATTACTAAAGACCACCACAAGCTGACACTTCAGGTCTTAAACTGCTATCTACCCTCCTCTTCCTTCTTCTTCTTCTTCTTCTTAACATGAATCAACTCCAAAATATTATTTCTAAGAAGCCCAACCAAAAGAATGCACAGACAAACTTGTCATCAAGGAAATTAGTTAAAGTTATGTTAAAAGATGAGTCTAGTAGTAAAGATTCATTGGAATTTAGATATTCACTTCCAAGCTAGACATAATCACTCGCTCTATTAGTAGCATTCATAGTGGGTCTCACTTAATTTAGGTTTTCAAACGTGTGAATTTCATTTAAAGAAGGAGAGGCCTCAACAACCTTAACCAAAGAACACCATTGGGTTCACCCGCCCTTTAAAGGGAGGAGTTTCAACATGCAAAGTTACCACAAAGGTCTCTCTAGGGACAAAAGGTCTTTATCTTAAAACTACAAGCATCATGTTCAAAGGTTCTACAACGAGATCGACTAGAGGGCTTCTACTAGTATATAACCTTTATAGAAACCTTTCTATCGTTCATACATCGAACCGCAATGGAGTTTACAAAATCATTATTAACTCGTATCCGACATATCCTAAAAAAATCAATCTTCCCTATCGAGCTATAGTTCAGTTAATAATCAGAGGTTCACCAAGTCTTTTCACAACATAAATAATGCTTGCTTATGAAAAGACCTCCATTAGGACATTCTAAAGCCTAACCTCAAATGCTATAGAGTCAAAAGCTTCACTAGCAAACGATATTCACATTTACCAACATCGAAGAATGAAGTAACTACTAGCAAAACACTAAGGGTTTTAAGCACCCACATTATTGAATCATTGTTGTCAAATTTAGAAAGCAATGCACCTCAAACTTTGGGGGAAATTGCAAAAAACTCGCATAGACTTTTGCTATAATATAGATTTACTCTTGGAACTTTTAAATAGAGTTTTTTTTTTTTTTTTTTTTACCCCATAAACCTTCCAACAATATGCAATTATATCCATTTAACATTTTCCATTTAAAAAAAAAAGGCATGTACATCAAGATAGTTGATGATAATATATAATATATTATATAAATATAATATATCAAACCATATACTATGAAACATATATTAAAATTATAATAAATATTATATGTCATATACTCACTAATATTATATTTTGTAATAGTAAATACAAGATATACTATATATCACTGTATGAAATCATATTTTGTGATGAATGATCATACATATTCATAGTATATGTTATATAAATTAGATAATTATTTGATTTCATTAGTTGAAGGTCGAATTTTGTATCCTTTTTGTAATGCATTATATACGATAGAAAAAAAAATTACTTTGATTATCCTAATTAAATTTTCAAAACGTTAATAGGTTAACTAGTACAAATTTGAATTATAAATTATCTTTTTCACCCTTGATTTTCAACAAGAGAAGCACTAAAAAGGGCATTTGGAGTTAAGGTTCACCAGCTTGCCAATGAACAAGGGAGCTGGTTTACCGATTCTAGCATACCCCGAATCGGTAAGATAGCTTGACAATTTCAATCAGATTTGACACGTTTGTCTTTTATTTTCTTATTTATCTATGCTTTTAAGTTGTAGTTAATCACTAAAATGCCACCGGTACTATCTTAGTATAAATAGACCATTTTCCCTATTTGTAATGGGATTTTTATCATAAAAATCTCTCTAATTAGCAATCTTGGAGCTTAATGAAAATTAGCTACTTTTGACTATTTTCTTGTGAATCTTATCAATCTTTTATACTTGTAATCGATTGTGGTGATTCATGGCCCAACTATCACGTAGAATTTATCAGGAATTTTGTGATAAAAGTTGGTTTCTGAAGCTTGTAGGTTAGGTTAAGTACTCCAACAATTGATCGTACTAGATACACCAATGTTGGTTATCAATGATCCATTGGAATTTGCTTAGGAGCTTCAATGCCTTTTTGAGTGTTTTAAGTGGGTAAGAGGCTCTTCTTGTTGTGTTAGGACTACCTTTCTTTAGGGATAGGGCTCATATGGCAAGGCATGAATCGTGGCTTGGTAGTGGTATGGACGTGAAACTTAAATGCAATGTTTCTTTAGTTCCTTGCATGAATGTGATGTTCCATGCTGCATAGGTCCCATTCCATGCCCACTTGCTACCACGGCTAAACACAACCTAGCTGGCAAAACAATCCAAGAGATTCCAACTTGACTTGATTTTTCTGGCCCGAAATGAAGAGATATACCAACTAATCATTAAATAGTTGTCGTGAATAGGTAGAATACCTGCTTGGATAACCTTGGTCGAATGTTTCTTCACAAAAAGGACTCGGCATTTTCCTTCATTCCCTGCATATGCTTTTTCTCATCTATATTATTAGGGTA
>JAMXBB010000003.1:20096931-20291816 GCA_024138015.1 Lumnitzera littorea
TCATAGTATATGTTATATAAATTAGATAATTATTTGATTTCATTAGTTGAAGGTCGAATTTTGTATCCTTTTTGTAATGCATTATATACGATAGAAAAAAAAATTACTTTGATTATCCTAATTAAATTTTCAAAACGTTAATAGGTTAACTAGTACAAATTTGAATTATAAATTATCTTTTTCACCCTTGATTTTCAACAAGAGAAGCACTAAAAAGGGCATTTGGAGTTAAGGTTCACCAGCTTGCCAATGAACAAGGGAGCTGGTTTACCGATTCTAGCATACCCCGAATCGGTAAGATAGCTTGACAATTTCAATCAGATTTGACACGTTTGTCTTTTATTTTCTTATTTATCTATGCTTTTAAGTTGTAGTTAATCACTAAAATGCCACCGGTACTATCTTAGTATAAATAGACCATTTTCCCTATTTGTAATGGGATTTTTATCATAAAAATCTCTCTAATTAGCAATCTTGGAGCTTAATGAAAATTAGCTACTTTTGACTATTTTCTTGTGAATCTTATCAATCTTTTATACTTGTAATCGATTGTGGTGATTCATGGCCCAACTATCACGTAGAATTTATCAGGAATTTTGTGATAAAAGTTGGTTTCTGAAGCTTGTAGGTTAGGTTAAGTACTCCAACAATTGATCGTACTAGATACACCAATGTTGGTTATCAATGATCCATTGGAATTTGCTTAGGAGCTTCAATGCCTTTTTGAGTGTTTTAAGTGGGTAAGAGGCTCTTCTTGTTGTGTTAGGACTACCTTTCTTTAGGGATAGGGCTCATATGGCAAGGCATGAATCGTGGCTTGGTAGTGGTATGGACGTGAAACTTAAATGCAATGTTTCTTTAGTTCCTTGCATGAATGTGATGTTCCATGCTGCATAGGTCCCATTCCATGCCCACTTGCTACCACGGCTAAACACAACCTAGCTGGCAAAACAATCCAAGAGATTCCAACTTGACTTGATTTTTCTGGCCCGAAATGAAGAGATATACCAACTAATCATTAAATAGTTGTCGTGAATAGGTAGAATACCTGCTTGGATAACCTTGGTCGAATGTTTCTTCACAAAAAGGACTCGGCATTTTCCTTCATTCCCTGCATATGCTTTTTCTCATCTATATTATTAGGGTAAACTATTGTGCCTCCCCTAAAAATTATTAAAATGATAAAAGGATTTTTTAATTTCTATAATACATCATTTAAAACCCTTCAAAAATTTTGAAAGCGGAAAATCTTGCATTAAATGTAATAGTAATTGACCTTTTAAATTAATGTATCATGCAATTATTTCTTGCAACCTATTTACTACCCGACTTAAGCCATATTGGCCAATGAAATATTGATTATCTTAAGAAAACTCCTAATGAGGATTCAATTTAGAAAAAGAAGTGCATGTATGTACTCATATAAAAAGACCGATTTGTTATTACGCCATATGAATTTTTTTTTGCCATCCAAAAGTTTTCAAAAGGGTCTAAATATTATATTTTAAAGTTTGAGTCATTCCGTAATTTTAATAATTTTCAGAGGGTATTGGTATAATTTACCGATATTATCAAACCAATATAAATTATTGGATTCTATAATATATGATGTGAATAACCTAACAGTGAGAAATCTAATCTATTTTATTTTGTAGTATGCACATCATATATTTTTACATTAGCGATGGCGTTCGATTTCCTACTGTTTTGATTTAACACCCGTATATTTCACTGCATCTTTTGGAACTACGGAATTTTTTTTGTACCTCGAGAACATATTCATAATCATTAAAATCATTTAGGTAAAAGCCAGTTTAATGTTGGTAATTATATGTCGAGAGTAATCTTTGTGGTATTTTATTTTTTATTTTTTATATTATTATGTTTTTTCAGATTATGTTATAACTTAAATATTCAAATCATCATCCATCCCAATAAAAAATCAAAATCAATAGTGATATTATTAGCTTTTGTGATATTTTATTAAATTATAAATTGGATAACTATTGTGGGGGAAGGAAAAAAGAAATTGGTGGGGCTGTTCCTCCTGAATCAAGAATAGGAGGTAGAAAGTTAAAAAGAGCCAAACACAATCTCCACTTTTAACATCAAATCTAAATTTGTTAACTCATTCAAGGGTGAAATTTAAAAAAAAAAAAATTGCCAATAAAATATCCTCGCTATTTTGTAATAATTAATAACATGTTAAGAATTCTTGTTGCCGAAAAATATTAAGGAAAACGTTTTAGGGATTTTTTTGGTTCCATTTCTCTTCATTTTTATTTTTAAATATTTTTATGATATTATTTTGTTACATTAATTATTATTATTAAATCATAAACCAATACATTTTCTCTCATTAGCATTCACACATGGACGTTGCCTTTGCTGAATAGATTAGAGTTATAATAAATTATAAATGAATATTGCATCATCCATTATTGAATTTATTGACGTGTTTTGAAGGGAAAAAAAAGTAAATTCTTGTATTGAATAGCAATTCATAAGTATGAATAATGAACGGCTATTTAATATTTTTTTTTAACTAGGAATTCCTTATAAATTATAAAGAAAACATAGATCATGATTTTATAAAATGATCAAAATAAATATTATGTTTGTAATTTTTCCAAAATATTATTTATAGTCAACAATATGAACAAATAAGAAGTAAAATAATTATAAAAAAACAAAGCAAAATGATAGGAAATAATTCAATAAAGCAGTGATGATGTAATTGAATAAATTGATAATACTGCTAATTATGTCTCTTGTTAATTTAATAGCCGACAGAACAGTTAAATCAGTAATATTTTTATAATTATGCATCCCAAATAGGATTACTTGGGTTATTTCTTATCCTTTTTCAGACGGTTCTTTGTGAATGTTTTATAGTATTTAGAAAATATATAGATCTTAAAGTGATTTTCTTTTTATTATCATATTTATGTCCCTCATTTACCGGTCAAACTTGAGATTACAGCTTCAGTAAATTACCACAAGTCTTGCTTGCTTTAGCTCCATCCTTCAATAAAATAAGCAAAAACAAAAATAGGGCATATCCTTATCTCTAAAATATTTTTCCAGTACAATTTCTATTTTTTGAAAATTTACTCGAGATACCACCTTATTTAGTTTAAAATTTTTGTATGCAAACTTGCTGAACTCTATAAATTAAACAACATACTATCCACCAATTATTCTATACCATGTAATTTCTTTAGACATAAATTTTAGAGTTATAACTTGTTAGAATTCCTAATAACTATGTTGAATAGATAAGAATTTCTAAAGATGCAATTTATATGGTAACTCTTAGATAGGGAAATAATTGAGACAGGTTAAGGATTATTCTTATAAAACCCAAACTTACTTCTATAAGATTAAGCATATCTTAAAAACCTATAAAAACCCCTATAAAATTTTTACTTTTATTACTAAAATCTGCCTTATAGAGTTTTATATCTCTTAAAACCCTATAAAATTTTAAGATTTTCCTTTTACTATTGAAACATGTCCCTATAAGGCCTTTATGGATTGAATACTAAGCTAATTCATCTTGATTATATAAATATTTTATTTAGCTTTTGAATTTTTAAGATGTTTGAGCATATTTTTAAAGGATTGTTATAAACAAATATTCAATATACTAATTAATTTTCTTAATAAAATTACATAAGATAAAAGTCAATGAAACAATGATATTATCATCCATAAACAAATACTTAATATATTTAACATGCCTATGACTAAGCTAGGGCTTGCATAAGGTAAAAGTACATATTATTAATACTTTATTATTTTTATGGGGTTAAGGTTCCTATTGTATATTTTTAGAATATCAAACTTGATCCTAAGCTTAATAGAGTTTGGAACTATATCACAAAATCCATGATTCTTATCGAATCATATAAGTTCGGTATCATACAATGATCTCTTTAGTTGTATTCCTACTTTTAGGTATTACTCTTGTTTCATGTAATTCTTATTTCGTAGAATAAATTTTATGTGCATCCCTTTATATTACGTCTATATGCACATACCTTCTTATTTTTGAAATTAACATTTAAATTTCTCAAATAGTTAAAAAAGAATGTTTTTCAATCTCTAATGATTATTTGCCTCTTCTGATAAGAAAGACGTTGTTGTTTTTTAAAATTATTTTATCTAAAGGTAAAACAATAGAATAAGATTGGGGATGGCACTGAATGAATCATTATTAGAGTTTTCAATCCGTTCAACCAACTAAAAATTCTATAAGATTTAACCATATAAGGTTTTAGTTGGATTTTAGAAGTGGTTCTCAAACTTTATATAGTTCCGACTCAGGTTTTGGAATTTAGAAAAAACTTGACGAAAAACTCAAACCTAGTTAAAAGTAATGATATGATATTACTAATTTAGTATTAATTATAAATAATAAAACATAATAATTAATAAAAAAAATCTTATCTTTTTTATATCTTATCTTTCAAGAAAATCTTAGTTTTATATCTTTTTCTCTATGACATTTTTTGTAACTCTTCTTTCGTCTTTACTTTCTCTCTCAATTAATCAACCACATTCTTAACTCTCATCTATGTCCTTTTCATTGACCGTGTATTAATTTAACATAAAAAGAAGTTGATTTAATTTGAAATAATTATATACCATTTATTTTATTATTTAAAATAATCCATACAAGTTGCTTTAATTTTTTTTAATACATCTGTAAATCAATTTTTTTAAATATTAATCGGTTGGATTAGGTTTTTAACGGATTTTATAAAACCTTATAAAATGAATTTTAGAAATATGGTAAGACTTGATAAGGTTTTAAAAAAGCTTATAAGATAGCGAGTCGAGTTTGGATTTATCTTGGTAACATCCCTACATAAGATGTAAAATGTATATTTTCATTATTTAGAGATTTAAGCGTTTAGTTGCAAAGATTTAAAAAAAAAAGTGTATAAAGAGTAAATATAAAAAGACATTTTTATAATTTATCGATGGATTCTTTATTTCATCGGAAGAAAAATTACTGAAATTATAAAGGAAATCAGCAGCAATTCCTATATGATTTATACGAATGAAACGTGAAACACAAAGTTGGCCCCCAAAAAAAAGTGGAACACAAAAAAAAAGAAGGAATATTTACCAAAAGTAGTATGATTCTTATGATCAAATTAGCAATTTAAAATTAACCCCATACATTATTCTCCCGAGAAACGAGAGCTTTCCTGTATATAATAATAATAATAAAGCATGCATGTACATGTACTTTATGGCAAAAATTAAATAAATAATAATAAATAAAAGCATGTAGCTAGCCTATCTAGATGGGCTAAAAAATAAAAGTCAATGAAATAACAACACGTATCTTTGATGCATCTTATTAAAATAACTCCAAGAAAATTTGTGACCACAAGTTCCTACGAATCTCAAAGAGCCACATCTAGCTGACCCCACAAAGCCTTGTGGCATAAATGACACTCCTTGCATTTGATTCTGGAAAATCAGTTTCTCAAATCTTATCTCTCAACCTTCAACGCTCCACCGATCATTCCTTGATTTCTTGGTCCCACAATCTTGTAGCACATTACCGTCTTCTTCCAAAAGAATAAAATAATAATAATAATATATTATACCTGATTAGCACTCTCACCGTTAAAATACCTATATAATAAATGTAATAAGGATTCTAAAAATTATATAGTATGGTTAAAACGATTTCATCAATTAGATTGAACAAACTGAATATTTTTGTTTTATATTTTGAAATTAGTTTATTGAATCGAGACAACTGAAATGATAAAATTAATATTAATGTGAAAATTCATACCCTTTCAATGTTTTTAGTACTGCTGTATTTTAATACACTATTATACAGTTGTCCATCCTAATGCCTAATGATCTTCTTTTTTTATTTTTAATATTTTTCCCTTCATGTCGCTTTTCTATTGCACAATATAAATCTACTACGTATCTCATCACTGCAAATTCTTCTCTTCTCTTCCCTTCACTTGTCCATTTAACATTTCACTAACTTACCCACTTCTCCTTCTTCTTTCTCCACTCAGTCGTTGAAAGTTCGCTGTCTCTGCAACAGTGTTATTTCCATTCTCAGACAAGCTCTTTGGAAAGGCCGACTTGGTTATGTCTTCTCATTTTCATGCTATTCGGCTGATATCTTAAAGTCTTTCTTAAATGACATGAAAGTCTGCCCTTGAAAACTCTAGCAAGTTTTGGACACTGGTATTTAAAAATTGGTAGTTCTGAGTAGTTTTGCATGCACAAGATCTGTTTTTTTTTTTTTTTCACTGAGAGTGTAAAAGAAAGGGAAGGAGAAAGAGAGAGAGAGAGAGAGAGATAAGGTAAAGAAGATGAAGATACAGTGTGATGTGTGTGAGAAAGCTCAGGCAACGGTGATTTGCTGTGCTGATGAGGCGGCGCTTTGCGCGAAATGTGACGTGGAAGTTCATGCGGCGAATAAGCTGGCTAGCAAGCACCAGAGGCTACACCTTCAGTGCCTCTCTAATAATCTTCCTATTTGTGACATATGCCAAGTAAGTCTGCTGTATTTAGCTCGATAACTATCTATCCGATTTGGAAGTTTAAACTTGATATGGTGAGACTTCGATAGAAGCCTCGGCCTACAACCACCTAATCTAAACGGGGAGATTAGTTGGGCATGGCTGAAACTATGATTCAACTCTTCTGATTTCTGGATTAAGATTTTGATTGAAGCTAATCAAGTGAAAGACTTGTTTAGATCGGGTATAATAACAACGTAGAGATTCAATATGTCAATCTCCTGTCTATAACCCGCAGATTCGTATGATATGATATGATTTTTGTACTATCACTTGGCTCGAACTTTCCTTGTTTTCCATGCTTGTGGATCACTTATATGTTATGAGCTTCAATCTGGAATTCACTGATCGGATCCATAGCCTTTAAACATGCCGTTTCTTAGTTCGTTTAGTTTTTACTAGGTGGAAATGGAAAATAACTTGTGAAGTTCGTTTAGTTTTTACTAGATCTAGTACCCAATGGCTTATGTCTGTGCGTATGGAGCCATTTCTTAAAATCTTCACATGCTTTTTGAGGCATCTAATCATAAGTATAAAGTGCGTATGATTTAAAATCACTGCCAGCAACCAATTTCATCGAAGTTCACTTCGAGATTTTCAAGCTCTCAAGGTTAGGAAGTGTTGAAGTATAAAATATAAGATTGAACACCGTAACTATAAGTTTAAGTTTGTAAATGAGTTCATCAGGGTACTAAATTGAAGCTTGTTCTGACTGAACCCAACTTATTAAGCTTTTGAAACCCTGGATCCCTAAAAGTGAAATCGTGGATGTGCTCGATAAGCTGTTTAGTGTGCGGTGTTTTCATTTAGTAAATGAAGCTAAATCAGTCTTCAGGTAACATTTATCATTAACTAATGTTAAATTAACTCCTAAGCATTATTTGAAATTACAAATAAATAGCATTCTCCCAGTTAATTCTGCTCTGACTCTGTAAAAAACAAATGAAATTGCAGGAGAAGACAGCTTATATATTCTGTGTAGAAGACAGAGCTCTGTTTTGTCAGGATTGTGATGAACCAATTCATGCAGCTAATAGCCTTTCGGCCAATCACCAGCGATATTTAGCTACCGGAATCAGGGTAGCTTTGATGTCCAGTTGCAGCAAGGATAACGAAAAGGTTCAATTGGACCCACCAAGCTGCAATGCACCACAAGTGCCAGCAAAAATGCCCCAGCAACAAGCTACTAGCTTCACTTCACCATGGGGTGTTGATGACTTGTTGCAGTTTACCGATTTTGAATCATCTGAGAAGGTATTAGAAAAACTACTAAATGCACAAACATTTCTTGCAGCTTCTTACTGATGGAAACTCTCTAGCTCCTACTGATAGTATTGTGGTGTAGTGGTGCACTTTCTTTTCTCCGTGTTACATGTGTTGAGTTCAATTATTAATCCCAACTAAGGATGTGTTTGTCTGGAAGAAAATTCTTGCGGACTTTCTTTGGTATTTTTTATAACATATGCCTTAGAATAGTCGAATGTTAGTATATTAATCTTAAAAGATTATGGTTGCTCAATGTGCAAGTAAACCTCAAAAGACATGACCTTTGAGAAAGTTTTTCATTCTGTTTTCATTAGTAATAGGGGATTCCTCGAGAAGTTGAAGTTTTTAGATTAGATGGTTTGTGAATCTAAAATTTATTACCACCATTATGGTTATCTGTCCATCGCATACTTTCTGAAGAATGTCCTTTGTTCTCGATTTGCAGAAGGACCAGCTTGAGCTTGGAGAACTTGAGTGGCTATCAGACATGGGTCTTTTCAGTGAGCAAGTTCCTCAAGAAGCCTTAGCAGCAGCGGAAGTTCCTCAGCTACCGTTACCAACCTCCAACAGCTGCTCTTCATACAAAACAACCAAAACCAACATGCCATATAAGAAGCCAAGATTTGCTTTCCCAGATGATGATGCTGAATTCTTCACTGTCCCCGACCTAGGATAAGATTACATGAATAATAGACTCCGTACATACATATATCTACATATGTATGTTAGCTACTTACAAGTCTGTCAGTCTTGGATTGACAGAGAGGGAAATCAGTTGGGTAGCCCTAAGACTATTTAACTCCGGCATTTCATTCCATTCTTGTTATAACGCATAGAAAAAGCAAGCTAGCATCCTTGCTGAATTTCCAACATGTAGGATCTCTGTTATAACAAGAATGGAAAGAGTTGCAAGACTTGGATAGTTCTGTGGCCATCCAACTTTTACTCGGCAGAGGAGATCTAATTATGGTGGACAAGATGTTTTTTTTTTTTTTCTTTTTGGGTAAAATTAGCGTCTACTTTACTGCATCTGACCTTATAACAGATATAAAGCAGTATGCACAATAGTAAAGTTTGCCTTCAGTTTTCTTTGTCTACTCCTCTTAGTGGGATAACTCATCTCAATGGAATCAGCCATTCAAGCCTAACGGACAGGAAATGCTTCAATTTTGTGCATATATTAATCCAAATAGGATTTTTCCTTTACCCGTATCTGCGAGAAACGCAGTAAGAGATTATAAAGCGAAATTTTGCACGCTTATATGGTCCTTCAGTACTATGATTTTTCTCGGGAAATGTAGCTTCGCTCATTGGAGGAACTGAACAAGCTGCCTTGGCATCTGAGAGACACATACACTTGCAGTGAGAATGGGTGTGCATATCATCGTTAAGTGTGACTTTACAGTCCAAGCTAAACTATTAATGGTGGATGGTGAAATTGTTTGCAGGTTCAGCACACTGATCTGACTACATGACTAATTTAGTGAATACATATTACTTTTGTCCATGAATTTGTTATATATTCTCCAAGATGACGTGTAGGTATCTTAAATTTGATCCACGATGCGTGTGTGTATATATATATGGTAAATAATTAACTTGTTTAGGTCATTTTATTTAGATTATAAATTCTTATTTTGCCTAAGTTCCTATAATCATGGGGTTTTTACGATAATGCTAAAAAGAAGTATGATTATAATGTTGATCAATTTAAATCATTTATTTATTAAAATTTAATTTAATCTATACTATTTATTTTATTAAAATAACTAATATGTTATCTAAATAAGAGCTCAATAGGTTTTATGAATAAAAAATAATAATAATTGATAAATAATATTAAACAATAAAAGATAATCTCTTATAACATGTTATATCCATTAGTGTTACCGTAAAAAAATCCACTATATTTATAGCATTAAGCTAAAATTGGTCATATGACTCCATATTACGTACGATATAGATTTTGAAGGGAAAAAGTCATAGAGAATACGGATGATTTTGTTTAGTGTCTATGTAATTTGTACTTCCGCATGAAATAAATCTGTGGTGATTTCTTGTGCAAGAAATTTGGTCACCAATTTATTTCTTTATTTTTATTTATTTATTTTTTTTCTCGTACACGATCGTGATCCTCCCTCTCAAGCCAATCGTCAAACCAAACCTAGGATATGCCACCTTATTTTTCTAGAAACAGTAATTCCATTTTATTGCTTTGTTTTCGGACACAGTTTATTAAAAACTCTTTATTTTTATGCCAAAAGCAAATCAAATGATCCTATATGTTTTAAGTAAATCATTCGACCCCTATTTCATGACAAAAATCAATCAACTTTATGTTAGTGAGTCATTTAATTCCTTTATATTTACAATATTACATTATATCAGTCTTCTATATATATAATATAGCCAAATGTCAAAGAAAATACCGATTAAGAAACTTAGTTAGTATAATAAAACAAATAGAAAGGATTTAAATAACTCATATAAAATATAATGATTTAAATTGAACTTGGATATAAAATCAAAGGACTAAATTGAATGGTATTTATGGACTATTTTAAAGATGAAATTCTAAATCCAGGTCAACCTCGCCGAGGTATTGACTAAGCCAAAAAGCCCATAACCGACTTGCTGAGAGCTTGAGCTTCGGCTAAGTTCACAAAAGCTTGACCAACCTCATCACAACTTGAATTAAGCTGCTGGCGTGTATCTTTAAAAACACAATCCACTTTTCACAAACACTCTAGTCACTCCTAAAATGCCAACTCCACAGTTAAAATGACAGGCACTTCTCTCTCTATCTCTCTCTCTCACTAGCCCATTACTTCTCTTTAAATACTACTTTTAACTTTTATGCATATTTTGAATGACTCCACCGAAATCACCTCTGACATCCCTTTGATAGCTTATATTGGCTAGTCTTACAGATTGTCTCCAACCTTAGAATCTTTCGACGAAAGTTGACCATCAATAGGTAAATTAAAATATAAAGAATTCAAATGGTTATTAACACAAATATAAATAGAGTTTTCGGATAGTGTCTTATGATGTTTATGTACACCAATTCATAGGAGAAATTCTAGTATCGAAAACCCTTTAATGATGATACTTGCCGAATGCTTCTTTGATATATATCAAGCACACAGATTTCCGTTATTGACTAGAACATACAATTTTACGATACATTACAATGCAATCGCAGTGTGATCTTTATATATATATAATCTTGACTATTGATTACATATTGTGATATCTCAAAAAAGTAATTGATTACATGTTGTGATATCTTAAAAGAGTAATAAATTCAGATGATGCATTTCTCGGATACACCATCAACACTTCCATAAAATAACACAAGATGCAGGGGATACACATGTATTGTACACATAGCATGTCTGATACTTTTAAAGACACAGCTTCGTATTTACCCACTGTCTAGATACTTAATACATAAAACTGCATATGAAAGATGGGTCTCTTTTCATTAAGAGACTTTTTACGAGATTTATTTACATTATTTAAAAGAGCTCACAATATAAAATTTATCTCAAACATTGCACTTAAGTTAAAAAAACAAAAATGCAACTTTTTGGCTCATTACCAAAGAATCCAAAAAGTTGAAGAACATTACTTTATTGATACAACGTCCCCAGGGGTTCTTGATCTAAGGAATCGGGTGAAGATGCCCCAGCAAAGAAGAAAGATAGCTCTCTCTTTTTTTTTTTTTGAGGAGAAGGAAATCTAAACCGATGCATCTCTGAATCCAATTCTTGCATCTAACTTGTTAGACCAAACTCACCCATAAATGTAAGTTTTAAAGTCGATAAGTGTGATGGCAAGTTACCCTTTCATAAAAAGTATTGTTGTCAATAATCTCACATTCACTATTACTTGCAAAATTTTCTACAAATATGGACAACTCTTTTCGAGTTTTTACTCAATACAGTTCTTCAAAAGACCAGTTCAAAATAGCCAATTCAGACTAATATTCCCAAGCCACATGAAAAGTGGAAACTGAGCAACAGCGATAAAAAGTAAGAAGTAATGGTGCCTGCTCGTATCAAAAGTCCTAACCTCCGAAAAGAGCACCCTTTTCATTGTCTTTACCAAGAAGATTCCCATGCACAAGCAGGTCAAGGGCATCAAACCAAAGTACATGTATCTCAGCATAACCTTCCCAAGAACTGCCAAAGACAACCCTGTAAAAGTATAGCCAGCATATGATACAATGTCCAACAAAGGTGCCTCACCACTACCCAGCGAAAACAATGTCACTTTCAGCAGCATTATTTGCAAAACCCACCCAACCAACCCCTTAACAAAGAGCCAATTCAAAGACTCGGGGCTAAACCTGGAAACATTTAATAATTGACATGTCAGTGCCATTGAGCCTATGCAGAAGCAGGAAGATAGAAGTAATAACAAGGAATAATAAGACTAGGAAAGAGAGCTCATGCAGCTGACAGAATTAAAAACTGTCGGAACAGTTTGAATGCACTTACTTTCCTTGGAGGCCCAACAGAAGGCCCGCAAGAACAACGTAGGTTCCAAATGCCATGAATGGAATATACAAATCGGGAGCATTGATATCATAAATTGGAGGTTTGTAGGAGAGTCTGCCTCTCGCTGGTTCAGTTATTCGTGCCCAGTGGCCCTGAATAATAAGAGAATAAGGTCAATGGCAGCAAAAACATTGCTTATCCAAATTAGAGCAAAGGTTCAGCCAAACAAAAATAATTAAAGGAAAGGTATAATTGCTCACCCGGTGAAGAAAAGGAAATAAAACCACCTTTAACTTGTTCTTAACATACTGGTCATTCACTTGGAAATAGTATTGGGGATCAGAGAAATACCTACTTATCTGTTAAGAGAAAGTAAAAAATGTAAGAAAAATATTTTTAAAAAATAGGAAAGATAGAAAGAATGAATGAATGAGTGAAAAAAGGGTGAAGGTGAAGGGTTAAGAACCCAAGATGTCAATACCATGACAATCATCAGAAGACATTTTATGGAAAAATATTTAGCCTATGACTCAAAATTGAATGACAAGTACATTGGACCCACAAAATTTGAACAGATAGAATAATCCTAATAACTTTTAATCTTGGTAGTCCATAATGAGCTTTGCCTTGGGGGTAAATTCAACACAATATGGCCCCTAAAAAATTTCTTGGCTATTTCTTTTTTGGGGATAAGTATTTCATAAAAAAGAGAGAATATACAATGAAGCTAACCAATAGGTAGTGCAAGTGCTAAATAGAGATATTTGTAAGAGAACTATGCAAAAATTCTGCTAGTACCAGAAACCCTTTACAACAACATAGCAGGTGCAAGAAATCAAAAGAAAAATTGATGCTTTAAAATTTTCTTTTCTTTTCTTTTTTTTCCCTCATTGATTTTATCATCCAAGTAAAGCAAGTTTGAACCATGTAATGGAAACAATTGAGTAGTAACAAAGGGAAAAGAGTTAATGTTGAAATGACTAAAATAACATTATTTTCTACTAGAAATGCTTCAGAATGATCTTAAGCTATGCAAAACTTTAAGCTGAAATGTGTCTAGAAACTAATTAATTATTTCTATTTAAGAAAACATAACTTATTAGTTTAATTTATCATTTCCATTCAAACAAAATCTAATAAATTTAGGTGGATAAGATTGGTGTTTTGTTCATGTGCTGGTATGGGAAAAAGCAGTTGACCAGACAACATCGCGTAGTAGTACTGTTTGTTGGGGTGAATCTAAAATTTATGGGTGTCATGGGAATAGATCAAAACTCTATGAGGGCAAATTGCCAAGACCGTGACCTAGTGAAAACTTCATAGAACTGAGTGCTAATACATCCAAAGAACACCATGATCAATCAAGCAGATCTTTAAATGAATTCCCACTGAATGTTGCCACTAAATTGTGCAGCCATTTTATAAACCCTGTTTACACCACTAATTCATCTTAGATGTTTTCTCCAACCATGTAAGCATTACCAAACAAAGTCAATTATAAGAAGTAACCAGAAAGATGAAGAAAGAGCAGGTTCATAATACTTACATTACTCTGCACATACTCCGAGCTAGAACCCAAGAGTTTCTCTCCATAGGCACCAATCCCTCTGTGGATAAGATCTGAACTAGCACCATCAAATGCATTCTCGAATTGGTTGGGTTGAGATGTTGTTGGCTGTCCCAGTCGAGGTGCCACCCTAGGCTGTGGCCCTGGATTTACATACATCACTACAAGCTGGAAAAATACATAACCAAATAAAGTTAGATCATATTCACAGTGATTTTCATCAATGCTAGAAAGAAATTGTCTCCAGATAAATAGTCTACTCCCAGAATATAGCCATTTTAGGCATATTTAATAAATTAGCATCCTGAATCAGAAATAGAAGGAAGCACATTAATACCCCTACTATAGTCATAGGAAGCATAGAGGGAGTGGTTGCACTTAATTTTATATGATGCGAGAACATCCATCTCTAATGGCACCTCTATGCATTTAAATTAGGATCCATTCTGCTTGCTTTAAAAAGTTGACTTTTGAATGAATGTAAGGTTATTAGCATAGACTGATAGAGTAAGAACCCCTCTTCATCCAAATAGAGACATACAGAAGTCTCTTTGGAAAAAGAGCTTGAAGTTCCTTGTACATATTTTCATTCCAACTTCAACCCTAATCCATCATTTCTCTTTTCAGCAATATGTAAATTTGATATTGCACCGAAGTTTCCTTAAATATGTCCAAAAGCATCTACTGCAAACAAGCAACCTAAGAGCATTGGATGAAATTTTTCTTCCCCCTTTGGTGTTCCCCTTTTTTCCTTTTCTTCTTTTTCTATTCATACATGACAATATGCAATTGGATGAGACATGGATAGAACACCAATTAGAGACAGGAAACCCAGTCCAAGAACATCTATTAAATCAGTAATGAGCATCATCATATATCCTTAATATTTACTTTAACTTACAATCTGTCTGAACTGGCCATTTCATTGGTTGACTACACTTCTAATAGACGAAGATAATTCTCAAAACCACCTGATTATACTATATGATCACAAGAAATTTCAAGGTGGAACCAAGGAGACATAAACTTCCTTAATACAGACACCCAAATTCCAATTGAAACAAGAATACCTCTCCATTTCCTATATGCTTCAACCCGATAGTAATTTTCTATGAACTGGAACACAGTTTCCAACATACCTACAGATTGAGAAAGCAGCAGGATGTGTGTGATCCCACGACATGCAATTAAAACCCACTTGCCTTCACATAGGCATCAAAACTAAACAAACTAGTCACCATCAAAAAAAAAAAAAAAAAACCTTCCCATCTTCCATTGCATGCCCCTGTCTATACCCCTTATTCGCATGTTGCCATTTACAACAACAATTTGCAAACCTTACTCCCGAAACAGAGTATTGGCAAAGTGGATTTCGTTTCGACATTGCACTCTATGATTAATGCTTCTTCTTGAATATTCTCCCGGCCCTATTTTATAAATATGTCGTACACCTAAATTGCATGCTACCACCTATTATAAATATTTAGTGCAGCCTACAGAATCTACTTATGTTTATTTTAATTAATCTGCAATAGCATATGATTGGTGGGAATAAGATAAGATATCCACTTTGTTCCTAGTTAACACCAAGAGCAATAAACATCCAAGAATTGAGAAACCAAGGTATGACCAAATCAAGAATCACATCTTCGACACCTAATTAAAACAACCTAACAATCACCAATTCAAAGTTGAAATTTTATAAGTAATTGCATTGCATAAGTTAGTAATCAAAATGAAAATGAAATTGCAAAAAGAAGGAAAGGAATACTGCTGAGTTGGGTCAAATTACATACAGAACAGCATCAAAAAGAGGCAGAAAATACAAGAACAAACCTCAATCGAGAGAAATTGAACTTGTCGGTGGTATTTGGCAAGTAGATCTCCGATTGGGTTCTTTAGAGCTATAAGGAGAAACAGCACTGCAAAGGCGAGGTTTGAGAATGGAAAGACTAATAACAGAGAAAATTTTAAAGAGAGAGCATTAAGCTTTCTTCATCATCCAGCCAATTAGGGCTCCACACGTCTCAAAAGTTTCATCTGACCCGCTTCGCGACGCACACTGAAAAATAGTAAATAAAGGTAATTGTTTAAAAATATATTGTTTTTAATCAAAGGAAAAAATATATATACATATTAATACAACCAATTAACCATTTTTAAGATGTAGATAAGCTCCTCGGTAATTACTAGTAAGCTACTCGAACCTAGTTCACTTTTGTAAATATGCTAAACTTGATCTCAAAATAAAGTTTATTTATTTTAATGAGTTAAACTCAAACTCAAATTAAAACTTATAAGTAAACTCATTTATAGTATTAATGAGTCAATTCACAACCGATACTTTGTACTAAGAATCATATTATGTTAAAGAAAATAAATATAAGAATAAAACTAGTATAATTGAAAAAATATTTGAAAAATCAAAATAAGAATATAGGAATGAAAAAAAACAAACACATGAAAAATCACTATAACTAAAAACCATAAAATTTTAAATTAGTTTCTTTAGTGCCCTAATCATTCAAGAAAATCGAAATTCCATTTTTCTTATTATAGCATTTACTTTGTTTTTTCTTTTCGAATCATAATTCGATGAGAATACTCAAGTAATAAAAATTCTTAATTTAACCAAAAATCACAATCTTTTATAAAATTTCTTATTTTTGCCAAAAACTACCTCATCCCAATTTGACAACTACTACCATTACCGTCGTCGTCGTCGCCACCATCGCCACATTATTATCGCCTATGCCACCAACAACCACCACTATCGCCAACACCACAAACCACTAATTTGTAATACCCTAAACCAAAAAGTCGTAATAGTCTCACCGTGTAAATCAACCTATATTAAAAGTTAGTCACCTTAATTTATTAATTTTCCTATAAGTTAGTATAGATGATAAACCAAGTAGAAATCTAATTAGATAGTCTTGAATCTCACTTCCTAACCCCATTCACTAATCTTTTGAAACTTTAAATAATGCTGATGAATCTACTAGGGAAACTTATAAAATAACTGTAGGGAAATAAGCGACAACTTACTCAATAAGTGAGAGAGAGACAATAGCACATATCCAGCACAAAGTAACTAAGGTTTTCAAGCAAGTTTAATTAGATGTAATGCATATTAAAGTAAATACCATTATATAATGTTAACCAGTCGTCATGAGATTAAAGAAATTGCAACTCTAATTCGGGTTTTAAGGAATTTAACGCCGCATACTCGTGATTCAATTATCAAACCGAGGCTTGTACAATGGAGAGCATCCTCTACTGGAGACTACTTTCGAACCAAGAACCCCGAACCCTAACCTAGCTACAACCTCCTCTTTTGTCAATTAGTTTGACTTAAGATGAGTAAAAGACCATTTCTGCTATTCTCAATGAAGAGTTCATATTTAGCCTGAAACTTCTATTCATTTTCCCTTAATGGGTTGCGACATAGGTCTGATTAATAGCTAAGCTGAGTTTGTGTTAGATTGCTTTTGGCAAGCAATTTCAAACAGTCTAAAGTATGTAATATTATGAAATAATCAACACATAAATTCAACACTTAAAATAGCATAACAATATTCAAGCACACATACTACATATACACAAGCAACTAACTTACAACTACAAATAAGACATTTACTAAAGTCTCCAAATATTATTAAACAATACTTCAAAATACAGTAAAATATTGATTCCACTTACCTAGATATTAGTAGTCATTCTTGTTATGTATCATTCTTGGCTTCCTTTATTATTTATAAAATTTAATGTAACCTCTTTAGTTTCCTACCAATGTGTAACAAATGAATTCATTTTAACAATTAAATACGCTCCTCAATTGTGTTAAGTAAGGTTTTTTAAGGTATTTATTAGGTATTAGTTAAGTAAGATTCTAACCTGATATAGGTTGTTGCCATATAATTTTTTCCCAAAATTCTGACTTCAATAAATTCTTAAAAGAAATAATCAAGCGACTTTTTTATCTATTCTTCGACTCTAATGATCTAATATTTAATACCGACCATCTTTTAACTTCCACTTACTCTTACATTTAATGTCTTCTATCACACTACTTTTTAACTAAGTTTCTAACTTAGGTTCTAACCTGGCATTATAGTATGGACTATTGCCCGAGTAGCTTCCAATTCATGTTCTGACTTTGATAAAGGTATATAATTCATATATAAATTATTAGCTAATCTACTGTCAAACTCCTAATGTAATCGAGGATATTAAATACCAGACTGTATTCTAACCTAGTTTATGACTTACCGTCTTAAATTAAATTCTTATTTAGAAAGTTTCCAACTTAAATTTTATTCTCTTAGAAATAGTGTTGAGTCTAAGGATAGCTACTTACTGATCCATATCAAATTTTTAATGTATTCACCATATTCACATCGGCTTATATTCTAACTCGCCTTCTAACTTGCTTTTTGACTTACGCCAACATACTTTGAATTCTCAAGTCACACAACTCTAGCCTTTGCACTCTTGCTTCCTCAATCCAATACTCTAACCCAACACTTCAAACCTCAAATACAACAGTAAATTAACACTTAAAGACCCAATTACTTCGCTAAATACTAATTTTAGGTAATTTCAGCCATATGTATGCTAGTTAGGGAAAATAAAAAAATTCAACTTTTGAATTTTTGAAAATTCTTTATGTGGAGTCAAAATAAACATGCCGAAATGTTTACACATAATTTTTAGAATCAAAACAACACCATTTAGGCTATTAAAAATTAGAATTAAGGTTCATTTTTCACCCAATTTCTTGAGGAACATATATTTCGACTTGGAATTTGAAGAATCTAGTTGCATCTTTTGATTCTAGATAAAAAAATTACCTAAGGAAACTAAAAATCATAATTTTTAGAACTCATTTACTATTTTTAGAAAAATAGAGTAAAAAACAGCCAAAACTGAAACTCTCTGTTACTTACAACTCTGGCCACCGTCTCAAGGTGGGGGTTTTTCTTCCCAAGTTGGTACCACCTCCTCTATCTCTAGGTGATTGGGTTCACTCCCAAATGGTGGCTAACACTACGAACTCAAATTTCACTCTAAATTGCCTTATTTCTTCTTAATTTTGCAAAAACCCTTATTGATACTTCTAAAGCCTTCTAATATTTTTCCTAACCCCTAAAATGTTTAAACTAAATTTCATAATGGAGCTTTTGGTTTTATAAGAGTCCTTTTGTCGGTGAAGGATTTTCCATATGTCATTTGTCCTTATTTTTTATATTTTCTTTACATTATCTTGGTTAAATCCCATGGTGAGGTATCCTTAAACTGCTCCAACAATTTGCCACCCCTTGCTTTTTTTCCCATGTCTACCAATTGTCTTGAGAATTTTTTATAATTTTTTCTATATTTGGTAATATTCATACAGTTTCAAATATTTTCGACAATTATAGGTCTATATATTTATATATTAATTATAATTGATGTTTATAAATTTTTTTATATATTATTTCATGTACAATATTAATTATATTACTCGTATAATTTATCTCTAAGTGTTCATTAATTCATAAGACCTAATTTGTGCTTTATAGTTAATATAATAATTTGTTACCATTTTAACTATATTTTTCATATTTTATTATATTTTCAAATTCCAAACCAATAAAAAATCCTCAACTAATATCATGAAACCCTTCATATGTTTCTAGCCTATTCGGATTACTTTCTTGAACGTTCTAAATTAGTTACCGAACTTAGTTGTGTCAATATGAGTCTCTCATAACCTACCATCCACCACAGTCGCAACCATCGATGCCATTGCCACCGCCATCACCTATTGCTTTACTTTAGGGTTGGTTAAGAATGTAGATGAATCAAGAATAATTTAGTCGTCAAAATTCTATTACCTGTCTATTATTAAATTGTTTATAAATTAACTAAATAAAATAATAGATATTACACCCTTATTACATTTTTTAAGAATTCCAATTCCATTCAATAAAATGAATGGGGCATAAAGGAGAAGAATAAAAAAGGAAAACTAATTTGAGCTTACGTTTGAGTTCAATCTCATTTAGGCTCATTTATTAGGACAAGTTCAACCCATACTTGTTTTAACAAATCAACTCGAGCTTATTTTATCTATATGAATCAAACTTGAACTTCAAGTTCCTTAACTAGCTCGATTAATAAGCTTAAGCTCAAAGTTGTAATTTTTAGGCTTGATAAAAGCTTAGCCTAATTTGAGTTTGATGATTTTTAGAAAAGTCAAACCCAAGTCTTCAAAAGCCTAGTTAGCTCATTTGCAACCTTATCACTCTTAATAATTTATCTTCATTATTCTTTTCTCATGGAAATGCCTCAAATAACTATTTTAATTACAAACGAGGAAATGCAAATAACTTCCTAAATTTTGATTTAAGTATGGATTTACCTCACTAACTTTCAAATATTGTATATCATCCTCTTTAACTTTGATGAATTAGCAAACAATTCCCATATGTTGCAAATGAAACCTTTGAGCATTGACCTTGGTGTAGAAATACCCCTTGCATTTATTAAAATGTTTTTCAAAACCCCCTAAACTTTGATAATATTATTATTTTTTAAACAAAAAATGGAAATATCTTTTATATTATTAATTTATCAAACTTTAAGATATAATTTGCAATAATTGAAAGTTTAAGGAGTAAATTTGCATCCAAGTGAAAATTTAAAGGGTTATTTGTAATTCTTGTATGCATATTGTGGAGCTCAACTAGGATGCACTTGACCGGTAGACAAGACATCAAGTGTGATATATCCACCATTTGCAATCTCATATGATCATATAGAACTTAACATTAACTATTATTCAATAAATGTTGGCCTACTTAAAAAAACTTATTCAGATGGGGGTGGTCATTAGGTGGATTTGCCATATATATCATGCTATTTCCATTGACGTAAGTAACACGACAAGTAGTTTAGTAACTAAATCCAACTTTTTCATGACTCCCCATCTCTAACCTCATTAAGACCCTCTCCCTACTTTACCAACTCCTTAAAAAAGACATTTGTGGCTTGTTTACTTTTATTCTCCCCTTATTCTTTATTACCATGTTTAGTTTGCATTTAAGCTTCATAATCCCAATTCCTCCAAATCCCAATTCCCCATAATCTTGTAATAGAAATTTATGAAAGCAACATCAGAATCATGATTTAAAGCATGTTTTTTCGTATTCCTGAAAACAACCCTTACTTTACTTTCATACTCTCCTCTTCGTCATCTATACTTTCTCTCTCTTCTTCTACTTCCATCCGACAACAAAATCACAATGTCAACCTACGATACCCTTAACGATGTCAAGCTACCAAACCACCCTTCACTACCTCACTTTAAGCTATTCTCTCTCTATAAACTTTATTCTGTTGTCTTTCTATCTAATCTATTCTTTCTCTCTCTCTAAGCTTTCATCTTCTCTCTCTTTAATCACAGTAGACTAATCCTTTAACACAATTCATGTTACGCCTTGAAGCGGCAGAGTTGTAACAGTCCTACTGTGTAAACCATTCTAAAATAAAAGTTGGCCTTACAACCGCTATCTTAGATCTGATCTACACAAGGCATCCACAACTAACCCACTTTGAAGTAAACGGTTTGTAATTTAAATAAATCATTTACCTAAGAAAGTGAGGAAATATATATATATACTATAATTCAATTATTACAATTAAAGTTTATAATATTTCTCCGTAATATATTTCCTAGTTATTACATTATTCAGAAATAAAAAATTCCAAAGTAAAAACTTAGACCTTAAAAATATGTATTTATTCTTCAAATGTTTTTCCTCACTCCCCAAGATCCAACAGTTGCTAGCTTCAGAGTAGTTGTATACCGCTTCCTAGCCAGCACCTACACGACGTCTATAGGGATGTGAGCAACCACAACTCAGTAAGTTAGGATGGAGAATTTAAAACTATACCATAAACACAACAAGATTATCAACCAACTTGTTAGGTGCAATGCATGTTTAAGCAAATGCCATCCCACAACGTTGTCCGACCAGTCATGAGATTAGAGAAATTAAGCTCGCTCTAATTCAGGTTGAGGAGTTGCCATTAATGCAACAACTTACGACCAAACCCAGGCTTATGCAATGAAGACCTCGCTCCTCCCGCAACTACCTTCGAACCATTGACTTCACCTTCGCCACGACCTCCTCACCTGTCACTTAGTTCGACTAAGGATGAAGAAGGGACCTTTTGCAATCCTACGCTATCATTTTCAAAGGGGTCGGTATTTAGTCGAAGAATCCTAGGTTTCCCTTAATGGGTTGTCATGCAGGTTCGATTATGATTACAAGTCGTATATTCGATTAGGTCTAGTTTAGGGTGATCAATTATTTCATACAAATCACACAATATAAGCCAGAACAACAAACAGAATCATAGCATCACTCATAATCAAGCACATACACACATCCAACTATCTAACAAGCACAACCAAGCATAATCTCAAGCCTTCAAAATACAGCATCGTATTAATCTCAACTTACCTCGACTCCTCACTTACTCACTCGAGTGCCGACTTGCTCAGGCCATCGCCGACCATCCCTATAACACAAACGTGGTTTCAGTTTTTCATATAACTATTATAGGTTCATTTTATCCTATAACGCTTATTGTTATGTTTTGTTTAGGGTTTAATATACCTAATTATCTAGGTCTTAAGTCTTTTACAATTATTCTAGGTTTAGGGTTAGGTTCGGGTTCGATTTCCGCATCGATTTCCACATCGATTTCTAAATTAGATTTTAGTTCGATTTGTAAGTATTTTTTTATACTCGAACCTTAGAAATTCGTTTCAACTCATAATGTGAAATTAATCACATTACTTCTCGATCTCCTAAATACCATCATTACCCCTAGTCAGTATTTTATTTCACTTAGTACATTTAAATCCTTATTAGTGTATCGAATTTACTCATGATATAAGAAATTTTTACATTTTTCATATAATTACATAAATTCAAGTCTTCTATCAGTTTTATTATATATCC
Source organism: Lumnitzera littorea (assembly GCA_024138015.1). Taxonomy (NCBI): domain Eukaryota; kingdom Viridiplantae; phylum Streptophyta; class Magnoliopsida; order Myrtales; family Combretaceae; genus Lumnitzera; species Lumnitzera littorea. The sequence continues at coordinate 20,119,859 of JAMXBB010000003.1, forward strand.
CTATTATTTATATAATATCAATTTTTGTCCTAATATTTTTTATTTATTATATTTCCAATAATTACATATTATGTATTATCACCTATTATGTATATAATACACTTCTAATATTTCTATCGCTCTAATTACCATCTCCTAACATCAATTATCATTTCAAAGTGTCTAAATTAATCATAAATCAGATTTTACACCTAGTTACCCTAATTTATAAAATTAACTTAAAATTACTATTTTTTCCTACTACTCATTTATTACGTAATTAACTTAATAATTACATCTAATACCCTAAATGCTACAAGTATCATACTTCATCAGATTTCAACATCCTAAAACATATAATTATTCACTAAATCAGTAATTAACCATTTAATTAATTAATTAACCCTAAATTACCCATTTTATGCCTCATTTTAAGGTCTAAAAATTATCTAAAATTTTTGAAAATTAATTTTTGAAATTGGGCTTCATAGTACTATTCTATATCATTTAAGTAATCTACACAAAAATTTTGGGTTCAAAACTACACTCCTAAGGTCACTTATTTCTAAATCGAAATATACTTGGTTTTGCATGATTTCTTAAGGACTATATATCACGAGACATATTTTCATCAACATAATATTTTTCCTAAAAAATAAATACAAAAATATTCCAGAATAACAAACTTCATAATTTTCTAAGAATATTTATTATTTTTCACAAAATTACACAAAATTGGGCTAGAAATCGGACTCACCGGTCTGGATGGCTTCGGCCACCACTGGCTACCGTAGCCTTGTCGGTCAATCTAGGTGCTGCTATCACCGTGTGGTGGTGGTGACCGTCCACTCCCAGCTGCTCGTCTGATGTTGGTTCCCCTTTATGGCCCTAATTGCACAATTTTTCTTAACCTTAATTTTTCTCTTAATTTCGCCTCTCCCTATTTTTCTCAACCTCCAAATTGACCAAATGAGCGTTTGAATTTTTCTTGCTATTTATAGAGCTTTATGAAAATTATTGTGCATTAATTTGATTAGACAATTGCCTTATCTTCTTCCAATTTGACTTTTGTGTTATTCTAATTTAATTGGCTAATTTTTTTCTTATTTTCCCCAGCTACCACAACCTATATCTAGATCATTCCTTATTTTTCCTGATTTTTCTTGATTTTTCCTTAATTAATTATGAATTTTCTTTAATTATTTAGTATTATTTTAGCACATTTCGTGTATTTTAAGTAATTATGCATATTTCTACTTACATGTAAATTCATATATAGTACAAATAAATATTCCTAAATATTATTAAGGTTATTTTATGATTTTTAGTATACATATAATTTATCTCTAGCAATTCGTCAATTATCGGAATGCATTTTATGTATTTTCAATAAATAACGAGTTATGTACTTAAAATTTGAAATTTTTATATTCTTTTATTTTATTGCTTATTTTCTTAAATTTAAACTTATGAGATTATTTTTACTAATATTTCTAGCTTTACCTATAATTTAAGCTTGATCAGATCTTTTAACCGATCAAAACTTTAAGTGATTAGTTGTAGAGCTTACAATTCATGTCATGTATTTGGTGAGGAAACCCCTACTTCCTCCTTATAGTCACTCATCATCAACATGCGATTCATGTCAATGTCGCCAAGGAGCTGATGCGTCATTGTCTCATCTTAGCATGACTTTATGCAGCAGTTATAGTAAGGAGAATCTGTATTGTTTATGTGAACATAGGAGGGAGGAAGATGACAATGGGTAAGAGAGAGAATTTAAAACAAGGGTAAAATAGTTATTTTGATTGTATTCTATGTTTATTACTTGTATGTCTTTTTTTTTAAGGGAACAATATAATATTAATTACAGACTTATTCAATTATTGATGAATCCAAATTTCATACTGTAAAGTGAATGGGCCATCAATCTTACTAGAATCATCGTTTATAGGGGAAGGTGTGACAAAGCTCCATCCTTCTACATAATTGAGGCCAATCCTTCATAGTACAATGCATTACAGTTGTCGTAGTCTTCATCCAAAAAGTAGCATTCAACTTTATCCTTATAAGACATACATTTTTTGTTGACTGAATAAGAAAAAGAGTATATATACATATATATAATATATTTATATGTAAATATTTTATTGATTTATTGTAAACATACATTTTGTATTAACATCAATACATTTTAATGAAATTTGATATGTTTATAATTTTTTGTTGTATTTTGAAGTCCTTTTTCTATTGGAAGTTATGGTTTGAGTTTAGAGTTTTTATAGGTTAGTATTAGGGATTCTAATATTGGGATTTTGGATTCAATTTTACTTATATTACATCATGTGGTTGGTGATGCTAAATAATTGTAAATTGCAATTACTTATATTAGGTACCTATTATATGTTGGATTATTCCCTTTAGACCTTTGTCAACTTATCTTGCCTACATGGCTCATTAGCCTACGCTAACCACACTTCTCATGCATTAACTACCTAAAAGACCCCCTCCACCCTCCCCCTCCTCCTAAAAACCCCAAGAGTCCTAAGCTAACATTAAATTGCCTTTATGGAAGTACAAGGACATGCAACCTAAGCTAAACCCACTTGTTAGTTATCGCCATTTAAGTGGTCTTAGGACAAATCAAAAGGACAGAGTCAATCAAACAAGAATATAATTTTTATCAAGAGTGACCTCTAGACGAATGACCATGGATTAGGGGATACAAAATCGAAGAAGAAAGATCTTCATCCATGGGGCATAATCCTAAGGGCTTAACCTAACCTAAATAAAACCCTTGACACCATCTAGTAGAAGGAGGTACTTTCAAAGTCTCAAAAGAATTCTGGGTGCACATCTTTCCTAATTTTCTTATGAGTGTTAATATTGAAAGTTCTCTTTTCTTATGGGCTCCTTTTTGACTTGAGCATCGAAGTACATGTGCTAGAGCCACCTCCTAAGTACTCTTAATTCACGTGTTCCCTTTTGCAAGCTTACTCTCTAGCCCAGCTATATAGACAAGTCCTAAGGAATTTTTAACCATTATCATTTTGGTGCCCCATTCATAAAAGAATAAATATAATGATTAACAAACACAAAAATTCTCCAAACTTTACTTCCCTCATCCTACCTCCTGCTACCCCTCCACCCCCCAAAATGCAATTTAAGAAAATGGAGGTGTAAATATATATATGCTACAGCAAGAAAACGATCACCTCGAAGAAGAAGTCCAACATATCTAGCAATCGAGTAATAGTAAAAGCACATAACCTCTAAACAATGTAAAGAGGTCAATGATGCATCGTTCTTGTCCACTATGGATGCACATACTCTACTGACTAATAAGGGGACTAACAAGTGCCCAATAGTAAGTGTAAGTAGCAATATCTGTACTATTTATAGTTTTGCTAATCACTCATATAGAGCATTACATGACAGACTTGTAAAAGAAATACACAACTTAATCATAATGCTAATGGGTGTAAAAGCCAACAAACAAGCAAACTATGCCAATAACTACAGCAGTGAACAAAGCCCATTCGTTAATGCTATCCATGACTAAACCCTGCCATCGAAGGTACAAGTGCCTCAACTCGAATTTTGTAATGACACTACGAACCCATCTACACATCTCAACCATTGTTGTAGTCAAAACCTCCTCAATGTTTCAAATGCCATCTCTTATAAAGTGTTCCTAAGCAACCTAAAAAGCATTATCTAGATGTGATATCATGACATAAAAATCAAATAGTATCTCTAATGTTAAGGAGCTTAATGAGGCATTCTTATAATATTTATCACAAATAAGCAACTAAAAAGGGACTTTTTCCACTCTCATCCCCATCCCTTAAGGACTTAAGGAGATATTGAGAAGCTATGTAGCATGTTTCTTGGCCGCGATGATCAAGGTACCAAACCTCAATATGAATATAGCCCTCAAAACAACCATACATGATAAAAAAATTGCTACCAGTTCTTCTACTCTACAACAAAGCAAAAGGCCTCAAACATATGTGAAATTCCATAAGAAAGTTGTAAAGTACATTAATTAATAAGATAACATCCTAGCCAGATGTTAGGCTATGTAATAGCCTTAACACCCTCCAAAGCTGCCCATGGAAGAGCCTTTAAACAATGTTGCACCCAATTCTTGCAACAATAGCCAATGATGACTACAACCAACATGTCTCAAAGCGCATAATCTCACTCTATGATCAACATATTCCCTTGGTGAAACCCTAAGCTAAAGTGCTCCTTATGATACATAACAAAAGCATCGTCATGGCCTAAGAAAACACAGAATAATTCAGTTAAGAAAATGTTGTGATAGATATTGCTACTTCCATAAGGATAAAAGCTACGCCATTGATACTTATATCCAATTAAAAAATATACTTGAGGACTTGATTGAAAGGGGATACCTCAAAGAGTATATCGATGAGTGAATTGGCCCCGATGGAGATGATGTTAAAATGATGGATATAAGCAACAAAGTCATTGATAGTATATATTTACCAAAGTAGGCAGCTCTACCACAACTAGACGCGGTAATGTATGCGACCCAAGTCTTAACCTACCAACAAAAGGTAAAATATTCACCTTCCAACAAAGTTCCCCTTTGAGGGCACTTAACATTTCTTTCTCTAATGAAAATCTTCACCACCTAGACACACCACATGGTGAACCCCTTGTCATCAAAGCTAAAATAGCTAATTATAAGGTCCATAAAAACCTCATCAATACTAGGAGCTTAGTTGACATCATTGTCAAGAAATTTTTATTCAATCTAAGTGTACAAATCAAGAATCTTTAAGGTAAAACTAGAAGTATGCTTGGCCTAATTTCAGAAATAATTTTTATTAAAGATAAATTATCTTTTTAAGATTAAAAGAGTTTTTATTGAGTATGTGAGGTATTATGGTTGTGGAGGCCTTGTGTTTGTGATTAAAGATGTGTAAAGTGGCTTTGTATTTTGTAATTTGGAATGGATATGCAAGGTTTATGTTTTTAGGCTAGGCATGAGATTCAAGGCTTTTTTATCTTTTGGGTCTTTTTTAGTTGGAGCTTTTCTCTTACATATAAGGTTAATTTTCAAACCTTTCTCCTTTTTCCCTTTTTTTTATTATTCTTTTTTTTTTCTATTGTTGGCTCATTAATTCCTTATTTATTACTTTGCCCCATTATTTCTTGTTCTTCTCTCTTTCCCTTAGGCCCCAAAAAGTGATTATTTATATTGTTAAGTCTTTGTCTTTGAGAGATTCAAATCCCTAAATTCATGGATTTTGAGTGTGTAGGCTTGGGTGAGATATGTGTAAGCTTGAGGGTGTTTGAAAAAGAGTTAGTCTCTTCTTTATTTTAAAGAAAAATAACTTATCAAAAGTAAAATTTGTTTTTAAATTAACATTACTGAAGTAAGCATAAACCAATTTTATCCTTCTCTCCTAATCAATGACTTTAACCTCTGAATTGCCCCATTGTAGGGTGGTTCTTGATAGAGTTTAAATTTGAAAATTCTTCTTAAATTAGCCTAACGGGGTTAATAATGGATAGTTGTGTTTGGGATTTGAAAATGAATGCCTAACTTCATTTTAATTTACATATCAAATTTAAAATGGACCTTCTTTAAGGAATGAGTCCAAAATATCCTTATTATTATGTTACTCAACTCTCAAAGTATTTAGGGGTTAGTGTATAGGATGACGTCTACCTCTTTTCATTTTAAACTTTTTTTTTTTTAAGTGAGTTACCGATTCCTTAGGGAGGAATCTATATTTATTCACTTTAATATTAATCAAACTACAACCACTCAATTTAAAAGGCAACCAATAAGATAATTTTATTTCAGCCGTTAGAAAGTCATTCAAAGCATCTTCTTATGAGTTTATTACAAAACTTGATTCTTCTTTATCCCTCCTATTTAAGCGCCCAACTACTTATGACAATACGTGAGCTTATCAAAAGGTATTAGTAAACCCAAAAGAATTGGGGCTTTATGTGATTCACTTGAACTCCCCTCTTGACTTAAAGAAGGACCAACTTCTTGAAGCTCTGGCTAAATGACCATAGCATCAACCTCCAGTATTTTTTAGTGGAGTGCCCCTTCTGACTTATATGATAGTCACATTAAGCTTCTAGGTCAAAGCTATATGATCTGTAATTTATATTAGGGGCTTCATAGGCCAGGATCTTCGCCTCCTTTAGATAATGAAAAATTTAGGTCATTAAGATTCTTAATCGAGTGAATTATCTCCTCTAAGGCTCTTGGACTTTTTTTTTTCTCACTTGTCCTTAGCTCTTTTTTTTTTTTTTGAGCCATTTTCATTATTTAGGCTTACCGATATTTGATCAATATTGGACATTAGTTGTTAAAATCTTCTAAGTATTGGGCTCATTGATATTTCTAGGTCTGCAATACTCTTTTCTAGTGTCTTTACCTTTTCTTCTACATTTAAGAATCTTTTTTCTAAGTTTGAATCTTGAAACACTTGAAGAGTGGTGATTATAAGAAATAAGATTTGCAATTGTTAAGCCATTTAGCGTAACTTTTTTTCTAAGGTGGCGATCTTATAATTCTTAACCATTAGTAACCTTTCTTTTTCTTCTTCTTCTTCTTCTTCTTCTTCTTCTTCTTATTTATTTATTTTTGCTTTTAGACAAAGAGGACTGACTTAACTTCTTATAGGGAGAATTTTTACAAAAGTGGAGAAAAAGATATAAAATATTTCATAAGGGATGACAAGAAAGATAAGAAGATTTACACAAAAAATATACAAGTAAGACATATTTATATGAAAAAACCCTAAGTTTATGGACTTAATTTAACAATTTATGGTCAACTAAAGGAGAGTATTTACAATTGGTAGAAAGTGTAATTTAAAAGAAAAGGATTATTTTACAAAGAAAAATTTTATGAGGCACCTGATATTTACAACTAATTTCTAATTGGTTAATTTAGATATAAATCTAGTAGGAAGGGGAAGGCTGATAAAGAGATCTATTTTATAGCTGTAAGACTTTACAAAAATGAACAGGGATTTATGAATTCGATGAGAGGACTAAGGATTTACAAAGCTGAGAGAATCTATGAAAAATTTTACAAAGAGGGAAAAAATTATGATTTAAGTCTAATTACCTTTTAAAGCAAGGAGGACTATTTACAAGTTATGTGACTTTTAGTTATTATAAAGGTTAGCTAAAATAATCTACAATTATGCCTTAAAGGGTTAATAATTTGATTCTAATATTTACACAAGAAAGAGAAGAAGATTTATACAAAAAATATGTAGGTAAGATATATTTATGTGAGAAAACCCTAAGTTTACAAACTTAATTTTAACAATTTATGGTCAACTAAAGGAGAGTATTTACAATTGATAAGAAGAATTTACAACTAAGGGAAAAGGATTATTTTACAAAGAAAAATTTTATGAGGCATATGATATTTACAACTAATTTCTAATTGGTTAATCTAGATACAAATTTAATGGGAAGGGGAAAGCTAGTAAGGGGATCTATTTTACAACTGTAAGACTTTATGGAAACGAATAGGGATTTATGAATTCGATAAGGGGATTAAGGATTTACAAAGCTGAGAGAGTCTATGAAAAATTTTACAAAGAGGGAAAAAATTATGATTTAAATCCAATTACCTTTTAAAGTAAGGAAGACTATTTATAAGTTATGTGAATTTTAATTACTATAAGGGCTAACTAAAATAATCTACAATTATGCCTTAAAGGGTTAATAATCTTATTCTAATATTTATATAGATAAGCACAAAAATTCATATATATATATATGAGAAAATATGAAGGCATATGGATACAAATGCAAAAGGCTAGCAACTAAATCATGATGTGGTAATAAAAGGATTTAAGGTGGGGACTTTTATTGGAATTCCATTATTATTGTACAGGGAAAGTATGTTACAACATTTTTATGCTATAATGAAATTCCAATAGAGTTCTGACCTTTTATTAATTATATGCTCTATCATTATTTATTTATTAGTCTAAAAGTTGTGTATGTAAGTTAAGGTAAGTTATAAATGTCTTTAAACTTTGTGACTTTACACATTTTTGAGGAAATAATTCGTTGATGATATCAAAGTTTAAATGGGGTAACTTAATCAACCCTGAGCAGTAGTTATACCACTACACCCAAAGTCTACACAATGGCCTCTCTTATAGGATCTTAAGACGGCCTGTGTCTGACTATATCTATCTTGCATCTTTGATGCAATCATTCCTCCCAATGTCCTAATGTATGTTGCATGCAAACAAAGTATAGCATTTAAAATGAAGTATATACATGAAAAGGAATAATAACAAGAAATAAATAAATTAATTAATAATATGGGTATTTTAAAAGGTAAATTTGATTTCAAAAAGTTCTTAAGTGGCTAACTCTCTTGACTTCCCCAATGGAGTCACTAAGCTATTGAGTTTGATTTTTTCTTGGTTTTTATTTTTTCCTTGATTCGATCAATATTAAACCTTACATATTTAATATTGATCCTCAATTAAGAACTAAGAAAAAAACTAAAGTTTTTAAACTTGCTTTAAAAATTCTTGAAGTAGCTACTTAATTGGAGTAAAGAAAAAGAGTAAATTAGGTTAAATCGATTGGATGGATCAATTTAACATCGGTACTAGTTTACTTAAAAAACCAATTTTGAGAAAAAGGTTTTCTAAATCAAAGATTTTAGAGTTGGAAGCTATCCTCTTAAACCCCTAATAAGTATTGCTTTTAAATTTTCGAATTTAGATTCACTTTTCATAATCACCTTTTTGAAAATGAAATTTAATCACTAATAAATGAATTAAATTAGAATTATTTTCCAGCTATAACTTATAAAAAATGGAAAAGTAAATTTTTACAAATTTTATGTCACCTTAAAGGTACTTACGTACTTGCTCATCAAGATTAAACGTCCGTAGTTCATTCGTGAAAATTTTAGGTGAGTTGGTTGATTTTAATCTTTAAAAAAAGTCAGGTTTAAGTTGGTTCAAGTTTATTTAAGAAAACTCTAAAGGGTCTTAAATTGTTTTATTTTTATTTTCAAAGTCGTAAAAAATCCTAAATTTGGAAAAGAGTTAATTTAGGTTATTTATTTAAAAATGAAAATGGATTTTTTTCTAGGTTACCAAACAATTTTTCTATTTTTTGTTATTTTACTTTATCTAATTTTATGTATTAACAAAAAAAATAATAATTAAAAAAAAAGATGGACAAAGCTTTATCTTTCTTTCTTTTCTTTTTTTTTTGTCTCTTTTTTTGTGCTTTTTTTCTTTCTTCAGTCTTTTTTTTTTTCGTTACAATTACAATCAGAATAAATAAATAAACATTTACAAAAAAAACAGGCCGAACAGGATCATGGCCAGACTGAGGGAGATGGCTACATGGATCTTAGACTTAAGTTAGTCATGAGTTGAACTTTGGATCTTGGGTTAGGTTGCACAGGCAATTCGATTTTCTAGGTGATTCAAGGCCGAATTTGATATGGGTGAGGGCATTTTCGTATGAATTTTGTTAGGTTTGGGGGGTCTTGCAGCAATGCTGCTATGGTTAGAGTTTGTTTAAGTGGTTTTTGAAATGGGTGGTTAGGGGTAGTGGAGCTTGGCATTGCACGGTAGTTATTAGGCTTGCAATGGTGGTTGGTTCTAGGGTTTTAATAAGATGCGATGGGTCTCGTGGTGGGGCTAGTTTGACTTAAGTATTGGTGGAAGTGGTGGTTTGAGAGTAGGGTTGCGATGGCTTAGGGTTTTATAAGCTAGGGGATAGTGATAGTAGCTAAAGAGTGTAGTAAGGCACGGGAAAGGATAGATTTGAGAGGCCTTAAAGTAGGGAATACATCATTAGTGGTAGGCTTGCTCAAAAAATGACTAGAGAGAGAGAGAGAGAGAGATGTAAAGAGAGAGGGAGATATACCCGGGAGAGAGAGTTTGAGAGTTTGGGAGTTTTCTTCGTGTGTGTTCAAGATTTTCTCTCGATGATGGAAGTAGTGCTTGGGGTCCTTTTTATACTAATCTAAGCTTAAGAAAACAAGGATAAAAAACCCATTAATTTGAAGAATTGAATTAAATGGGTTTTGAACAAATTGACTCTTGGATAAATGAAAATCGCTACAATTTAAGCACAAATGATGATTTATAGGTATTCAATCGTACTCCAAATATCTAGTAGAAGCTTTGGATCTAATTGAAAAAGCATGAATCATGGAAAAGAAAATCAGAGTATGAATAAGGATTTACTACTTTTTTGAAACTTTGACTCAATTTTTGATTGACTCAATGATTGAATATGGATGAGTTTTTTTTTGGATTTAAAGTTTCTTATGTAGGCTCTATAATCACTTTATTAATCTAGTCAAATTGTAGAGGAAAAGGGCCCCCAACTTGAGCTCAAAAATTGGCTATCTAAGGAGGAAGACTGCAAGAATTCAGGGGAAAAGAAAGGAAGGAGGAGGAAAGTGAGGGAAAATGTGCTGATGTGGTACTACGTCAATCGTGTAGCCTAGTGAGGTCATGTGGCCCAATGATGCCGTATCACCCATGGCAACGAACTAAGACACCTAGCATGACATATGTAACAAAAGTGCTGACATGGCACCACATCAGTTATGATCAAACAAAGCAGTACCATATATCCACCTTGGACACGTGGCCCAATGCTACCTAATACGTGGCTATGTGTTTTATGGAGAAAAATAAAAGGCATTTTGTGCTTTTAGTAAAATTTAAACCCATGATCTCCAAGTTATATGTAATGGGAAGTTAAAGTGTAGTACCGTCGAGTCGTTAGCCTATGCGTTGTCCATATATGAAATTAAATTGCCTATATGAACTAGGTGGCCTTGGTTATATTAATTTCCAACTAAGGCTTAACACCTTGTATGCAAAATTTTTATTTAAGACCCAACCCAAATAATATTTAAAAAACTAAAACTAAAACTATTTAAATTTCCAATTTAAATTATCCACTTTTTTAATTTAAAATTTTTTCTTTTCAAATATTTTAGTTTTTTTTTTTAATCTTTTCCAAACCTTCCATTTTTGTATTTTCTTTTCTAAATTTTCTTTTTATTTTTAATTTTCTATTTTTTTTATTTTCCTAAAATAGGACCCTTTATCCTATTAAAAAATAAAACTAAAATTATAGGAAGGTAAAAATAGGGTGTCTATAAAAACCAACTAGCTACTCACACTCTGGTTTAGGAACGTAAAACTGGGAAAAATAAAGCACCGAGCTTCCTTAACTTAATGCACTACTATAACATTGGCTTCGACCTTACATAGCTCCTTCAATACGATGGTAGTCTCAACTTTCTATCTTCACACACAGTGTATTGTAGGGAATTACTCATGAGCACAAATGACTAGAAGCTTACTCAAACGTAGGTAAGCTCTGATACCAAGATGATACAGATCGCTAAGAAGGGTTGACAAATGGTTATTGGTATCGCATTAACCAAGGTAGGTCCAAACCTCAAGACGATTTGAAAACTAAATGGGAGTCGAAGGTTAAGCAGGGCATTTTCGTGCACTAACAGTAGAAATGATACACTAATGCCTCATACGAACTCAAACTATACTTGATATTAAGTATAAATATAATGTGAGGTTGGTCATCACTAGTCTATGCTCAATGGTTTGGATAAGAGGTCTTTAAGGTCTTGATTCTTGGTTAAGAAGACACAAGATCAAGAAGGAAGTAAAGGGGGAGTGTTTGAAAATTCAATGTTACTGATTCTACGACTATTGCATATTTTAAGTATTTATATGACCTAATTAGAGTAAGTTCTAGGTTTACTTAAATTACAAAAAAGGATTTCTACTAAAAAAGGAAAGATACATAGTTTATAGGGATAAATTTATAAAGAAACAAGAGAATATTCATGTATAGAAAAGGATAGTATGGATATTAGAGAATGAACACGTATCGATTATTCATTCTGTAGTCCTAAATGGTGAGAAGGTGCTAAGTGGAATTGACTTACTCAATGTTTGCTCGAAAGTTTGGTTAATGTACACTTGGAGAATATAAACTTGCCAGCTCAAGCTCGGTAGCTTAGCCTCGGTAGGTTGGTTCAGTGGCGTCTCGACTATGTAATAGGCACTTGAATCTAAGATGAGAGAAAACGAAAGCAGAATGAATGTTCTTGGCAGGGTAGGTCGAACAAGGTATTGCTCCTCAAGGGTCAACTCCCTTTGGGTGTCTCGGTAGGCTAAGTTGGCGAGTCATTGAGCTTATGAGTGGGTATTTGACCCTTAATTCCTATAAAGTGCTACAACCAATATTTCACTCCCATTAAAATTTGGCAACAATGAGATCACTAGAAGTATGTAAGTGGGTTAAACAGGCCAATCCGACCCATTTACTTTAACCCATAAGATAAATGGACCAATCCATTATGACTCTTTCAATAAATGGGTTAGAATTTTTTAAGCTTACCTAGCTTACTACGAGTTAGTGGGTTAAATGAGCTAAGCCATTTTTTCTTTAATGTAAAAGAGGGAAAAAATTATTTTAAGGCATATAGGATCATTTATGGAAGGAATAGGTCTTGAAATTTGATCTTTATTCATAAAAGTTTTCAAAGGAATGGAAGTTTGTTGAAATGTTATATTATTGGCAAAAGGAGGATGAAAACCACTCTATATTCTTTTATAGTCATTACTTGAGCTTTGAGTCTAAACTTACATACTATATTCATTGCTTGCAAAGTTGTTGTAAATTGATGCACTGTTTGTCTTCTCAATCAAAATCAACTTGATTTGCACACCTTAACATAGGTGAGAGCCACTCCCTAAGTTCCATTCTTGTGGTTGCAAAGTTGATGAACCCATGAATGCTTCAAGATTTTGCTTCAAGGATGCTAGAGCATCAAATTTTATAGTAAAACTCCCTTATGCCATTATTAAGTAAAATAACTTTTGGGGTTATAAATTAATTTTCTTAATCAACGTGCTTCTAATACTAAGGACATAAAGATAGCAATGTTATAAAATGAAGAGACATTTAAACAATAGGTGCATTTTTTTTCCCCAATAATCTCAACTTTATTGTGTTTGTTTTGAAAAGGAAAATCTTGGTAAAAACTTGCATTAAAAATCTCTCCTTTAACAAAATATTACATCAACCATAAGTTTTAAATATCTCTCCTTTAACAAAACATTAATTACAAAAATATTAAAATCCAAACATGAAAAGCACCAAACCACTTAATTTCAATGATCTTTCCAATGACCATTTGAAAAAAAAAAATTGTTTGGATTAGTGGGTTGGCTTGTAGGTTAAATGAGTTGATCCACTCTAACCCTAAATTAAATAGGTTGGGCTTATTTTTCCTTAATTAGTTGAAAAATTCAATCCTAACCCATTTTTTTTTTAAAAAAGGTAAATAGGCCAACTCATAGGCCATATGCCATTTGCATAACTTGAGAGATCATTATAACAATTGATGTCCTCTGATCGTTGATTCCTGTTTGTTGTACAATGTAATGTTTAGATAGGATATCTCAAAACACCATGGGCTTAATGTCTTTAATTAAGCATCTATAGGGTAAATTCATCATACCTAGCGAAATTGGCATCACCCGAGGTAACTAACACCTTGCCAATCATGCTACACCAAGGCTCTCTTATGGAAATATACTTCTGATTTGATTCAGTGCTAAGCAACTAACTTCATGCCAACAATGATAAGAAAGTCCGCAACACATCAATTAGTCTTGTGATATATATACAACCATTTTGTCATGAAATAGCAACCATGAAGGGATATCTCCAGTGAGATCAACTGGTATAGATACGATGTAGATGAATACACGTCAACCTATATTGTACGAACCAAAGGCGTGGGTCTAGATTACAAGATAGTTTGAAGGATAAATGATCATCGAAGGTTGAGTAGAGGTTCTCGTGTACCGACGATGGATATGATGCATCAATACCTTACGTAAGCTTAGATTACACTTGATATGACATACATGTATGGCTAGAGGTCACTCGCCACTGGTTCGCATTCAATAGGCTAGATAAAAGTAGCTTAGGAGTAAGCAAAAGAACACTTAGCTCAAGAGAGTGTGTTTGAAAGTTCGGTGTATTCTTGATATTATGTTGCAGCCATTATAATATACAAGTAATTATAGGACCTAATTAGGGTAAGTCCTAAGTTAAAGTAGATCACAAAAAGGATTCTTACCAATAGAGGAAAAGGGAATAATTTACAGAGGTAATATCATAATCATAAAAAAAGAATATTCGGTGGCAAAAAAAGGATAGTATAAATGTTAGAAAAGGATAACGTATGAGTCTGTGCTCATTTAGTGTTCCCAATGACACTACTGGCTTAGTAAGGGTAGATCCTGATTAGGTCGGTTCGGCATCGGCAATTTGGCAGCTCGAACAATTAGGACAGGATAGGGAATGGTAGATGGATGACTCATCTTTGGATCGACCTTAGGTGATTAGCTCTTGGCAACTGTTAGATCAGCTTTGGCATGGATCAAGTTGGCAATATCCTAATTCAATCCTTGGACTAGTGTTCAACAAAGAGGTTGGTTGGACACATTGGCTGGTCACCTTGGCAACTTCTTAGGTGGTGTGAAGAGTGAAGTAATCTAGTAAGATAAACTGGGGGATGTATTGCTCCTCGACACTTAGTTCATCTCGGACAGCTCAGTAAATCATCTAAGCAAGCCTACAAGCTCAGGAGCGTGTTATCGATCCATGATTCCTATCATCAACCATTAATCTCAAAGAAATCAACTTGAAATCAACTTCTTAATTCCTCCCTTTACTTAATAAACACTTCTGTCACTCACTACATCGACTTGGCTAGTTTTCAATGGCTCATAAGTCAAATCAGGTTCACTTCTCAATGACCTACAAGTCACTTTGTATCTCAACCCAATTTCTTTTCAACAACTTGTAGGTTAGACCAAGTTCTCTTTTCAATAACTTACAAGCTACTTTTATATCTTGACAAGGCTGCTTTTTAACGATCAACAGGTCAAACTAGATTTATTTTTCAATGACCTATAGGACACTTTATGGCTTAACTTAGCTTGTGGCCCATTGGTCAAACTAATATTCACATTCCAAGACCTCCAAGTCACTTCATACCTTAACTTAGTTACTTTTCAACAGCTTACAAGTTAGTTTAGGTTGGTGTTTTAGTGACCTACGAGCGACTCAATATCTTGACCTGGTTGCTTTTCAACATCCTATAGGTTATACTAGGTTTATGTTCTAACGAAGCATAGGTCTCTCAAAGAATTAGACTTAGTTGCATCATGCTAAACTATAAGTCACACTTTCCTCTATGCATTAAAGAGAAAACAAGGGAGCATTCCCTCATGCTACATACAAGTGTATAGAGTGCCCTCTACCTGCTAACATGACAAGTGATAGGGATACATTAATGGTCAAGCTCAACATCGTAAAAATTGCCAATTGATCAAGCTCATATCCCATATCAAAAAACTAAGGTACCCTAGCTTACATATTTACATATGATAATGGGGCACTCCCAATAGGAAGAAGGATGCTTGGTCACCTACCAATGTAGATACCCTACGAGATGGGTTATCTTACAAAGGGCCCAATCATTGTCACGAAACGACAACCATATAACAAGTCCCTTACCTAGGGCATAAGGGCTAAGTTCCCTCTTGGCAATAATGGCTAGTAGGAGGATTAAATTCTTTCTCAAGAATGATGCCTCGTAAAAGGCTAAATCCTTCTCAAGAACTCGTCTATTTTTTCTTAAGGATGATGCCCCATAAAAGGCTAAATTCCTTCTAATGAACTATAACTAGTAAGGCTAAGTTCTTTTTCATGAACAATGCCTTGTAAAAGACTAAATTCCTTCTTAAGGATGATACTAAGTTCTTTCTCAAGAATGATGCCCCATAAAAGACTAATTTCCTTCTTAGGGATGACACCTGACAAGGCTAAGCTCTTTCTCAAGAATGAGGCCATGAAAGGCTAAGCTCTTCCTTAAGAGCTACGGTTACAAAAGCCTAACCCGTCAGATAATTGCCATGTAAACGAGTAAAGCAATAGCATAACAATATAAGAAAAAAGAGGCGAAACAATAATTATACATAAGGGCATAAAAGGTAGCAGGGGAATGAAAGCATTGGCAATACTAAGGAACACAAAAAGAGAAATATTAAACAACCAGTAATTTATCAAAATTTTTACAATAAGAAAAGGTCAACATATTGACTCTAATAAATGTCAACCATAGATAAAATAAATTCAACAAAAAGAAGCATACATGCTCTAATGTTAGGGAATGACGCCTCCCCCTTGCTCCACTACTTAGCAATCATCAACATTCCTTCCTATTACTCCCTTTGCTGCTTCGTTAAAGGCACCAAAGGTCCTATATCTACCACTCCTGCACATCTGCAAGTCAACCTCTTAGCTCGATCTTAGACACAAGGTAAACCATTTACCTTTTATGGATCTACCTCTTAGGGAAGGGTGATAGAATTAGACAAATCTACAATCACATCCCCTCCCCCTTCCTTAGCTCCAACCAAATCCTACTAAGTATTAACTAATCCATTCACAGGGTAGGTTCATGTCTACAATGTTAATATCAAATTTTCAATACTTGGTTTAAAAGACCTCGTAGGTGACATTGCCCATAGACAAGGTACCTCAGTTCTAAGTCAAGCATATCTACATTGACTAGGAAATCGTGAATGGTTTCTCCCCTTAGGCATTCCTTAGAATGGTTTAACTCTCCTTTAAGTTCTAGAACCTTGTCTCTCATGTTCCTGCTGATTTTTTTCTTCCTAGCCACCTTGGCCATTAGAGGTTGGGCGTCTTCTTTGGCTTTACCCAAGGGCTCCTTATGGCAAGCTAGTGTATGGACAGTTTCCTCAATATCTTACTTAAGCTTAATAACATCACCAGTAATAGCCTCTTTCTTTTCTTGCAATCTTTAAGATTGACAATCACTTTGTTACACTTTCACTTTATGCTTATTATAGACATCCCATTTTTACTTCTTTATATTTTATTTTTTATTTTTTGAGCAAGGTTTACAAAACCTATAAAAAAAATTGAAAAATAAAAAGTGTTAAAAGAGTTCAAGTTAAGTCAGTGAGTCTTTTAGAGTCAAATAAAGAAATAATAAAATGTACATGCAATTTAATAAGTTTTGAGTCTTTTAAAAAATTGGGCTTTATTAGAAAAATATACCTTTTTTTTAAGAAAAGTTTAGTAAAAATTAGAATTTGTAAAAAAAAAAAGGGCTTTCGTTGAATTCAAAAATTTGAATTTTGAATAATTTCAACTAGACGAATAAAAAATGAAACTCAAAATTTATTAAATTAAATTGGTGTTAAAAAATTCCTTGGCATGTATATTTTGAATTATTTAAATTGGGTTAGGTCATTTTAAAACAAGTTGGGCTAATGGCTTAATTTAGGTAGCTTAAGTACCATTTGAATGCATTTAAGACATACACATGCATGCAAGAGGTCATGGGTTTGAATCTTATAAGAAACATGGGGGACTTGGGCATGTGGTCATGTGCTTGTGCTATGGGATGGGAGGTTTACCCCCTTCACAAGTACCCGTACAGTACTCGACCCTCCTTTATCTCATGTATTTTCTTTGATTGTAGAGGATGAGCCAATCTTTTCCTTCCTAACATTCCAAGATTGTTTCAAGTCCCTCTTACTTTAGGAGTGCCAACCGACATTGCCACCATCCTCCATATGATAGGGAACATCCAACTTTTCAACCGGTCTCGACTTGCCATGGTCATCATTAGGAGAACAGTATTAGTTCCTAACCAGTTTGCTCATGAGAGGCTAACCTTACCTTGATAGACTACCTAACCTCATAAACAAATCGCCAATTGATACCACTCACTTCATATTAAGCCCTCAATTGAATACCCTTATTTCCCTTCAAAACATAGACCGTAACATTCTCCTTCACGATGTCGTAAGGCTAACTCTCACCACTACTCTTTCTCCTATGATCACCGACCTTGTTTCTCCATTGCCCAACTCTACTCTAAGATCATCTTTACTAGGACTTCAAGGCTTCCACAAGCATTACCTCGCTCTTATTTTCTTTCCTCCAAGATCACCTCTTGTTGAGTAGTGCAATGGTAGGGTCTGCCTTTTAAAGTTCATCTTTTCATGTTCTTAAGATTTAGGTAAGGTTTTGCTACAATGCTGCTTACGGCATAACTACCCTCTTTGACAATTATGCCCTCCACCTAGTAGCTGCTCCTTCCCTTAAGTTTCATCCACAGGAGCTCAATTGTTAAGACGAACTACCCTTTTCATTAAGTACAACGAGTACTATTTAGGTAGCTCGTCTGAGTTGGAACTTCTTCACTCTGATATCACTTGTCGCGAGATGGGAGATTTATCCTCTTCACAAGTGCCCATGCAGCGCTCGACCCTCTTTGCCTCATTATTTTCTTTTATTATAGAAGATGAGCCAACCTTTTCTTTTCTGTCTTCTCAAGACTATTCTACCTCCTCTTGCTTTAGGAGTACTAACCAACATTGTCACTGTCCTCTATATGATAGGGGACATTCAACTTGCCAACTGGTTTCAACCTATCATGGCTATCATCAAGAGAGTGGCATCAGCTCTCGACCAGTTTACTGACAAGAGACCAACCTTGTTTTGAGAGATTACTCAACCCTATGAACAAACTGCTAGCTAATGTTACTTGCTTCACATTAAGCCCTAAATTAAGCATTATTACTTCCTTTCATAATACGAATCATAACACCTGACATGTGACTAATATTTTCCTCTTGGGCTAGAAAATAAGGGAAAGGGAAGGAAAATTTACAAATTTATAAAAAACACTCGTAGCATTGGATTAAGTTGAATCTTAGGATTTTTTTGCGTAGGTTTTGTAAAATCATGAGTAAGTCATTCCCAAAACTCACATATCTAATAAGGAATTGGATTAAAACTCATCCAAATAAGATTTGGCACATCCCGTAAACTTAACTTTATCTACATGAGAGATTCAATCCGTGGTAAAAAAAGATTTGATTGAAAATTTATAAAAACAAGCTTAAGAATGGATCAAGGGGACCTTTAGGCCTTCAAAACAACCCTAATATGCGTAAGTCCCATACTTGATGATTAGGAATCGAATGAGTGAATTTAGAGTATTCGTGAAACTAACCCAATTAACCTAAAAACTTATGTATTGGCTTAGAACATTAGTTGAGGAGATTTTGTAGACTTGAAGTTTAAAAATATAATAGAATATTAAAAATGTAGCTAAATTAGTAGAAATATATTATATTGTTAATATATTATCGGTTATGTACGAAATAGGTTTCAAAAATTAATGAACACTTAGAGATAGGAATAATATAATTAATATTAGAAAGTGAATAATATATAAAAGACATGTATATGCATTGGGTATAATTATTATGTAAATATATATACTTTAATTATTATAAATACCCGAAATTAAGTATAATTCACTAAATAAATTAATAAAAAAATGGGAAAAATGGTAAACAAAGTTTTAGACAACTAAAAAAACAGGTGTAAGAGGTGTAGCGTAGAATTTGGAATGCATGGATATGGGGAATTGACATTGTGACACTTAGAATTACTTTACATATGTAAGATGGGAGAAGAAAAAAAATCAAAAGCTACTTAAATGGTGATTTAAAAATGGTGTCCTATAATCCAGAATAAGTTTGGTCATTCACTAGTTTAGAAGAAATTTTGGAAGTTAAGAAATAAAGAGAGAGTTACTGAAAGTGAAACCAAGTGGTGGCTTGAAGGAGTAAGCGGTGGTAAAGTGGGACAACACACCCTCCTTTCCCCACGGTAGCTAAAGCTCATGTGAAACTTGTATTAATGTGACTAGGTTTCATGGCTGATTTAGGATGTTCGGGAAAGTAACTCGATTAAGTTAAAAGTTTATAAGGGGATTTGTGAGATTAGTCAAAGAGTTGTCGTAAGCTTGGAATTTAAAAATATAATAAAATATTAAAAATATAGCCAAAATCATATAAATTTACTATATTATTATTATTGATAACATGTGAATTAGATCTCGAAAAATGACGAATACTTAAAGATAAATTATAAAAGTAATATAATTGATATTATACATAAAATAATATATAAAAAATATGTATATACATCGAGTGTAATTATTATATAAATATGTATATCTGTAATTATTGGAAATACCCAAAATGAGGTAAAATATATTAAATAATTAATAAAAATTTGGGAAAATCATTAAAAAATTATAAAACAATCTGCAAAACCCTCCTTTTTTCCTTAGCAAACCTTGATGACAGTTGGAGAATTAAAAAAATTTGAATCCTTTTGCTTGGACACTTAAGACCAAACATCTCCACATGTTAAATGGGGACAAAAAAAAATCAAATAACACTAAAATGAGTTATAAAAATATACTACCAGTTTCCTAAACGAATTTAATGTAGTTTTGAATTGGAAAAAAATTTTAGAGTGAGAAAATAGAAAGAGAAAAGGAGGAAACGAAACTGAGGAAAAATAGTATGCGGAAGAGGGGATTTGCGAGATCTTAAAGAAGATGACCAATTAGAAGTGAACCAATATGGTTGCTTAAAGGAGTGGCTGGCGACTAGATTGGCTAACAAACCCCCTTCCCCCATTAGTGGTCAGAGCTTTGTATTTCCGATAAGTGCTTAGTTTCCTTGATTTTAACGAAAATTTGGAAAAAATAGTAAACGAACTCCAAAAACTTTGAAATTTAGTTTTCTTACGTATTTTTGCATGAAGATTTCAAATCTTCAATCAGATTTTGAAAATTTTGAGTGTAGATATTAGGTTCTTAAGAAAAACATCTTGCACAACAATTTTTTATTAGCTTTTTGAAAGATTAATTCATGTAGTTTTAACTTGAAATTTTATTGATATACTCCTAAGTTGTTTTATTTTGATGTTGAGTGTCGGTTTTCTAAAATTAAGTTGTCAGATTTTCAAGAAAATTCCATTTTTATGTAAACAGTGCGTTGGATAGGGTATTTGTTAAAAGAGATTGATGACATTTTCTAAAATTATGATATACCCTAAATTTCCTCACAAGAAATAGATAAAAGTGGTTTAATATGAATTTGGAAAGAATAATTTATAAGGAAAAGTGGGTATTTGGTGATTTAAGGTTAGATTTTTCAAGTGTTTAATATATTTGTAAACTAATCGATAGTATGATGGAGAAAGGAAGTAGATGATTGAAGTTTAAGGTGATACTTATTGGTTATGCGGGGTGTACACTTCTGAAAACGTAGAGCAAGTGGAGTATATGTGAAATAATTATATGTTCTAGTAACAGTAGGGCTAGAAACTGTATCAGAAAGTAAGTCAGAATGTAAGTTGATGTGAATAATGGAATTTGTACCTAAGAGTGGTTTATATTTAGACTTTACCCTATTTCTTAAGACAAGTTATAAGTCAGGAATTTCCTAAATAAGAATCTAACTTTGGATTGAGGGTTAGAAACTTCGTTAGAAACTAGGTTAGAATGTTGTTTAGTGTTGTATATCCTTAACCACACTCGAAGTTCGATAGTAAATCAACTAGTAATTTATATATGAATTTTATACCTTTATCAGAGTTAAAACATGAGTCAAAAGCCACTTGGACAATAGCTTATACCACAAGACTAGGTCAAAACCTAAGTTAAAACTTCAATAAGAAAGTAATTCGACGGCAAATGCAAAATATAAGAGCAACTAGAAGTTTGAAGACGGTTAGTACTAAAGATTGGATCATGGGGAGTCAAAGAATAGATCAAAAAGTCACTTGATTATACTTTTTGAGAATTTATTGAAGTTAGAACTTATATTAGAAACTACTAGGCAACAATTTATATCAAGTCAAAACCTTTGTTAGAAGGTATCCTATTTTAACTAGTATTTAATAAACAGCTTAGAAAAACTTACTTAACACAATTAGAAATGTACTTAAATGTCCAAAATGGATACACATGTTAAATATAAGACATAAACTAAAGATGTCATGATATATTTTTGGGATAATATAGAAAGATGAGACGAGAACAACACACAAGAAGAATGACCATCAATATCTAGGTAAGTAGGATCAGTGTTTCATCACACTTTCAAGTATTGTTAAGAATACTTGAAGACCTTAGTATATGTCTTGTTTATGGTTGTACATTAATTACTTGTGCACATGTAGCGCGTGCTTAAATCCTGTTGTGCTATTTGAGTGCTGAATTGATGTGTTGATTGCTTCATGATATTATATGCTTTAGATTGTTCAAATTTGCTTGATTACCCCAAAAGTAGTTTAATACAAACTTGGCTTAATCACTAATTGAGCTTGCATCGCAACTCACTAGGGGTAACGATTAGGAAGTATGGGCCAAACACGGACGCCTTTATTGAGCATAGGAGAAATGGTCCTCTTCTCACTTTGAGTCGAACTAACTAACAGGAAAGAAGGTCGCAGCCAGGTTGGGATCAGTGGTTCAAAAGTAGTCTTGGGAGGAGCGTGTTCTCTATTGCACAAGCCCCAGTTTGGTGACCAAATTCGCGAGTGTGCGGCATTAAACTCCTCGAAACCTGGATTAAAGTAGGTGCAATTTCTCTGATTTCACGATGACCGGTCAATGTCATACGATGGCATTTTCTTGATCATGCATTGCGTTTAACTAAACTCGCTTGATAACTTTCTACGTATCAGATATGTACTACTGTTTTCGTCTCACTTACTGAGTAAGTTATCACTTATTCCCCTATAGTTATCTTATAGGTTTCCCTAGTAAACTTACCAGAAGGCTAGAAAATAGAATTAGGGAGTGAGATTTGAGATTTATCTAACTGGATTTCTATTCAATATATCAACTGTATTGACTTGTAAGAAAACTAATAAGGTTTCCTTAGGTAACCCTTAATTTTTAGTCCATGAAATTTATTCTATACTTTACAAGCCTGTGGATTTTAGTGAAATTTTCATTGTAAAAAAAATTATTTTTTTTAGAATCTATTTTTAAAGGTTACACTATAGGTTAATTCTTACCAAGTATTGAATGGGCGCTTCCAAGTAGTGGAGTGGTGAACGCCTTGTGTAGATTATACCTACATTAGTAGCTAAGGTGGCTAACTTATAGCGTAGGTTGGTTTACACAGCAGAGTTGTTACGACTCTCTGGTTTGAGGCATGACTAAGGTTGAGCAAAAAAACCACGAACCGCGAATCAAACTGTGAACTAAACCAAACCGAACTGAAAAATCAATTCTTTTGTAAATTGTTTGGTTTATGGTTTGGTTCGGTTGTGAATAAACAGTTCGTGGTTTAGTTTAGGGAAACGAACTGAACCATACCATTTTGAATTAAACCGAATCGTTTAGTTAAACAAAAAAAAAATTATGCAATTATTTTGTACTTTTATTTTTTTCTATCAATCTTTATAAATTTCATCAAAATGTTCATATCTTATTATTTTTTATCATAATTTTGTATTAATTATTAAAATTAAGTTAGGTAAATTTCATATTTATTGGAGATAAAAAATTTTAGTGAAAATTTGACACAAATGGTTTGAACCGTAGACTAAACTGAACTGAATCGGTTTTAATTAAGTTTGAAAAATTTATGAACTCAATTGTATAGTTAGGTTTGACTTAAAAAAAAAAAAAAACTAAACTGTTATATTATATTTGATTCGGTAAATGGGGGCGAACCATATCGAATCGAACCATGCCCACACTTAGGCATGACAGCTCGTGTTTCCCATAAGTCGTTAATTTTTTCCGATTTTGTTAAAAATTAGGGAAAAATAGCAAATTATCACAAAAAATTATGAAATTCGGTTTCCCCACATATTTTTGTATGAGAAATTCAAATCAGATTTCCAAAATTTTGAGTGTAGATATGGGATCTTTAAGAAAAACGTCTTACACACGGAATTTTAAGCAAATAATTGAAAAACCAATTAATATAATTTCAACTTGAAATTTTGTCGTTATACTCTTAAGATGTTAAATTTTGATGTTATGTGGTTAGATTGTAAAAATCATATCATCAGACTTTAGGAAAAAATTCTTTTCCATTAAAACGGTGCATTAGATGAGTGTTTTCTAAAAGAGCTTTAATGATCCTTTTGTAAAACTATAGTGTGATATATGACTATTACCCTATAGCAGCTTAAAGTGAATTCTTATGATTTAAAAAATGGTGATTTTTAAGTAAAAAGTTGGTATTTGTTGAATTTGAAATGAAATCTCTAAGTTACTATGTAAGTATAAATGAGTATTTTATATATTGGGAGCTAGTGTACATAATTGAAGTTCTTAGTAGATATTTACTGATATTACAGAGTGTGGAAATTCTAGAAATGTAAGGTAAGTTTGTATATGACTTAAATAGGAAGTTGTAGTAATGGCTAAAGAGTTAAAAACCATGTCATAAAGAAGATTACAATATACTTTGGGAGTAAATAACTTGATTATGTTAATAATAGGTTTTAGGTCAGAAAGTAGTTGGTGCTAGAACTTTACAACTATATTGAAGTTAGGAATTTCTTAAGTGAAAACCTAACTTAAGGTAGTGGGTTAGAATCTTAATTAGAAACTAGGTCTTGATCTTAATAAAAAACTTAGAACTAAAAATTAGATAAATAACTAAAGAACCTACTTATATTAAACATACTTAACAATGAAAATAAGTTCTTATCTCATAGATAGATTTAGAACTAAAGTTGTGTATTGCTTTATAAAGATTATCAATGACGACCCCAAATGCGAAGTATAGGAGCTCATGATATTACATTTAGGTAAGTTGGGACCAATGTTTAATGGCATATTAAAGTATCACATCGGGATGCTTGTTTGCAATTATAGCTACATTATTTGTGCATATACTATATATGTGCTTGGATATTGATTGTTGATTGTAAATTGAACTCCAAGTGTTGTTTTCTATTTAAACATATATCATATCTTACGTGTATGAACTTAGTTGCTCACCTAATATTTTAGACTAGTCTTAAGTTAACTAAAGATCTAACCTAACATTCACGATAACCCAATAAGGATAACAATTAAGTTGTCAAACTAAATATCGATGCATTCATTAAGATTGTAGAAATAGTCCTTTTTCCACCCTTAGTCGAACTAAGTGATAGAAAAGGGGATTGTAGCAAGGTTGGGATCCGTAGCTTGAATGTTGTCTAAGAAGGAGGGTACTCTCCATTGCACAAGCTTAGATTTAGTTTGATATTTTCGCATTGAAACTCCTCAAAATTTAGGTTAGAGTGGATGAAATTACTCTGGCTTCACAATGCATCAATTAAACATTATAAGATACTATACCATTTATCTGTTGTATTACATTTAATTAATGATTGAACAAACATGTTTATAATGTATTGTTATGACTCTATCCCTTCTTACTGAGCTAGTTAAGCTCATATCCTAATAAATTGTTTTGTTAGTGTTAGAATAGTACCAAAGGATGCCTTGTTATAGATGTCTTCAAGTTAGCTCCAACGAGTTAGAGAGTGAAGTTGTGAAGTCTAATGAACAGATCAAAGCTCATGACATTTTTGTTTTTCTTTTCTGGGATGATTATAAGGTTTTCTTAAGAAGCCTTATTGTTGTGAACCAAGACTAAGAACAGATAAGACCGGTTGCTGGATGGGTTCAAGCTTGTAGAAAGGTTGAAAAGGGTTAATAAGGAAAGGTACGAAAAGAGTGACAAAAATAAATGAAACAGTAAGCAAAAACCCATGAATAGCACTAAAGGATATAACACACCAAAGGAACTTTCGAAGACTCACAGCACAATTCGATATGATGCATGAATTGGTACAATGAGGTTACTCACCATCTAACCTTGCTTTGGGGAAAGGATAAGAGTGATGCCGAGAGTAAATAAGCAATGTTTACGCAAGAAAGAAAGTACACAAGTGTATTGAAGGTAATCCGATCTCCTATAGTTACAAGTACAAAGATATTTATATCTGTAAGTTAGGGCAACTTGCCCAAAAGGGAAAAGACAAAAAAGATATTTCCTAAAGAAGCAATGTACGTGATATAAAAGGGTAAAAATGAATATACAAGGAAAATAATCATTGGTGCTATAGATTTTACATATGATACTGTACACGTAGTAATGCTACATTAGCAAGGTTGTTAGGAGATGCAGACAAAAAGTATAGATAAATGGGTTTGTCTGAGTAGGAATGGCATAGTCAGTTCGGTCTCTCTCTCTCGGCTTCTCGACAAGGAAGATGTCGAGTAATTAGTCGGCTTGGCGTTGGAAAGTAATCATCAACTCGGCATACCACAAAGCAATGGGCAGTCATACAGCATGGCATTAAAGATAACTCAGCAAGGAAGTACTCGGCTTTAGTAGGGGTTGGTTGGAACATGAGGATTTGTCGTACCAATCCCTCTAGTCCTTGGGCTTGGTTGCAGGTAAGAGGTCTGGTAACTTGATTCCTATCATTCCCTCCGAGTTGTTTTGGATTTGGAATCAAATCCGAATGGTGTTCGCTCAGTTCTCCGTCAGGGTGATATGGACTAAGGTCGGTAATGTTAAAGGCGTTAGAAACCCAAAGTCCCTAGGCAGTTTTAACCTGTAGGTATTATCATTGATTTTCTGGAGGATTTTGAAAGTTCCTTTCGCTCTTGTAGATAATTTGTTCTTCCTTTTATTCAAGAACCGTTCCTTACTAAGGTGTAACCATACCAAGTCTCTCTGCTAAAATCGTTTGGCCGGCATACCCTTAGTCTATTCTCACATTGTTCTAGCAACTTGGTCAATGTGCCGAGTGACCTTGTCAGAGATGTACTGAAGAGATTATGTTCTAGCAGAGGCGTTAGGGTCCTCTTGCGCGGGTGCTGGTATAAGGGCGTGGTCAAGGGGCAATTCGAGATTGAATCCATAGACCACCTCGAAGGGAGTTTGCTTGGTGGTGTCATATACGGTTCTGTTAAAGGCGAACTCGACCATTGGCAGGCAGAAGTCCTAATCAGCCAAGTTTTTGCCTACTGCAACTCAAAGCAATGACCCCAAAGTACGATTAACCACCTTTGTTTGGTAGTCAGTTTAGGGGTGACATGAGGTACTGAAGAGTAATTTAGTTCCCAACCAACACCACAAGGTTCTCTAGAAATAGCTCAAGAACTTCAGGTCTTTGTCAGAGACTACACTTCTTAGTACGCCATGTATCCGCATAATCTCCTGTAAGAAAATAAAAACAATAGCTGAAGCGTCATTAGTTTTGGTGCAGGGCACAAAGTGTGTCATCTTACTGAATTGATCTACGATGACCATTACAAAATCTTTACCTCAAGTAATTCGTAGTAGTCCGAGAATAAAGTCTATACTTAATTCAGTCCACGGCCTCGTTAGAACAAGTAGGGGCATTACTTTCCCTTGTTATACTTGACACTTAGCCTTTTTGCACACAGTATAGCTTTCAACAACTCGGTGTACATTTCTTCACATTCTTGGCCAAAAGATTCGGCTATTCAATAGTTCATAAGTTCTCCTCTCTCCAAAGTGTTCAAAGAGTCCTCCGCTGTAGGCTTCCCTAATTAATAATTCCTGTAGGGAACAAGTCGGTACGCATAGTTTCTCCCCTTAGAACAGATAGTCATCCTCTACATAATACTCGTCCACTATCTTTCCATCTATGCATCGCGAAATTATTGGTCTAAAGTGTGGATCCCCGAAGTACTGTTCTTTAATACTTACAAAACTAAACAACCTGGTTTGTAGTTCTGATAAAAGCTCATGTCTCCCCGAAAGAGCATGTCTCTTTGAAAGAGCATCTGCAACTACGTTGTTCTTTCTCTACTTGTATTTAATTACAAAATTGAACCCCTCAAGGAATTCAACTTATCTTGCTTGCCACTTCAATAACTTGGTCTGACTTTAGAGGTATTTCAGTGATTCATGGTTAGTAAAAATTCTCTTAGAAGTAAGTAATGTTGACATACTTGCGTTGCTCTGATCAATACCAAAAGTTCCTTGTCATACGTAAAGTAGTCCAATCGTGGTCTTCGGAGCTTCTTACTGTGGAAGGCAATTAGCCGGCCTTCCTGCATCAAGATAGCACCTATTCCAACACCTGATGTGTCGTATTCCAGTTCAAAAATTTTGTCGAAGTCAAGTAATACTAACACTAGGGAGGAGGTCAATCTTTCTTTTATGTCGACAAAACTCCTCTCCTCTCTTTCTCCCCACTGAAAGTCGGTGTTCTTCTTTGTTAGCTCGGTAAGTGGGTGGTAATGGTGCTGAAATTCCTAATAAACCTTCTATAAAACGAAGTCAGTCTATAGAAACTTCTTACGTCAGCACAAGTAGTAGGAGTCAACCACTCGATAATTGCCTTTATCTTCTCATCATTGACTTGCAAGCTTCCTCCATTGATTACATACCTTAAGAATACTACTTCCTCCTAGCAGAAGCAACATTTCTTCAAATTGTCGAATAGTCTCTCGGCATGAAGGATATCCAAGATTATTCTGAGATGTTTACAGTGACTTGGCATGTTGGTACTATAGACCAGGATGTCGTCAAAGTACACCACGACACACTTCCCTATGAGATGTCTCAGCACATGGTTCATAAGTCTCATGAAGGTGCTCAAGGCATTCGACAAGCCGAAGGGCATGACCATCCACTCGTAAAGTCTATGTCAAGTCTTGAATGCAGTCTTCTACTCATCTCTTGGTTTCATGCGAATTTGATGGTAGCTGGATTTAAGATCAATCTTGTTAAAAATCTTGGCGCCACTTAGCTCATCTAATATGTCTTCTAGCCTTAGGATTGGATACCTGTATTTGATCGTGATTTTATTTACGGCTTGGCTGTTAACACACATCCGCCAGGTTCCATCCTTCTTCGGTACTAGAAGTATAGGCACAACATAAGGGCTGAGACTCTCTCTTACATAACTTCTCTCTAGCAACTCATTGACTTGATGTTGGGGTTTAGAAGCTTACTTGGGATTTATTCGATAAGCTGGCTTATTCGGCAATACAGTGCCAGGTACTAAGTCAATGCAATGCTCTATGCCTCGAGTTAGAGACAACCCATCGGGTAACTGTTCAGAGAACAAGTCGGCATAGTCATCTAGTAACTCCTTGATTTCTTAGGGAAGTTCACTCGATCCTTCATTTTCTAATAGTTGCCTGACCAACAATAGGGTTAGCTTGTTAGTCTTGATGGCTTCTCAAAGCTCGGTTTTGCTCGTGACTAGAGCCTTCTTCGATCAGTGAGCAAGTTTCATCTGTAGCTTATGAACTTCTCTCGGTGGCATTGGATTCAGTGTGATCTTCCGGTCATCCTTTTCCAACATATATGTGTTCCTATAGCCGTCATATATAACTCTCCTATCAAACAACCATAGCCTACCCAACAATATGTGGGAAGCGTACATAGGTAGTATGTTGTAGAGGATTTGGTCAGAGTAATTCCCTATAGTAATTGACAACAATATTTTTCGAGTGACATGTAATGCTCCTTTCTCACTCAACCAGCGCAATTTGTACGGCTTAGGATATGCAATAGTTGGCAGTTTCAGTTTTGAAGCAAGATCGGCCAATGCTACATTAGTGCACCTTCCATTATCTACAATGAGAGCACACATCCATTCATTCACCTTGCAAGTGGTATGAAACGAATTCTCCTTTTGCTCTTCCTTTCGTGAGGGTTCTACGCTCATAGTGCGTCGGACAACCATAAGTAATTGGTCCAAGTCCTCGGGAAACACATCTTCCTCAATCAATTCTTTCTCAGTAAGAACCTCCTCCTCCTTGGGTTCCTCATTTGTACTCTCTACTTCTAACTTCGGGATGTCTCCCTTAATGACCATCGTCCTTCGGTTCGAGTACTGAGCAATCATGTGTTCGAACCCTTAGCACTTGAAGCACTTGATCTGGTTAATCTTCTTGTCAGACCTTTGCCCCTTCTCATACATTCAGGTTAGTACTACATCTTCAGGTTGGCCTTTCTGCTTGGCTTTAACATCAACTCTTCTGTTCGGCTCGCTACTAGTCGGCATTATGGTCGTTACTTGGCTCCTTCTTTGTCTCTCTACTTGTTGGGCAATCTTAACAGCTTCGTGCATTGTGTCAAATAGTTGAAGCTCCACAATATCTTAGATGTCTTCTCTCAACCTAGTGATAAAACTTGAAACTGTTCAGGTTGGTAGTTCCTTTTCTTCGCATTTTATCATAAGCATTTTGAATTCTTGAACATATTCATCAACTATTTAACCTTCTTGTCTTAGCTCTTGAAGCCGAGTGAAAGTATCTTGGAGATAAGTTTCCAGCACGAATCCGTTTCTGAGCACCCACTTCATCTCGGGCCAGATGTTAATCTCTTAGTACCCCTCTCTTCTTCTCATAGCCTGAAAATTCATCCGCTATATGGCGGCATATCCAGGAAATTCAACAACAACAATCTTTACTTTCTCATAATCTTCATATTGATAATAATCAAATGCATGCTCCACTTTCTCCTCCCAATCCAGATACTCGTCAGCATTCCCAGATCTATTGAAACTCGAAATCTGAAGCTTCACATGATCGGATGCTCTGGGGACTTGTATACGTTCCTCTTCAATATACTCTTTTTCCTCCTCATCAAGCTTTCTCAGGTCTATCCTTCGCTTTACTCGTTCGCCAACTTCTTCACCTTAAACTGGTCGAGCTAGGTTCTAACCTCTAATAGGTTAAGCTGCTTATGGAGTATTTTGTGCAGCCTTTGTAGCTTGGCAAGATAAGGTATGAACAACTCAGGTTAGATTTATCAAGAGGTTAGCTATCTCATCAAGTCTCTTGTTAGTATTTCTGGGAGTTCCTTGTGATTGTTGTCCATAGTGGACAACTCCACTGTCATCATCAGTATTAATATTCATACTTGGGTCTGTTATTTTTCCTCACAGATTTAGATTCAAATTCAAACAAACACTTCAGAAAGTGAATAGCTAACAATATAGCAGTCAAATGAATACAGTAACTTGCTCTGTTTCTCATATACAAAACAGAGTATAATAGAATTTAAGAAGAATTAGCTACAGCTCATACAAAACCTTCGCTCTAATACCAAGATGTTACGAACCGTAACCAAAAGTAGGCAAGGTCAGTTGTTGGATGAGTTTAAGCTTACAAAAAGCTCAAAAAGGGTTAATGGGGAAAGGTACGAAAAGAGTAACAAAGTCGAACGAAACAGCAAGCAAAAACCTACAAACAGCTCTAGAGGATATAATGCACCAAAAGAACTTCTGAGGACTCACGATACAATTCGATATGACGTACGAATTGGTCCAATGAGGTTTCTCGCCACCTAATCTTGCTTAGGGAAAAGGATAAGAGCGATGCTGAGAGTAAACAAGTACTGTTTATGTAAGGAAGAAAGTGCTTAAGTGTATTGAAGGTAATTTGATCTCCTACAGCTATAAGTACAAGGGTATTTATACCTGTAAGTTAGGGTAACTTGCCTAAAAGAGAAAAAACAAAAAGGACATTTCCTAAAGAAGCAATGTATATGATACAAAAGGGTAAAAATGAATATATAAGGAAAACAATCATTGGTGCTATAGATTCTATAGATGATACTGTACACGTGGCGATGCTGTATTAGCAAGGTTGTTAGGAGATGCAGACAGAAAGTATAGACAGATGGGTTTGTCCGAGCAAGGATGGTTTAGTCAGTCTTGTCTCTCTCTCTTGGCTTATCGGCAAGGAAGATGCTGAGTAATTAATTAGCTCAACGTTGGAGAGTAATCATCAACTCAGCATACCATAGACCAATAGGGGGTTATACGGTACGGTATTAAAGGTTACTCGGCAAGGAAGTACTCAGCCTCAGTAGGGGTTGGTTGGAATAGGAAGATTTGTTGTGCCAGCCCCTTTAGTCTTCGGGCTCAACTATGGGTAAAGGTTCGGTAGCTTGATTCCTATCATTTATAGTTTTTGTTGGTTTGCTATTATATTTATATATGTAATATAGTCTTATAGTGGAGATGTACAATTTATTTGAAAACTAAGGAACTTTTGATGTATATAAGTTTATGTGTAAGAACTAGTCTATTTGTAAATACAAGAAAATGT
The DNA here is from genome assembly GCA_024138015.1 of Lumnitzera littorea. Classification (NCBI taxonomy): domain Eukaryota; kingdom Viridiplantae; phylum Streptophyta; class Magnoliopsida; order Myrtales; family Combretaceae; genus Lumnitzera; species Lumnitzera littorea. The sequence goes on from JAMXBB010000003.1 coordinate 20,151,960, forward strand.
ATTTTGTAAAATATTACTCCATAAGTTTTATATATTACAGGTACTCATCTAACTGCTTCAAAGTTAGTTGAGTCATCATTCGCCTTGTGTAGATTATATCTATGTTAGTAGCTAAGGAGGATAGCTTTTAACATAGGTTGGTTACACAGCGGGACTGTTACGACTCCTCGAATTTGGGATACAATAGTATGTGCAAAAAAACCTACTTTCTCTCTCTACTTAATGCCAACACATTCCCTCTATCTTATGTACTTATACATACTCCATGACATGCAAAAATAACTATACTACCACACTCTACATCGACTAAGCTTTCTAGCAAGACCAATCTTACACTTGGTTACGCCCTATAGCACAACGACCAAGCAAACCCTCATCAACCATGCCCTACCTCTTGGAAACACCACCAAAATGACCTCTTTGATAAAAACTAACATCACCAATGAATTCCTAGCACCTAAAAACCTTTGGGACCACCCTTACATCACTTAAAATCGATTCCATATGAATTATACAAGATTCACCACCACTGCCCATTTTCGTAAACCACTAAAATGGCTACCAAATGTGCTTGTCCCAAACATACCTTTGCTAATAACTTTCTCATAAAAGTAAAGTTTTCCCTTTGATTCGGTAGTGAGAAGTTGCAATGTGAAATAAGTATAGTGGAGAAAGAAGAGGAAGAAGAAGCAGAAACAAGAGATCCAATCCAACCTGACTTAACTCGAATCGACCTGGATGTGCTCTCTTCACTTAGTCCGACCTGCATTTAGTAATAGGTGTGTTGGCTTTTTTTTTTTTTTAAATTCATTTATTTATTTTTAATTGTTTAATGGTCTTTCTTTTTGTTTTTTGTTTTAATAATAATTATCCATATTAACTTATTTCATTTTTTTTTATGCAGGGCCTTTAGTTTTAGTAGTAGTTATGGTGTTTATAGTTGTTTATTTTTATTTTCTTTGTTATTTCATGTTAATTTTATTATATGAATATTATTAATATAATTCGTATGGTTAGGATTTCGCCTAGAATCTTACTAATATGAGTCATTTGTAAGATCGTTATGTCAATGTCCATTGGTTAGTTTTTTATTTCCTCAGTTTATATTAAGGTAAAAATCGCATGTTTTAGAAAAATCTCATATAAAATTGCATCCTTAGAAGAAAATACATACTTAAGGCTTAATTTGCATAATTAATGAAAAATGCATTGTTAAAATTTGCATTTAAAAAAATCCTTTTGCATATTTCACATGTCTTTTTCTGAAAATTACATATTTTAGGAAACTTGCATAAAATTACATTTTTTATGAACATTGCATTTTTCTTTTCGACAAATTAGGTGTTTCAAGGTTTTTAGGAAATAAAGAATTTTTCTCACTTAGTTGAGTATTTTTTTAAATAAAAAAAATCCTAATTTGATTTTTTTAAGATTAGGGTTTGTTAGGGTTTTCAAAAGTTGGGAATAAAAATTAAAATTTTTCTTAAAAAAATATAATAGCTAACAATGTAAACCTAGCCATTTTTTCAAAAAATAAAATGAATCCACACGTTAAAGTTTGATACCGGCTAGCAAATACGTAGGCTCTTTTGGGGGTAGCCGTTAAAAAATATTAATTTTTGTTCTTTTCTAGAAAATTCATTATAAAAGAATAATAAAAGTTTATTTCCATGCATTTTTGCATTTTTATGAAAATTTTAAAAATAAAAAGCCATTAATTATTTTTCTTAATTTTTATATGAGGACAATATCATAATAAGTTAACCTCTAGACTAGTTCTTAGGTTAAAGTTTTTTAAAAAACATTTTTTAAAAAATTAGCAAGCCAGTGACCTAATTAGGGTTTCTTCAGCTTAAGAAACCTTAATTTTTTTTTAGTAGTTTAACTGGTTGACGACTCATATTTTTTTTTAATTTTTTAAAAACATTTTTTTACCTTAATTTTATCTCGAGTATTTTATATTAAGTGTGCTTGGCTTAATATAAAAAAAATTAAGAAAAAATAAAAATGGGCTAACACTCATAACAACGATCTTCCATTAGTTAACCTCCCCCCTTAAAACCCTAGCATGCTCTTCCACTTTTGCTAAGTCGATAGTACATGCTACATGGGCTTTCTTAGCTTCTTCTTTTGCCGCTTTCAACTCTTCCTAGTAGTCCTTATCCTCCCCAACAAGTAGAATTCTAGCTACTTGAACACCCGATCTTGCTAGAGTATCCATACCATAGGAAGGAGCAATAGTAACCTGTTCGATAGGATCTTAGTTGTCATAGGCAAAGCATAACTTCCTAAGTAGCTACAAATAAACATCAGGATGGTGATTAGCTGAATAGCTCTTCTTTATACTTAATTGATTATGCCCTAAGATTTACTCTATAGAGATATTAATTAGGTTGATGTTACGTGATGTTTGCACCACCTTCTTCTGCCTACTCATTGATTACCTTGAAGTTACGAGAAAACACGATTCAAAATAATAGCTTGGTACATACCTTTATGCTTTTACAAACAAAGTAACCATAATAAATGTTTTAGTGAGGGAGGAACTTGGCCCCTTAGTAAGGGGTAGGTAGAGACCTATCTATGGATCTATTCTCATATAAATACATTTGCTAGTGAGAATTTATCTACTTAAACACCTTACTCCTTCTAAATTGAAGAAGGTATAAAATCTACATCTAAAGCACAAACCACCCATATTGTATCCTTGACTAAAGGCAATTTCTAGGACTCCATCTAATCTTCTTCTTGCAGTTGGGGCTTGCAAGATGCCCCTCCCTCGATTGTAACCGATGCCTTATGAAGGCATCTCAAATTTGTGCTCCCTTGACCAACACTAGTAACCTGCTTTTTAATTAGTTGCAGTTACCACTTTTGAAATCTCAATTTACCTTCTCTTAGCCAACTTCAAATCTTTCTCAAAGGGAGGAGCCATATTTGTAACATACAACAAATCGAGTGAAGAACAAAAAGCATAATGTGTACTTACCATGTTGAATATGAGTCCTTAAAAGTCTAGCCTCTCTATCGGTCAATAGTTTTCTTCCCCTGATAGTTCTCCTTAGCATGGCACTCGAAGGAAGCATATCTTTTGATGCATTTCCTAGGTTGTATACACAAAGAGGTACCACAACAAAGCGAATAGAAAACAGACAAAAGAAAGCTAGCAAAATTCGGGAAGCTATTAACTGGATATGACACACCAATAGATCTTACTTGGCTTACAAATAATCCGTCGGATATGACTCATGGGTCTAAACTAAAGGGTTACTTGTCACTACTCCTTAGTAAAGAGAATAGATAAGAGTTAAAAGGTAATGAGAACATTAAGGTTGCTCAAAGGAAACTTGATTATGTTCTAGTAAAATGAGGATTGATGTTTATGTGCAATTAAGTGAAGGTTTATATATTCGTCCATTAGGGTTACTTTATATGTATAAAAAGACAAATAGATATTCTTACAATTAGGTTATATAAGACATACTAAAAAGGGTAAAAAGAAATAAAGAATATTTAGTATAGAACAGTAAAGAATCCTTCTAGAAGATCGTATTAGAAGACATGTGTCGATCAGTGGCTAGATGTCAATAATATAGTACAAGTGGACAAGAAAAGAATTTGCAGTCAAGGGTCGACTTGATTTAGATTAGGTCGAAGCTCAATTAATCTTGCTGGAGCGTAGTCAGCTTAGGTTAGGGTTAGATGTTTTTTATTGGCTTAGGACCTAAGCTTGGATAATCTTGGGGTCGTTTGCGTAGATATCTTGTTATAGTATAGTTGTTTGGTAGGTCTAGCACACATGAAAGTTAGATAGTCAGGTTGGCGGAAAAGGGGAACACAGAGGTTGGCATAGGAATTTCTGTCTCGAATAAGGCTTCGAGTTAATATCATCTGAGTAAGTCCTCGAAGTCCTCTAGCTCGACTTCATGTGATCGGTTCAAGAGCTTGATTCCTATTACCTTTTTACTCTTTCTCTCATGAGCGACTAAATCACCATTTACTAAGTCTTTAAGATTCTAGCATCCTTTTGACTTCAGATACTCAAAGAGGCACTAAGCGACCTCCACCTCATTCCTTTTGAGCTTAGCTCCCTAAGGTTGATAGATAGACTGATGTATCTAAAAGCTGAAGCCCATTCGACTATCTACGACAAGATATTTAAGCAGCTAACTCTTGATCTAGGACTTCAACCAAATGAATAACTTCCTCACAAGTTGGGCCTAGAGGTAGTGCCACCTATTGCTCTTGTAGAAGTTAAAAAATAAGTAAGGAGGTTAAGTATAGGAACCTGCTGCACCTTCCTATACAAGCACTCAAAAGTCATCACTAAAAGAGTGTCATTAAGTATAGTTGCACGAAGCAAAGTTGATAATGTTCTAAGACAACTTACATAGAGTCGAACAAAGGGAATTGGAACTCAAACTTCATTATATGTTGGTATAGATAGAAACGTTGTGACCCTATTGAACAAACTTGCTCGTTAGCATAAGGGAGAAGATAACCTTAACCTTATATGATGTTGAGTTGGCTAACCATTGCTTACAACTCGAACATAATAAGGGTACTAAATGCGGCATTTGGTGCTTCTTTCCTCGAGGTTGCCTTCTCATAGATGGGAATGATGGAGATAGCCTCTCTAACCTATATATATATAGAGCCTATTCTCTTAACCCTTCTATAGTAAGCCTTTGAAAGCTTCATCCCTGGCTAGAGACTCCTTAAAATAAAGCATTGTTTGGTCCATGTCTTCATCACACCATTCGCTCAGTAATGTACTCAAATTTACCAACTGTAGTAGTGGAACAACTGTTGCTTCTTAGGGAAAAGTGGGGAGGGGGTGATGGAGGCAAAAGGCTTGCCCGTTGAAGGAATCATCATAGTTATTTGTAACCTTTGACTAAGCTTGCCCAAAGGTGTAGAGGAAGGATTTGATGATAGCATACCTAAAGTTTGAAAGATAAAAGAGAAAAGGAAGAAGAGAAACGTGATAAGACATAGAAAGTGTTAAAGAAAGAAGGTTAAAAAAGAAAAAAAAAAGTTATGGACAGAATTGATATTGTAAACACCTAATTTTTGCCCTTCTGTAGTTCTAATTTTTATTTTTACAAAAAGGGTTCTAATTCAAAAATAAAAATAACAAAAAAAAAATAATAATAAAAATTACAAATGATGAAAATACCAAAAAAAAAAAGAAAAGAAAAAACTATGATAAAGAGTTTTGTAGATTTTTAGGAAATAAATTATTTTAGAGTCATTAGTTTTAGTTTTAGTTTAGTTAAAAAAAAAATTTTATTTTAGGGAATCGGATGGTTTAAATATAATTTAATTGTAATGAATATCAAAGTACAGGCCAACGGCCTAACGGATAAGTATTGAAGTATTTGGAGTGGATTTAGTTTGAGGTCTTAGATTTGAGTCTTGGCAGGCACCTATATCTTTATTTTTTTATCTCTGTAGAAGCGAGATGAAAATTAGTCATATCTATTTAAATCATGTGAATTTAGTTAAATCAGATTTTAATTTATTTGAATCTAGTTTAATTAACGAATCAAATATAATTAGATATGATATGGTTTCGACTATATAAATACACTCCAGTAGTTAGAACAGAAAAAAAGGATAGAGAAAACAGGAGCTTAATCTCCAAACACGCAGCCTAATCTCTACGCTTCGTAGCCGCAATAATAACAGACCCTTTATCCGATTACTCCTTTCTTGCGTGACATTCAAAACACCAACTACCCTTATCCTCTTTCAAACTCAGTTAATTGCAACAGCCGCTCCCTCCACATTCACGGCAGTAAGAACCCGAATCCTCATCCATTGAACATACTCAACACACGGCGATTGCTGCTCCGTCCACGCTTCACTGCTGCTTGCAACATCACAACAACGAACAGAATAGCAGCGCAGCGGATGGCAACGAAGACAACAACACAGCGGACAGCAGTGAACAGAACAACAGCGTAGCGGACGGCAGCGAAGACAGCAGTACAGTGGACATCAGTGAAAACAGCAGCACAGCGGACATTAGCGGACAAAACAGCAGCACAGCGACATCAGCAAACAGAACAGCGACACCAGATGGATAGCAACGACACTAGATGGGTAGCAGCAACACCAGGCCGACAGTAATGCCAGGCGAACAGCAGTACGTTCTGTACAACAGCGTCACAGCACACGATTCAGCACTAACCGTCATGTCTCCACGCTTGACGAACCAACAACAACACTTTATTGAACAGCCCAAGTCAGGTTTGGTTTTGATTATTTTATTTTATTTATTTATTTGTCTCCTTATTTATCATTATAATTCCATTAGTTATTTAGTTAAGTTTATAATATGATAGGTAAATAGATATATGTGTATGTAATTATATGCTTAGGTATATTTTTAACATTATGACTTTAGGATTTTCTCACTTAGAAAAATTCAGTTTGTAAATAAATAAAATAAAAAACCCCGTTAAAAAAATAGACTTTTAGAGAGTTTTTATAAAATAAAATAAAAGACTTATTAAATTAGGGCTCTTTTAGAGTTTTCTTTGAAAAACTAAATTGATAATAATGTAAACTCGGTCGGTTTTTAAAATTAAAATCAATCAATACATTAAATTTTTTTTTAAAAGAATTACGATCGTCTGATCTCGGCTAGCGAGTATGTAGGCACCTTCGGGGTGACGATAAAATATGTAGAAATTTAGGTTCTTTTTTTTTTCTTTTGATTTTATTTATTTATTTATTTATTTTTAAATATTATAATTAGAAGAATAATCCTAATTTCGATAAATAGATAGTGGTACCCATTAAGGGTTTAATAGGTTAGCTCTCGAACTTAGAACCTTCTAGTTCTTCATTTAAAATTGAAATAAAAAACCGATAGCCAAATTGTAATTAATCCACTTAATTGGTTACGATTTCTTTTTCTTTTCTCGACTTCGATTGGGTGGTGACTCCAAAAATTATTTTCAATAAAAAACCGGAATTTCTCAATTTCTTTAATCGAAGATTAATATTAAACGGGTTAGGATTTAGTATTAATCGGAAATGGAAAAATTAATTTTAAATAAAAAGAAACCGAAAAATCAGACTCGACAGATACGTGTAAGCAAGATACACAAAGCTACCAATATACTATTATCAAGAGACTAAATCCCTAAGCATGTGATCTTTCCTTTGAATTGCCTATGTATTACAATAAAACGATGGATGATCCATATCGCTCATGCATGCTTTAGTCTAACCCGCTAAAGACACGTGCTTAAGGATGGTTATGACCTTCAAGCATATGATAGTAATGCCCTTCGATGCAAGTATAGACTATTCAAAATTCAAAAAATGAAATGAAATTTGCTAAGGAAAGTAAAAATGTCGTAATTGAATTGTAAGAGTTACTTACTTTGAGTTATTGTGGAAGGAAAGGGAGTATTTGGCATTAGCTTTCTTCTCCTTACTAACTATTGTATTTGGGGGGGGGGGGGTAAGGGGTGAGGTGGTGGGGATGCATAAGTGTTAAATGCTAAATCATGCCATTGCCTTACCCCATGGGCTAACTTGTCTAGCTTACACGACTTATTGCAACTTCACTTAACATGCACTTAGCTACTTAGAAGACGCCTATGAAAGCTAGGAGCAAACGTCAAGTTGCTTCTATGAAAGTATAAGGGCAAATGGCTTAGGCTAAACCCATTTACCAATTATCATCATTTAAGTGGTCTTAAGATAACTCAAAAGGTCGATGTCAATAAGATAAGACTATACTTCCCATCAAGAGTGCACCATAGATGGATGGCTTTAGGCTCGAAGGAGACAAAATTGAAGAAGAAGGATCTTTATCCACGTAACATGATCTTATGGGCTTGGCATGCACAAATAAAACCCTTAAGATCATCCTATAGAAAGGAGACACCCCTAAAGTCTCAAAAGAACAATATTGTTCTAAGTACATATCTTACCTATTGTTGATATTGAAAATTCTCTTTTCTTATGAGCCTCTTAATGACTTGAGTATTAAAGTCCAGGTGTTGGAGCCACCTTCGATACACTCTTAGCCTACATGCTTTCTTTTGTAGGTCCATTCTCAAGCTTAGTTAGACAAACAAGTTAAAAGGATTTTTCGACCATCAATAATATCAATATATGTTTATTGATAAAATATTTCGAGGTGCAGAACTAAAGGTACAAACAAGGTAAGCACCTTTAATTCATTTTGGATTTAAGTCGAAGATTGAACTAAAGGTGTATACAACTAAAGGCGCACTCTAATTATATGCCTTTAGTTCAAGTCAAGAAACGAACTTCAGCCCCATATATGTTATGTGCCTTCTATTTATTTCATAAAATAAATTGAAAGTGTATTATGGATTATAATTAGTATGTGCCTTCCTAGCTTACTCATGCACTAATTTTAAATCGAACACCTTTTTATTTTTCTTTTTTCTTTTTTAAAGTTAAATTTAAGAAGGGGCTAAATTAGTCCTCTATCTAACAGAAATGATTATATATAAAAAATAATTATAAATAAAAATAAATAAAATAAAATAAAAGGAAAGGAAAAGAAAAAAAAAAATCAGGGAAACCAAAAGAAAGAAAAAGAAAAAATTCCATGCCGTAAACAAAAACCTCATTGGCGTTTGCTCCCCTACCATACTACCCAGTATCTGGCTAAGACGATGTTCTTATTGAAAGTACAGCATTATTAGATCTTCTAGTCGGGAAGAGAATTTAACGTTTCCCGTGGAACGAATCTGCTGTGCGCTTTGTTCATTCATCATCTGTAACGAACTGACAAAGTGCTACTATTAAATGCGAGTGGCTGCTTGTTTACGCTGATGGAATCAACACAAATAGAGGAATTAGTGAAGGTTTTGGACTCCGGTCTTACCCATATCAATTGGCCCCTCAAACCTTCTTCCAGGCGTCGTCTCCATATAGGTAATAGGTTACCATTACTATACTCCATGCTAATTCGGTTTCTATCCATGTCTCTGCCAATCACATGTATATAGGAGATTAGTGGAAAATTTTGTTACTTTGTTGATACAACGTTAGTATTCATAGCCACGGGCAGACCAAGGGCATATACACGAGGCTATTTTTATGGTGTTGCCCCTCTTATGTGCAGAGGAGAAATCTGGGCCTGACACCTTAAATAATGTCAATTCATCAACCGGGTACTATTGGAGATTGTTTTTATTTTGAACAGATGTCATTGCGCTGGTCACGGGAATGAGACCCGTTGTTATGATAGATTATGGAGGAATCATGCCCCAACTTCAACGTCATCTTTGTGCTCTTTTGAGCTTTTGTCAAAAGGTTTGTTGTGAATCTCAAATCTTTTCGTCTTCGTTTCAGTGTTTTAGTAGTTAGATAAGGAAGAATCTATAAAATTTGATACATGTAGTAAGCAATTATATCCTGAAAACTCACCGTGCCCATGTGGCAATGTTCAGAAGCAATTATGATTGCCCAGAGTATCATTTAGGAGGGAAAAAAGGTAGGGTTGGTTTTCAAAACATTGTTGTGGAAAGGTTTGAGTTTCTTTTTCATGACCTTAACAATGTGTCATCTGGAAAAAATGTTAAAGTTGTGTGTGTTGATGATGTTAGAAGTCACTTGTAAGTGGCTTGAATCATGAGCACAAGCATGGTTTAGCTCTGGTTTTTTTTCTTTGCAGACATGCAATGGGTTTATATTACTATGAGTTTGTTTTCAGGATTACTGGGATGAACCACTTAATGCTAGCTCACACTGCTGCTAGTAGGAGGAATCCTTAGCTCTACTCTGTGCTGCATAATAATGCAATATTCTTCTTTCATTCAATTCCCTAGCTTTTTCTTGATGCACTGTTTTTTTTTTATTGTTTTATAGTTCTATGAATTAATGCTATACAGTAGTAGTTATCTCAATTGATGTTGTACAACATGACAGTTAATCTGATATAGATAACTAAAGGAAGATATACCAGGGAAGTTCAGATTTTCTGTCAATCTCACATGCCTTCTTCCTTTTAAATATCTAGCTTCCTCTTGTAGGACAATTCAATGGATGGAGTCAGCAAAATTAGCTAATCATGAACATGGGAAAAGATAAATTATATAAAGAAATGTCTCATAACTTCCCAGCTTGCAGAAACTTAGAATCACCAGATATGGGATAAGATAGAAAGTATTACTTTAAGATAACCTGCTAAATCTCATTGTATTTATACTGTAATCCCATGTGACTGAGGAGGCATAGCAATCACTTATCTATTTGAGTTTTTCTTTTTCTTCTCTTTGCTTGATTTCAGAAGTTGAATATAATGGCCAGAAATTTTATCCCCTTATCATCCATAATGTCTCATAGGCAACAAGGATGTGCTCTAGAAACAGGAGATTATGTTTTATAAGATTAAAAAACCAATTTGTTTCTTGTAAGATTTGAAAAATACACATAAGGCCCATGTCTAGTGAGTGTCCCAATTTACGTGTCGTCTGGAGTTATTGAGCTTTTCTCCATGTTGTCATTTAGTCTTGTGGTGTATGTTGAGATCTCAAATAGAGAAAGGCGATGAGACAGTATCTTCTTCCGTTTACATGTTTCTCCAGTTCTGCTTTCACCTAAAGTCTCATCTAGATTCCAAAGACATATAGGTCTATGTATTTAAGCTTTTTTATGAAAATATGACTCATGATAGAATACAATGATGAAACAAAATTCTTACAGATAGCTTCATCTAGTGGGAACACTTGAGTGTTGATGTTGTACATCTCTACAGGATTCATCATAACATGCAATATTTTGTTACTGACATGTACAGAATTGGCGTTACCCAAAAATTGTTTTCTGCTTGTTCCTGATTTACAGTTATGCACATGGAATTCTATGCTTGTTGATGTATGCAAGTTGGTGGTTGCAGGAGTCATCTGTCTACCAGCATTTAAGGGTAATGCTTATTGATGATATGATATACTTGATACACAGTAGAGATCTCACTGAGTATGTAAGATCAAGCTTGAATTCGCAAGCAGAGCTCTTCTTTGTGGACCTTGAACAGGACCCTCCAAAAGTTAGTTTTTTGCACTTCGCCATTTTTCTTTGCCTCCTGCCCTGAACTTTTCCCTGTCACTGAACTGCTCTTTTTGCACTGCTGCAGATTATGACACAATCAGGAAAAGGATTAGCAGGGGCACAGCTCTCTTCAATTCAAGAATTCTTCTCTCTCCAGTTTCCGCTGGAAAAACAGTGTGAAGATCAATTATTATGTACTGAGACAGATTGCTTGGGAAAAGATACTTCCAATTATGATGCTACTGCTTCAGAGAACTCCAACTTAATTGATCTAAGCAACTGCATGAAGGATACTGAGATTAGTATCCCAACTCTAAATGGGTATGTGCAAACTTCTAAGAATTGGAACTTGTGCATGAGTTGATAAGAGGAGATAGTAGGAAGTATATAACAATGGTTCCTTTTTTTCAATTCTCTCTTATGGCAAATATGGTGTTTTTCCACTTTTAATGTGAAAGGCTAAATAATGAAATCTGTCATGGAATCTACCTTGATCGTGTCATGACCTAAATGCTTCAACCTTAGATCAAAAAATTTTTGCTTCCTGTCTAAATTTAGCTTGGCTTGCACACGAGTTGTAGAGAGAAATCTAAGGTGATGAAATTTGTATGTGCAAATAAAGAAAGGGCCATGACCCATACAGAAAGCTCATCTGACAATCCAATTCAATAATGGCGATTATTTTCCAATTGGATACATCGTTTCTCAAAGTGATGCTTAGACTGCCTGATTACTACGTATTGCCTACAGAAGCTGCTCTTTGTTAGTTACTTAGCCCGTTTTTATGATCGTGTGGCTGGCTGCATGTTCTCACATCAATTTCTCTATATCCTTTCTTAGATCTTTGTTCTTATCCTTTATGGTACCATTCTGTTAATCAGTGGTTAAAGAATTGGTTCTCAGTTTTCTAGAATCTCTCCATTGTGTCTTCCTTGCTACTACTTGGTACATCTATCTGCCTCGTTGGATCCCTCCTTTAATTTTGCCGCTTTAATTTTGCATTTGCATGACCAGCTCCTATAGTCCTCGTGTCTAGCAGAGGCTGTTCACAGGATAACAATCTATACTCCACTAAAATACTTAAGAGCCATATGTTGCTGCCAAAGTTCAACCTCACACTAAATCTTATAATGAATGCAAGTTGAAGGGAGAGCATGCCTATTTATACCATGTATGCATGGTTGGGGGTCTGTGGTGTCTTTTCTGTCATTCTATATTTTTTATTTGGTAACTTTCTGATAAAAAAAAATCATTTGGGAGACCATTTTATTTGTAATAATAACTTTTCTGCATCATCCAAATTGTCCTTCCAAAATTCATCTCCAAACCATTCTTCTTCTGCCACATGTTTTGATTTTCTGTCATTGTGCAACCTATCTTCACTTTCATTCACTTGTTCAAGAAAAGTTTACATGTATTCAAGATTCAGACCAACTTATAAGAGAATATAGCATTTTTCTTTTTTAACTCTGCCTTCTTTCTATTTAGACTTTTATGTGGTGTTTGAATAAATTGATTAGAGTATATTGTATATATATATCTTATTTTTTGCCAATGTTAACATGTATCAGCTAACCCAAGAGGTAAGGTACATTTCCCCCTCTTTTTCGTATATTTTTCAATTTAGTAATAAAATTTTGGGTCAACATCCCTTTCCCTTTTACAGGGTTTTGCTTAAAAAATAAAAAAGAAAAGGCGGTAGACTCGTTATGATGGTCTGAATACTTAAATTGGCCCAGGATTGCAAAAACCTGAACTGAACCTGGAGTTAGGCATGAGGTTATTTATCCTCTCAGTAAAGATTTTCTTTGGAGAGTGGATCTTTTAGCTATCTGAATCACACAAACCAAATGAAACAGCATTATAATAGTCATCCCTCCTATGAATCACCTGTTTTCTGGAGATTTATGTTACTTAGGAAACTTAATTGACAGTGTATTAACTCAACCATAACTGGAACTGAAAGAGAAAGGGTTGTGACTTCACTGTAGTTTTTGTCAGAACTACTGTTAGATGGTCTGGGTGGATTCACTTGTCGTTCTGGAGTAAAATCCATGGACTCTCTTGTCTCTCCCTTTGGAACATAGGGGACACTATAGCTTTATGCTTCATATTTTCCCTAGAAAAGGAATTCAAATTTCTTGTTGTGCATTAAATTTCACTAGGATTACTGGATGAGATGAGGTTAATATTTGGCTGCTTTTTTACTGTCTTTTACCATGTTATCCTCTGCAAGTGCAAATGGTTCAGTAACTAGGGGCCACAAGTGTCTTGATCATAGTGTTATGGTAGTCTAGACTTCATGTATGTACTTTTTTTGTATTATATAGTTTATAAACTGGTTGACAATCATCTTGTTGTGATTTGCATGCAACACCTCAAAGTTGAATGATTGGTGATATCCATAGATGATGAAAAATGCATTCTAGTTGCTTTTATTTCCTTGCACTAGCAAAAATAGCTATAGATTTGCTTCATGTATTGCTGCTCCTTTGAATCTTCGGTCGATCTTATTAATATAGGGCAGACATGGTTTTTCTGGTTCTTACACAGATGGCTTCTTGGTTATCCAGTAATATACTTATTCAGCACTGACCATATTGAAGATGCTATATACAATTTATCAACTAAATCTCTTCGAATCTTCAAAATCTTAGTCTCCAGGTTCGATCCTCTTCTATGTATGTGACTGGCATGTGATTTTTGTTTAATGTCATACATCTTTGCCTGGTCAAACTTTTGCTATTTTCTCAGTCTTCCTATTTACTGAATGTTGCTATGGTGATTAATTTGATCAAGATGATCTTCCAAATTGAAACTAAATTGACAAGAGGAACATGTTTGTTTTCTCCTTTTAACTTAGTCTTTTTTCCCCTCTTTTTGGTGGAACGAAGAGGAAGTTTTGTGCAATCTTAGCATTAGATTACTACTTTTGCTGAAATTTGCAAGTTTATTTGTCTGTCGTCTTACCAAGCATTATATGTCTAGTCCCCCTTTTCGCATTACATGTCAATTTGCTCTTCATAATGTATGGCAGCTCTTCATATAGTATGGCATGAGCAGTTTCATAGCACATCTGTAGTTAGTATAGTTGACTACACTATAATTATGAGAGATAAACTGGCATAGGCAAATGCAGAACCTGAATATCAGACCATAGCTTCTGTGGCATGTGAGATTGTGTGGATAATCACATAGCCTCGTCAGCGAATTATTGATGGTTCAATGGTGAATTACAATTGTAATTAATGTGCACTGGTTTTATACATTATGAATCGGTTGGAATAATTTCCATGAATGTTGGTGACAGTTGCATTGAGCTTCCATGAATCAAATCAATAAGCCTTTTTTGTTCTTAAATTATTCTTTTTTTTCCTCCCTTCTTTTCAATTGTATGGTATGTTTTTGACTGAGTGAATAAAATTCTTGTTTTGTTTCTCATAATTGATAATACTTTGGTTCTTCTGCTGCTTGTTTTCTTATATTTATTATTTTCAGTAAGTTATGATGTGTGGCTTTTATCTTACCCAGACTGCAGCATTTTAACTGTAAACGTGAACTGTTGCAGGAGCATGGGCAGTGGAAACTCACGAGAGGAAGAATTACTGAGGTAAGCCATTATTCATATTACATTTAATTAGTATCGTTAATACAAGCAACATTAAGGTAGAAAAACAAAAACATGAAGAACAATTACTTGAACAGCTTTTCAGTGCCTTATGACCTTAGCATGGGAGGGAAAAATGAACCATGGGCAAAAGCATTCATGGAGCTCATGCAAAAGAAGTGGGAAAGTTCCAAGCATGCTTGGAAATCACTACGCATGGATGTTACTGAATGCTATCCACAAGCCATTGTATTGTAGTTTTCTCAGCTTTCCTGTTTGTATGTGGTTGGAAAGCAAACATGTGAAGCTTTAAAAATTTCCGAAGGAACTCATTGGACCATTATGCAAAGGAAGCTGTTGTCTGCAATATATCTTACATCTGTAGTTTCTTCAAGGATCTTGTAGTATGGAGCTTCTGTGGTTCAATTTAAGGGTATAAAAGAATCAAATTAAGTCAGAACATTACGTAGCTTGGGTTTGAGTTCAACTTGGAAATTCAAAGTCCAAGCTTGGGTTGAGCTTAATCAAGCTTTAGTTTTTCAGCTCAAGCTTGGCCGGAAATGTTACTTAACAAGCCAAGCTTGACTATTTGGAAAGTTTTACATTCCTTTTAATTACATTTTATAAGATGACAGAAAAGATTAAATCGAGTTTTGATATAGGAGCCGCTTTTTGATCAAGAATAATAAGCCCTCTAAGGACTGGTCTAAATGAAAGAAGCAATTAGTAAAAGCAAGTAGAATTGATAACCGTATCTTTATTGGCAAAATAATTGGCAGGTTTATTCATTTTTCGAAAGTATGTGCAATTGTGGCATTTAGGCGACGTATAATGCTTTTAATCCTCTGAACAATGTAGGAACTAATCAAATGTGGTTTATTGATTTTCCGCAATAGAATCCACTTCAATCTCAGTGCTTCTTTTAACTTATAAAAATTCAAATCTTCCTCCACTGTTACGTGCTCTGCAAAATGCTATTTTCGATGTCTCAATTAACTTTACCAAATGCGAACAACATTTATCCTACTGCATTTCGCGCCAGGACCCCCTCCCGAAGCGCCATTCACCCTCAAAGGCACACTCGTGCTTAGCTTGAGTATCCCAGGACGCAGTTTTGACCAATTGACTGATCTGACTTGTCGGATCTCCTAGAAAATTGCAGCAGAACCCTTGCGCTATCTGGAATGAATTTGGTCTCTTAACCTGGTGATAAAACTTGATATATACTTGATTCGAGCTTTCATCAAGTCAAATGGGCTTAAGTTAAATTACTTGAATAACTTTGAGCTTGGGTCGACTGTAATCGTTTAGAAGTCACGCAAGTAGTGTTATTTCTTCTTGGCTTGAAAAAGGGCATAACAAAATTTGCTTGTTAAATAGACGGTAGAACTCGTCTCGAGATTTCTAGTTTGTGAACTGACTACTTAAGATGTCCTTAGATCAACAGTAATGTGTGTTTCAACTCTATCTGCTTCTTCATGCTTCTCCATTGGTTTGTATTGCCATGATTTACTCAACAATATATTTAATCTTGTTTAGAGCTAACCTTCCTCCATCTTAATCAGTCATAAATCATGTCTTCCGACTCCATTAATTTGCAAAATGTTGAGGGCTAAACCAAATATCATCCATGGACTCAATAATTGAAATGGATTTAACTCTTCGAATTAAGTGACAAGGACCCAAGTGTTAAGTCATAAATATCGAGATGATCAAGGAAGATTTGATATGATGGATTTAGAGTGGAGTTTGTTGGATCCATTTGTTTGATCCAATCTTTTTCAACTTGGTTAACACAAGAGAATAAGGCCTTATTAGGGCTAAGTTCATAAAAGAAGTCTACTTAAAGTCTATTAAAGGAGGGGATAAACTCTGGCTTATTGATTATCATTATGATTCAACGGATGAGATTAATAGTCATCTCTATAAATATCCCGATCCTTCCCTTATTTGGATAAGAGAGAACCAATATGAACGTTGTTACTTTACTAAATTCTTACAGCGAAAAATCAAACACTTCAATATTATAAAAACACTTTCAAGTCCTTCATTAATAGTACTAAATTCTCATAGTGAAAAATCAAACACTTGAATATTATAAAAATACTTTCAAGTCCTTTATCAATAGTAGAGTTTGATGTTTTCGAGCTTCTCTTCTTGTTACGACAATTGTTATAGCCTTGTTGAGATCGCCTATCTTTTTCCTTACATTTTTCTCCTAATCATCCAGTATAAGTTAATCAAGTGATTTCCTTCGCCACACATAACGCATCTATCATGTAGCACGTCTATTTTGTAGCATGTACGTAACATGCATACTCGAACCTTCACACTTACACAAGCATACCATTTTAGTATTCAACATGTGTTGGTAATTTTGATATTTATTTTTGATAACAACGTGCTTGCTTGCATGTTAAATATGTGTCTACAAATATAATAGATAACAAACGCGCCTTAAGAAATTTAAACTTCCCTTAAATTTTGTTATGCACTTCACTTCGTAGATCAATCTTAAACATGACCAAGAAATAATTTGGATTTACGTCTAGCTGTTGGATATTTAAAGATTGTACTTCTATTATTTTTTTTGTATCTTGTTTTGAAATTAAGGATATGGATGCTTTAAGAATTGAATATGATGCACCAATCGCAAAACGAATTGTGGCAATCAAATCAGAAATTGATGTGTTGCACAACTTATAAATTAATCATGTTGCATAAATGAGAGTTCGATATGACGCAAGGATCTCAATAATGGTTGTTTGCCACAAACTCTAGAAAATTGATGTAAATGGAAAATTCACCACACTAATTGCATTACTAATTGTTAGATCTCTTAATTTGGTTTTGATGATAATAAAACATTTGCTAAGGTATTACTAATGTATTTGATTTAGTGTGCAAGAAATCCAAGCTAAGTCAAATAAGAGAATTCTAAGTGCTAGTGTTAGTTAAAGAGTAAGTCAGAGACTAAAAAGTATTTTAATAGTATAAGGTTAGAGACTTGGTTAGAGGATTTGTTGGGAAAATCTTAAAGAACAATTTCATAGTTGATTGGGTTACATAATTTTTTTTTCCTCTTCGCTTTACCAATCCTTCAACCATTTTTTTTTCTTCAATCCATCAATAAAATATATATTAAAAATGGAAAGAAAATAAGATAAAAAAAAATCTCTTACAGTATGAATACCTAATATCTTAATTTGATTTAGTAGAGTGAAATGATTAGAGGGAAAATATTTTTTACAATATTTTATGGTTGCTTGAAAGGTACTTACGTATCCACTAATCGGAATTAGACTGCTATAGTTTAGTTTAGATTTTTAGAAAATTTTTAGTTTGTTAATCAATTTTACGTTTTCAAAAAAGTATCAAAGTGTACATAACTATTCAAGTTAAATTTTTTTAAGGAAAATAATTTTAGTTGGTTGTAATTTGGAAAAACCTAATGTTATATCAGCACTTTTGGGAAAACCATGCAATTTATTTATTTATTTTTTTATAATTAGGAAAAAAGATTTTTTATGTGATAAAACTTTTTTGTAAAGGATGAAAAGAAAACTTACTATGTATCATCTCAAGTTAACTGTTCATGTTAGTAAGTAGGAGTGGAACTTGTAGCCTTAGGTGAGCTTGGGTTTCCATCAGATTGGTTTCAGTTATTGAAGTAATTATTCTCCTCACTTGATGGCCCGTATGATTCTTATCGTTTATAGGTTGCCTTGTACCAATCTTCTATGTAAGCATTTGCCTCAACATTGACAACAAATAGAGAGGCTTGGTGTTCATCAACGATCAAGCTTGCTATACTAAACGCTTGCTCAATGGTGACCATTGAAGTAGTAGCAATGAGTACTTCACGAGCGATGCGGGATAGCAGCGGGTAGTCTCTTCTATACCTTTACCACTACTATAAAATATTGAAGTCATTGATGGAGATATTTTTTGAAAACTCAAAATTCGTATTAGTGTAGTGCTGCATCTGAGACATTAAACCATCATACTATTGCCTCTTCAATTTTTGCACCAGTAACTGCTTACCCATAAAAGAGTAATGCTTTTCCTTAGTGGGTAGCGAAGGAGAGACTGATAACTAGCCACCGTATTGACTTTGATAGTAGTTGAGCATTTCCTCTATGTCGGTTGTTGTTGTCGTCGCTGCCGACACTTCTTGCTGTGCTTCCAAGCTGTACATGTTTTGAGAATCCGTTAGACCTTGAATGTAACCATAATAAGTTTTCAAATACATTAGTAATAATTCTACTTTATAATAAGAGTTTAGAATAGTTGCTACGAGATAAATACGAGAAATTTTTTTATAATAAACTAACCGCTTTAATGTTATATCGTATATGCATGCGTATAGGTTTGGGTCTTCACGAGCCTGAACTAACATGCCAAGTGATGGGAATCAAGCTACTGGACTTTTGACCTACAGTTGAATTTGAGGACTAAAATGGTTGGCACGACGAATCCTTCTGTTCTAATCAACCCCTACTGAGGTCGAGTACTTCCTTACCGAGTCACCTTTTATGTCGAGCCATATGACTGCCTATTCTTCTGTAGTATGCTGAATGGAGGATTACCCCCTAGCATTGAGCTGACCAATCACTTAGCATCTTCCTTATCGAGAAGCTGAGAGAGAGAGACTCTGGACTGACTAAGCCATCTTTATTCAGACAAGCTAAATGTCTGTATTTTTTGTTCGTATCTTACAATGACCTCACCGATGTAGCATCGCAACGTGTACAGTTCGTTGCACCAATGATTGTTTTTTCTTGTATATTCATTTTTACCCTTTTATATTTTATACATTACTTCCTTAGGAAATATCCTTTTTTTTTTTTCCTTTTTAGGCAAATTGTCCTAACTTATGGGTATAAATATCCTTATATTTTTAGCTAGAAAGGCATCATATATCAAATCATTCTTAATACACTTTTTGAGTACTTTTCTTCCTTGTGTAAACACTTTTTGTTTACTTTTAGTATTACTCTTATCCTTTCCCTTAAGTAAAGTTAGGTGGCAAGTAACCTCACCGAACTAATTCGTACGTCATATTGAATTATTCTGTAAGTTCTCGGAAGTTCCATTGGTGTATTATATCCTTTTTTGAGCTTTCTACAAGCTTAGACCCATTCAACGATTGGCCTTATCCATTCTTGGTCACAGTTTGCAATCTCTTGGTATCATAGTGGAGGTTTTGTGTGAACTATAGTAGTTTTTCTTGAAGTTTTATTATACTCTGTTTTGTATGCGTGAAACAGAGCATGTTACTGTGTTCAATTGACTGTTGTGTTGTTAACTATTAATTTCCTGAAGTATTTGTTTGAGCTTTGAATCTGTAAGGGAAAATGATAGACCCAAATATGAATGTTGGTATTGGTGATGACAGTGGAGTTATCCACCATGGACAACAGTCTCAAGGAACTCTCAAAAGCACTAACGAAACGCTTGATGAGGTAGCTAACCTCTTAGTAGATTTGACTCGAGCTATTCATGCATTGTCTTGCCGGCCTACTGAGGCTGCGCAAAACACTCCACAAGTTGCTCAACTTGTTAGAGGTCCAAACCCAGCTCGACCCATTTAAAGTGGGGGAGTTGGCGAACGAATGAGGCGAAAGATAGACCTTAGAGAGCTTGATGAAGAGGAAGAAGAGTATTTTGAGGAAGAGTGTATACGAATCTTTAGAGCATCTGACCATGTGAAGTTTCAGATTCCGAGTTTCAATGGATTTGGGAATACTGATGAGTATCTGGATTGGGAAGAGAAGGTAGAGTATATGTTTGATTACTGATGAGTATCTGGATTGGGGAATACTGATGAGTATCTGGATTGGGAAGATAAGGTAGAGTATATGTTTGATTAATATTAATATGAGGATTATGAGAAAGTGAGAACTATTGTTGTTGAACCCTCTAGGTATGCCGCCATGTGGTGGAAAAATTTTCAGGCTATGAGAAGACGGGAAAACTATTGAAAGATTAATACTTGGCCCGAGATAAAGAGAGTTCTCAGAAACAGGTTCATGTTAGAAACCTATCTTCAAGATACTTTCATTTGGCTTTAGGAGCTGAGACAAGGAGGTTGAGCTATTGACAAATATGTTTAAGAGTTCTAAATGCTCATGATCTGTTATGAAGTAGAGGAACCACTAGCTTGAATAGTCTTAAGGTTTGTTACTAGGTTAAGAGGAGACATTTGAGACGTTGTGAAGCTCCAATGATTTGACACCATGAATGAGACTGTTAGGATTACCTAGCGAGTAGAGAGGCAAAGAAGGAGCCGAGTGCTGATAAGGATGTTGACTAGCCGACCCGGACAGGCAAGTCACCCAACTCTGTCGAGTATCAAGCTGAGAAGGAAGGTTGATGTCAAAGCTGACTAGAAAGGCCGACTTGATGATGAAGTGTTAACCTAAACGCATGAGAAGGGGCAAGGGTCTGGTAGGAAGATCAACCAGATCAAGTGCTTCAAGTGTCAAGGGTTCGAACACATGGCTACTTAATACATGAATTAACTAACAATGGTCATCAAGGAAGACATCCTAAAGCTAAAAGTGGAGAGTATGGATGGAGAACCCGAGGAGGAGGAGGTTTCTGCTAAGAAAGAAAATATTAAGAAAGAGTTGATTAAGGAAGATGTGTTTGCTGAGGACTTAGACTAGTTACTCATGGTTATTCGATGCATTATGAGCATAGAACCCTTACGAGAGGTGAAGTAGAGAGAAAATATGTTTCATACAACTTGCAAGGTGAATGATCAGGTATATACCCTCATTGTCGATAGTGGAAGCTACACCAATATGGCATCAACCAATCTTATTTCAAAAATGAAATTACTGACTGTTGCACACCCGAAGCCATATAAGTTGCACTGGTTAAGTGAGAAGGGAACATTAGATGTCATTCGGCAAATACTATTGCCGATCATTATTAGAAACTATTTTAACTAGATTCTCTATAACGTCTTATTGATGTATTGCTAGGTAGGCCGTGGTTGTTTGATGGGAGGGTTGTCCATAATAGCTACAAGAACATATACATGTTCCAGAAGGATGATTGAGACATTACGCTAAACCTGATACCATCGAGAGAAGTTAATAAGTTGCAAACGAAACTTACTTGTGGATCAAAGAAGGCTCTGGTGTGAGTAGAGTTGAGCTTCAAGAGGCTATCAATACTAATGAGTCGACCTTCAGGATAGTCAAGCAACTATTGGAAATAAAGGAGCGGGGTGAGTTATCCTAGGAGGTCAAGGAGTTGTTAGATGAATATACTGACTTATTCCTAGAACAGTTACCTGAGGGGTTGCTTCCAATTTGAGCCATAGAGCACTGCATTGACTTAGTACCCGACTCTACACTACTAAATAAGTTAGCTTATTAGATGAATCCCAAGTAGACTTCTAAGCTCCAATGTTAAGTTAATGAGTTACTGAAGAGATGTTATATAAGAGAGAGTCTTAGCCCCTTATGCTATGTTTGCACTTCTAGTACCGAAGAAGGATGGAACCTAATGAATGTATGTAGATAGCCGAGCTATGAATAAGATCATGATCAAATACAGGTATCCGATTCTAAGGTTACATGACATGTTGGATGAATTCAGTGGAGCCAAGATTTTTAGCAAGATTGATCTTAAATCTGGCTATCATCAAATTTGCATGAGGCCACGAGATGAGTGGAAGACTGTGTTCAAGTCTCGATATGGACTTTACGAATGAATGGTCATGCTCTTTGGCTTATCGAATGTCTCGAGTACTTTCATGAGACTAATGAACCATGTGTTGAGATATTTTATAGGGAAGTGCATCGTGGTGTACTTCGACAACATCCTGGTCTATAGTGTCAACATGTCGAGTTACTACGAACATCTCAAACCGATCTTGAATATCTTCCGTGCAGAAAGATTACTTAACAATTTAAAGAAATGTTGCTTTTGCTAGGAGGAGGCAGTATTCTTGGGCTATGTAGTCAGTGGAGGAGGCTTACGAGTCGATGATAAAAAGATCTGAGCAATTGTCGAGTAGTTGACTCTTACTACTTGTGTTGATGTGAGAAGTTTCCACAAACTGGCTTTGTTTTACAAAAGATTCATCAGAAATTTCAATACCCTCACTGCATCACTTACTGAACTAACGAAGAAAAACACCGATTTTCGATGGGGAGAAAGAGAGGAGAGGAGCTTTGTCGAGGTAAAAGAAAGGTTGACCTCTGCTCCGGTGTTAGTACAATCCGATTTCGACAAAATTTTTGAGCTGAAATGCTACGCATCAAGCATTGGAATAGGTGTTGTCCTAATGTAGGAAGGCTGACCAATTGCTTTCCATAGTGAGAAACTTCAAAGACCACAGTTGATCTATTTTGTGTATGACAAAGAACTTTTGGCACTGATCTCACCAATGTAAGTATGGCAATAGTATTTACTGTTAAGAGAATTTTTCATATATACTGATCATGGATTGCTGAGGTACCTCTGAAGTCAGACCAAGTTGTTGAAGCGGTAGGCGAGATGAGTTGAATTCCTTGAAGGATTCAATTTTATAATATAGTATAAGCAAGGAAAGAGAAACGTAATTGTAGATTCTCTTTCGAGGAGGCATACGCTTTTATTAGAATTGCAAAGCAGACTGTTTAGGTTTGCAAATATCAAAGAACAGTACTTTGAAGATCCACACTTTGGACCTATAATTTCATGGTGCATCAACAGGAGGACGGTGGACGAGTATCATATGGAGGATGGCTACTTGTTTCAAGAAGGAAAATTTGGCATACCGAATTGCTCACTAAAGGAGCTACTAATCAGGGAAGCCCATAGTGGAGGTCTCTTCGGACACTTTGGAGAAAGAAAGACCTATAAACTGTTGAATGACTTATTTTTTTAGCCAAGAATGAGGAGAGATGTGTATCAAGTGGTCGAAAGCTGTGTTGTATGCAAGATGAGCAAGTGTCGAGCTAAACAAAGGAGAGCAATGCTTCTACCTATCCCAACGAAACCATAGACTGAATTGAGCATGGACTTTGTTCTCGGACTTTCGCAAACTACTCGAGGCAAAGATTCTATAATGGTCGTTGTGGATAGGTTCAGTAAGATGGCACACTTCGTGCCCTGGTAAAAAACTAATGATGCTTCAGCTATTATTTCTCTTTTCTTATAGGAGATTGTACGGATATGTAGCATGCCGAGAAGTGTAGTCTTCGATAAAGATCCTAAGTTCTTGAGTCATTTTTAGAGAAACCTTTGGCATTGGCTGGGAACCAAATTACTCTTCAGTACCTTATGTCACCCCTAAATTGATGGCCAAATAGAGGTGGTTAATTGTACTTTGGGGTCATTGCTCTGAGTTATAGTAGGCAAGAACTTTGGGGTCAACCGGGAGACTTAGTGTGGTTGCACTTCAACAAGGAGCAGTTCCCGAATAAGAGAAGGAACAAATTATTTGCAAGAGTGGAAAGACCGTTTAGAATCCTCCAAAAGATCAATGATAATACTTACAGATTGGAATCACCCGAAGACTATGGGGTTTCTGATGCCTTCAACATTACTGACTACAGTCCATATTACCTTGATGGAGAATTGAGCGAACACCATTCGGATTTGATCCTAAATCCAAAACAACCTATAGGGGGATGATGGGGATCAGGCTACTGGACCCCTGACCCGCAGCCAAGCCTAAGGACTAGAGGGGCTAATACAACGAATCATTCTGTTCTAACCGACTCCTACCGAGGTCGAGTACTTTCTTGCCAAGTCACCTTTCATGCTAAGCTGTATGACTGCTCATTCTTTTGTAGTATGCCAAATGGAGGATTACTTACTAGCGTCGAGCCGACAAATCACTCAGCATTTTCCTTACCAAGAAGCTAAGAGAGGGAGACTCCAAATTGATTAAGCCGTCCTTGCTTAGATAAGCCATCTATTTGTACTTTTTATCTGCATTTTCTAATGCCCTCATTAATGTAGTATCGCTACGTGTATAGTATCATGTGCAGAATTCATTGTACAAATTGTTTTTATTGTATATTCATTTTTACCTTTTTGTATCTTATACATTACTTCATTAGGAAATGTCTTTTTTGTCCTTTCCTTTTTAGGCAAGTTACATTAACTTATGGGTATAAATACCCTTATACTTGTAGCTGGAAAGGCATCATATATTAGATCATTCTTGATACACTTTTTGAGTACTTTTCTTCCTTGCGTAAACATTATTTGTTTACTTTCGGCATCACTCTTATCCTTTCTCTTAAGTAAGGTTAGGTGGTGAGTAACCTCATTGAACCAATTCGTGTGTCATATCGAATTGTGTTGTAAGTCTTCAAAAGTTTCATTAATGCGTCATATTCTTTGGAGTTATTGGTGGGTTTTGCTTACTATTTCATTCTTCTTTTTTTTTTTTTTGCCCTTTTGTACTTTCCCTATTAATTCTTTTTTGAGCTTTTTACAAATTTAGACTCATCTAATGACTAGCCTTGTCAGTTCTTAGTTATGGTTTGTAACACTAAGTATACTGACGGCTAACATAACAAACAAGTGAATACTAGGCTTGTAAACTTGTGAAAATGTCTTAGTAACATTACGAAAATTTTTCAATACTTTAAGTAATTAGATACAAATATCCTAGTTACTGAGGTAAATGTTAACTCTCTACATGTTGAGCATTGCAAAGTCACATAGTAGTTTGCTATAAGGAACTATGCTATGTAGCAACTCATAAGTTCAGTTCCAACAATGTTGTACATCTATCTTAAACTTCCAAGGTCTCTTCTAGCGCTCCATGCAGAAGTTTCTCCACTTTTTGTGAAGGGACGGCTTGTCTGTTATTGTCTTGATGATATTCTTGATTGGAGCTATACTATTGTGTAAAGTTGAAATGGCCTCCTTGACGCATAAGTTAAGAATATGACATGCATAATGTTTGTAGAAAAAAATCCCTCCTAACGCTTTACCACATTGTATTATCAAAACCAATAAAAATTTTTTTTCTTCACTAATCTGTATTCATTTAAGATTTCTCTAATAATTTTATAAATGTTTTGCGCCATGTGTCGATCGTTAAATACCTTTAAAGCCAATAGTTATTTCTTAAGTTACCAATTATTGTCTACCTAGTGAACAGTAATGCCTATATAAGAATTATTACGAAAAGGATATGGACACTTGCGTATTGAGGGAAGCAAACTTACCTGTGAGCTCCCTCTTACCTTTGTGGTAAACCTCTTGCGTGACTCGAGTTATTGTTTTACAGCTAAACTGTTGTGAGCTGAGGTTGAACATCTCCTGCTCATATCGATTTTGCCACTCTGATGCATCCGCATTAAATGAGAGGTGCATGTTCGCCAAGTACTGTGTTAGGTTATATTTATGTCTCTTTTTATCATACCTCATTAGCATTTATTCGAATGAACCACTATCTCGGGCAATCTATTCTTGTGTTCCTACCTCCTCAAGATGCTTCGACCTTAAATACCTGTTAAGGGTACCATATCCCTCTTTCATTTTCCATGAATAACTTGCATTACAGTAGTTGCAGAATGCCTTTGAGTTTCCCCTTTCGTTTGTACCTTTATGGAAATGAGTAATAAAAATATTAGACTTACCGGGTTTAGGGGGCTTACTTGAGTCGGATGGTCTCGAACTATTGGGCCCACATTATCCTATATGTTGCTCTCTTGTTTTGGAAATAATTTCTATGTTGTCCTTCTTATCCTTGAACATGCTTGCAGGGTAACTCATTCGTGGGGGTTCAAATCCTATGGGTCGTGTAGGGATGCTCATACAAGGAGGTTCAAATCTAATATGATGTTCAGGGAAACTTATGCGTAGAGGTTCGAAACCGAAAGGTGGCGTGCCCTAGTAACTCATGCGTTGATGTTCAACGTCAAATGCAGGAGGTAGTGTACCGCGATTACTCATGCGACGAGGTTCTACATTGAAGCCTGGAAGTGGTATAAGTTCTTCTTCCACGTTTTCAACCATATTGTGTGTCCTCTACTTATTTAGGTTGTACTCATTATTCGGGTAAGCCTGAACATCCTCAAACCGTAGTAGCGCAAGCGACGTATTGGAAATTCCAATGTCCTTACCCTTACTTTTACCACTAAATGATGAATCGTGTTTTTTACTGGAGAAGATATGATGCAAAAATCTTTCCATTAGTATAAATAATTTTTCTCTTACTTATTACAACAAAGATTTATGAGTGAAAGATAAAAATAATATGTAAGAAAAAATAAAGAGGAAATTATATGTTGAATATGCTTATATCAGCGTTATTTGCTAATGCAAATTGTTCTGTGTAGTGGGGTAAAGAATTACGCATAGAAATTGGTGGTTAGTAGAAGGAAATATTGTAACAAATTTCGCAATTGAAAAAAATTTGAAAGCAGAATGGTTGGAGTTGGAGAGATTTAATTAGTTTATAGAGTAAGTATTGCTGCTAAACTTGAAGCTGCTATTTATAAGGACCGAGTAATATGTGAATGCGTCGTTTAAATTTTGAAATTTAAAATTTTAAGCAGTTTGACCCTGCAAATTATAAATTTTGAATTGCAAATTTAAAATTTGCAGCGCATGTGCCGAAAGTTAAATTTACGAATGCAAATTTAACATAGAACGGGATAGAGAACAGGAAGGTAGGGGTCCAGTGGGTGAATAAGGACAACGAGGAGTGGAATAAAAAGGATAGGGAGGGGGGTCAAGGAATAAAGTAGAAAGGGGAGAGGTGATTGGCTAATTTATTTATTTATTTATTTATTATTATTATTTTTTTAATATGTGGCAGTCCTTGGACCATTGGGCTAAATGGTTTCGCTTAGGCGAACCGTCTGGTCTCTAAAAGCTCGACGGTTTGGCTGACGATTCGGCTTGGCTACTGACGGTTCGGATTAATTCAAAGCTTATCCAGGTCAATTCCAGGTTGATTCACAGTTTGAAACTGGCTATTGCCAAATCTAGATAACATTAACATAATTAAATATAAGCCATATCTTTAAAATACGATATAAATATAAATACTTACCTATATGGCTTTTAAAAGATGCGAGATATGGTTAGTAAATTGGTAATATTTATTACACAATTTATAAATACATGATATTTATTACATATATTAGTAAATGTAGTAAAATTCTCCAAATTAAATATTTTTCAAAATCATTGGAATTTATTCTTCACGAGCCTGGACATGAATAACGTAGGTCATTTCTTACGTAATCACAATGTGGCAACAATTATCGATGAATGCTTCAGCTGGTCTATTTCCAAACTTCAGGTGTTATTATTGACTTGGCAAGGAGCAATCACTTCTTTTATCAATTCAATTCTTTGAAGCAGCTAACATGTTTTAAGTTTCATTGAATTAAAATGAAGCTCAATCGTGTTTAGCATCACAAGTCCAGATACAAAACACAAGTGGCAATTCGAAATTCAAGTGGAATAGCAGTTCAAAGCAACATTAATTTGTATAACATCAAAAGGTGGGATTTTCGGAAATCATTATATTCAAGGTCATCCAGAGCCAATGTAACGGTACACGATATTTATACTTGAACCCTCACATCCAAGCAAATATATTATTTTAGTATTTAACATGTATTGGTAAATTTTTTATTTGCTTTCGATACCAACATGCTTGCTTGCATGTTAAATATGTATCCTTACCCATTGTTAAATGTATGTCTGGGCACATAATAGATAGCAAACACGTTTTAAAAAATTATACTTTGCTTTAATTTTGTTATGTACCTAATATTGCCGATCGATCTTAAACATAATTAAGAAATAATTTTGATTCAGATCTAAGCTTTGGATACTTAAAAGATGGTAGTTTTATTTTTTATTTTTTATTTTTGATTTTTGGTATCTTATTTTAAAAATTAAAGATATAAACGCTTTGAGAATTGGATATAATGCACCAATTGCAAAATGAACTGTGGCAAACCAGATGAGAGATTGATGTGGTGCATAACTTATGAATTAATCATGGTGCATAAACGAGATGTTGATGCCAAGGTAAGGGTCTCATTAAAAGGAGGTTGAGTAACAAAGTCTTGGTGAATTACATCCAAAAACCAAAGCCTTTTAAGTGTTATCTTAACTATAGCGAATCCTAACTAGTTAACAAGGACAAAATAATAAATAAAACAAAACCAAAGAATGTATTATTTGCTAATGTGCGAGTCTCGTATGTACTACGAATTAGATTACTCTATAGTCTCATCACAAGATTGAGCACTTCGTTACCTAACCATTGAAATCCCATAGCATTGACTTCTACAATAGTTTGAATGTCCAACCTATGCTCAAAGGGTTAGTTGCCAATCCTGATGCATGCGGTGGTCATAAATTATTGTTTTTTCTTTTTAATTCTACACCTTTTTTTTTCTGAATTTTTTATTCAATTTAATTAATTATTATACATGTGTATAATTTTATTATATATGTAAAGTGGATATATTTTTTTAAAGAAAAATTTTAGCATTTTCCTTTTTTTTTTTGAAATTATTTTTTTATTAATTTTAGTTATTAAATTTAATATATGTAATTATAATATTGAAATGAAATTATTAACAATATTGATGAGACAATGAAATGACGATGACACATCACCATTTAAGTGCTTGAGTAGGTAAAAGCAGTGTTGTATTTTGAAAAAAAAAGATGTCCATGTCCTTGTGGTCAACATAATTTATTCTAATTTTTATCTTATATGGCATAGATGGGATA
The DNA here is from genome assembly GCA_024138015.1 of Lumnitzera littorea. NCBI lineage: Eukaryota > Viridiplantae > Streptophyta > Magnoliopsida > Myrtales > Combretaceae > Lumnitzera > Lumnitzera littorea. The sequence goes on from JAMXBB010000003.1 coordinate 20,181,352, forward strand.
ACTCTAAGTCTCGTCATATGATTAAGCACTCCATCATCTGAATGTTGAAATCCCATGACATTGAATTCTACAATCAATTGAATGTCATATGGTTGATCAAATGGTACGTCTCTCTCCTGTATATCTCATTTCTCTCTCTGTCCCTTAACATTTGAAGTCTCCCATTCCTTTAACATTTCCTTATAGATCTTTGAAAGATGTGTCTTTTAAAACCCTATTTTATCCTTGGTTAAAATAATTTAAAAAAATCTAAAATTGGAAGAAATGTATGAAATAAATGACAAAATGGTCAAGTATGAATCAATCGATAATTCTACAAGATTTAGGTTCCAAACCCTTAAATAAGAAGCTAAGTATAAATAAAACAAAAAAAAAAATATATCAAGATGTGTTTTCAGTTTTATTATGAAATTTTGAATTTAATCGTCTCTCTTTCTTTCTTTTTTTTTTTTATTTATTTTTTGTTTTTCTTTTGTGTGGTTAATTATCTATCTTATTCCATCATCATATGGTCTGACTTTGAATATGGTTACTGTTATTTTTGTTCTAACTTTGAAGATGGTTATTCTTAATTTTGTTCGATCATATGTTCTGACTTTGATATGAATCGGTAATTTACCCAACTTCTATTTCAACAAATGGACCGCAACCACAAACTTAAAATGTGGAGAAATGGCAAGCTTTTCCACTAGCAAAAAAATTTAGAAAAAACAAGGGCCATAAATTAGATGTCCCTTTGTGTGAATTCACTGGAGATGTCTATTTGTAACTTAAAAGAAATTATACCTGTATAACTATAAGCTAAAAGTCTAAACAACTCGATGGTGTTTATCACCTTTAAATCCCTACCAGTATAATTACAAACTAACTAAGCCCTTTCACCATGATGATGGCATGACCTAAGCCAAAAGATTCCTTATAATCAGGATGGAAACGGATGCTTTAGAATTACTATTTATCTTCTATTCACAAGGAGACTGCTGTTTTCAAAATGGTTCACTAACATGATTATTTCAAAAGATTCCTTAACGACTAATGAATGTATTTCAACTGCTCCCACTCAATAAAAATTACATACTGAACAACTAACATCGGACCAAGACTTGGTAACAAGAACTGCAGTGATCTTATCGAACTTTCAGATTTTGTGGTCTTGTTACTTGAAGATGCACGTTTTTCAGCATATCACGTAGATATTAATGGATACACATGGAAGAGTTTTGATCTGGAGGGTAATATCGAATCAAGAGTTTGCACTGCTATAACGTATAATTGAGTTCTGAGGGGGGTGAGAACTTATGGTTGCAGAGCATGGTGAAGAGATTCTTTAATCTGGACAATGATTTCATCCTCATCCCGTGTTCTCTTCTTCAGGCTGAAACTTTTCCAACACCCCTTCCAATCTCCTCACAACTTGACTCATTGATGGTCTCTTCCTACATTCTCTCATTAGGCATTCTCTCGCCAATGCACGCACCAGCATAATTGCTTCCATCTCTAATCCTTCGGGCAAAGGCATCTTTTTGTCAAGAAACTTGATTTGATCTTTGCATCCGAGTTCCATATCCACTAGAGTGCGATGGCTTCCACCATCATCCACAGTGTACGCTTTCTGCCCCGTTAATAATTCTAGTAAGACAATGCCAAAGCCATAAACATCGCACTTGGTGTTTAGTTCACCCGTCATGATGTAATCGGGACAAATGTAGCCCATGGTACCTTCAACAATTACATTTTGATGCCTTGCCTCTTCAGCCTCTACAGAGAAGCCAAAATCCGAGAGTTTAGCTGTGTACATATCATCCAAAAATATGTTTGATGTCTTAACGTCTCGATATATTATTGGTGGATCTGCAAACACATGCAAATATTCAACTCCCCTAGCTATTTCTAGAGCAACCTTGACACGTCGGAACCATGAGAGTAAGTACGTGCTATGTCCATAACCATCTAGATGACCACGAAGAGAGCCGTTAACCACGTACTCCGTCACAAGTATTACCTCTTTGTAGTTTATAGAATAGCCCAATAATGGCAAAATGTTCCTATGATGGAGACGACGTTGAATTTGAAGCTCATTAAGCCTCTCTCTTACGTAACATTCATCAAGGGATTTCTGCCTCTTTACAACCATTACTCCTCCGCTGTCAAATTTTGCCAAGTAAACAGAACCAAAGCCTCCCTCACTGATCAAATTGCTGACCTCGAAGTTGTTGGTGGCCCGACATATTTGACTGAAAGAAAATTCTCTACATAGCTGCACAGATGACGATGATCATGTTACAGTTCAAGAGCTTAAATAACAATTCAGTCGTACATTTGTAAATAAATTTCTTACCTTCCTATCTTTATAAAGTAGCGCTCTGATTTCCCCAAGCTGCTCAAAGCTGCGTTTATTGGAGTAGCTCTCTAATGGGGCCACTGCAAGATGCGTGACCTTCTCTGCTGCTTTATTTGAGACAACTGGCCAGCGCTTTGAATTTGTTTCTCCTTGAAAACGTCCTATTTGACCACCCAAGGAACCGGCCAAAAGCTGTAGCGAATTTCTTTTTGCATCATTTGAGGCAGTCGCTGTGCATTTCATGTTTGATTCTTCTTGAAGACGTCCTGGATGACTTCTGATTTCGGAAGTATCTTGGAAGTCACTATGCATAGGACACCCAGAAGAATTGGCATTATGATTCTCCATAGCTCTAGGAGATGAAAGATCATTCCCTCTTAGCCATGTCAAATCTTTAGAGAGATATCTAGGACATCCAGAAAAATATGCATCGCGGACCATCAACATGCGAAGACTTTTGAACTTTTCAATGGCATTATTACGTCGAAGTTCATCCTCTGCTCCGGGCCAGTCGAGCTTTATGGCTTGAGTTACATAGTTCACCTGAAAAATTTCCGCAATAATTAGTTTTCATTTGCCTGAAGACATCCCAAGATTCTCTATAGAGCATAAATAGGATTACAAAAGCTTTTCAGGGCACTCAACTGAATCTTGGCTTAGTACTTGAAGAATGTCATGATGATACCAAAGGCGACTTCTTCTTCCAGGGTTTGCAGGGGATTCCTGATGAACAACATCCTTACCAAATTGCTGTATGATTTCATGCATCCACACCTTTTCAAATTCTATATATATCAGGGACATGTCAAGAAGTTTCCCAATTCCCTCCTCAGGATGAAAATTACATCGATCGAATTGCTTTATGACAAAATCTTTGTCATCACCTTGAAAGAAGCATGCCATGTCAAGGAAAATAGACTCCTCATTTTTCTCCAATCCTTCAAAACTCATTTTCACCACTTGGTTAATATTCTCAAAAGGCATGTCTATTAATTTTTCGTGTGCAGCTATCCATTCCTTAATAGTTTTGTTAAACAAGAAAGAACCCAACACAATAAGAGCAAGAGGAATGCCCTTGGCCAAAGATATAAATTGATTTGAAAGCATCTTATATTGATCACTTGGGGCGTGAGGCTTCTTGAAAGCTTTCCAACAGAATAACTGAAGTGCATCGACCAGCTCTAATTCCTTCACATGGTACACTACATCAACCCTGTCAAGTAGCAGAGCCTCTCTGGTAGTTACGATTATTCTACTTCCCAGACCAAACCAATCCTCCCCACCAGCTAATTCATCTAAATGATCGAAATGGTCGACACCATCTAGCACTACTAAAACCTTCTTATGGCCAAGCTTCGCCTTTATTAGTTCTCTGCCAATGTGATTATAAGCTATTTTCAAGCTCTTTTCCCCTATAACCTCATGGAGAAGAGTTTGTTGCAGCCAAAACATTCCATACTTCCTAGACATCTCTCCAACACTCACAAGGAAACAGCTGCCTTCAAATCTGTCAGCTACCATGTTATAAAGGGCTTTAGCAATAGTTGTTTTACCAATCCCACCGACCCCATAAATCGCCAACTTACGCTTATCATTTGCACCAATGTTTAAAAGGGAATTCACAGCTTGCACCTGGGAATCTAATCCGACAGGATGTTCCGCAATGTGTAAAAGTGGACGATTCAATTTACTATAGACCTCTTCAACTATCCTCTGGATAAACTCAGACTCGAGCCTATCAATTATAACCAAACCAGGAAAAAAAAAAAAAAATCCATCATAAGCTAGATATAAGACAATGAAGTATAAGCTGTCATATTTATGAAAGTTTTTCGCTACAATGTCCTGTTGCCACTGGCCAATACGTTTTAGGTTTCAGTAGAGATATCAATATTTGGAGATTAAAAATGATAACAATTGTTAAGATCCTTAATATTTCTTAATTCCTCTTCTTCATTGGAAGCTTATAACTTATGCAGAAAGAAAAATGCTAACAATTTATGACTTTATCTCAGATTCAGAAGAAGTCATATAGACAACTGGTGAAATAAGCAGAAGGTCTTAATATTTTCACAATGAAAAATTTTAAGTGTATCAAACAAGAACTTTCTAAGCTCACCATTTCTTGTGTTTTATTATTATTATTATTATTTTTTTTTTACAAAAAGAAAAACCAATTTATCAGTTTATTTAAGGAAGCACTGACTGGTTTTGAAGATGCCATCCAGATAAATTGGCCGCTTCCTTGAGGGCTGCCCTCCATCCCTGCACCTTTCCACAATTTTTGTCACTCTTCTCATGACTAGCTAAAGCTTCTCCAAACTCTCCAGTCTGATTTCTCACCTCACATGGATCAACATCAACAAAAACGGGTCGAACCATCTGTCCTCTCGATTTCTTGTAGTGCAAGATATTGACAAGCTCGTCCAAGCACCATGCGGAAGCGGCATAATGTTTGGAGAATACAACGATGGAGAGCCTGGATTCTTCAATTGCTTTGACAAGTGAATAAGAGATTTCTTCTCCTCTTTTGAGCTCATTGTCTATAAACACCTTCACACCTTTCCGGCGGAGAGCATCGTGGAGATGGCTCGTGAAGCTTCTGCGAGTATCTTCACCTCTAAAACTGATGAATACTTCACGCTTCGGTGCAACCATTAATTGGGCAGAGCAGGAAGAAGAAGAACAAGAAGCCACGTTGACATTATGAATGTCGAGGGACATCATCGAAAGACAAGTTTCGCGTCGCTTACAGTGTATTGTTCTCTCGAAACTATTAAAAGACGAAAAATTAAATGGTATTGCATCGGATTAAGTCGTCTGGAATCCGATATAAAGTCATATATGTAAGTCTTATCTCGTTATAAAATATACTCATGGAAGACTTTGACTGCCTTGTCCAATTGCACTCCTCTCTGAAGTCTGACCAAATTCTCCCTGCTGTAAATGAGTTAGGGGTTTAGGCGTGAATATTTTTAAAATATAATATAAACAATGAAGGGTATTCCATTAAATAAATTTTGAAAGTTTTTCTTTTCCAATACACAGTAAATTTCAAAACTTGTAGATATTAAAATATTATTAGCAGACGTGTACTCATAATTCTGGTGCAAAAATTAAAATAAAACAGTATAATAAATTTGTAACACCATAATTACTAAATTAAACTATATACATTATGGTGTTTCAATAAAAGTCAGTTTAAAAAATAAAGAAAAAGGAAAAAAAAAATAGCAAAAAGAATGAAAATTAACACACAAGTACAAAAAACTTGCTTCTTCAATAGTAGAGCCCATACTTTTGCAAGTATGTTAAAACATTAGTGCTGTGTTAGGAAATGCTTCTCCCAACCCAACAATTCTTCTTTTATTTTTTTTCCTTCCTTTTGAACATGCCTTTTATTTACCGGTAAAAAATTGATTAAAAAAGAATGATAAACAAAGAACCGAGGGTAAAACTACATAACCAGATAAATAAAAACATCACTTTTAGAGTCTATATGTCTCGTAAAGGATGCCATTATTTATCTTAAAAGAAATTAAAAAGTAAAACTTAGTAACTATCGAGTGAAATATACTCATGAATAGCTAAGCTAAGTGTGAATATAAATTGATTTGTTTTGGTTTTTCTTCTAATTAAACTAAACTATAAAAATGTATTTTGTTTTTTATAACTTTGAATCAAATCATATGGTTTAGATTGAGAATTTTTTTAAATCATAAAATTTCAATTTGTTGGATTTGGTTTATGGATTGAATCATATTTTCTAGTTTAAAAAATTATATATGAGAAATATGTACTTTCATGTAAAAAGTATTAAATTAATTTAAAATATTAAGTATTATCTTAATAAAGATTGATGAAATTAATATTCATGTGACTAAAAATTTTAAAATATTTGTTAATAGCCAATTTCATTTATAAAAATAGTATATAGTATAAATTTAGAGTCAAACTACATATATAATTTATATATTATAGTAATTAAAAAGTTTAACACATACGCATTTTAATAAAAATGTAAATAAAAGATTCTTTTAAATGCTATATTATAACAAAAGACAATTCCTTAGCTGAAGTAAACTATTATTATGTATTTTGTGAAATGATTTGATTTAGTTTTATATATTAGCTTGATTTAACCTTTAAAACCAAACATAAATTTTCAGTTTGATTTGAATAGGGAAATTTCTAGATCAAATTGTAAGAAAAACCATATTTTCAGTTTGATTTAGCTCGATTTGTGGATTTATTTGATTTGGGTGATCTTTTTATCCACCTATAAATAGGATAACATAATCCCACATAAGGGATGCAAACTAAAAGAAAAAAAAAAGAAACACATAAAAATATTTATTTTAAATACTATTGATAACTAATATCAGTTTAATCACCACCACAACATTCCAAATAATCATATATAAAATATAAACTTGTGGCGGTGGTGGAAACCTAATGCTAATAGATTGATGATGGTGGGAATGGTTGAAAAACCCTGATATGATATCGGTATAGGTATATATGTGGATACTAGAAATAGTAGGGGTAAGAATTTACGATAGCAAAAGGAAGAGAAAGGATTTAAAAAGGAGGCTACCGCTGCCTTATACTAAGGTTTGTTTAAGAGCTCTTGAAAGAGAGAAAAAGCTGCCCAACTACCTTAAACATTTATATATAGTTGTTAGATTTATAAAACAAAAGCTACTTACCACAACTGGGCAATAAATATGTCCAATAATCAGACTATTTGAATGCAAAGAGTAATCGATCCCATTTTACAAAGTTGTTGACGTTCATTTTGTTTATACTGAGTTTTTGAAACATAATAAAGCACCAAGCTCTTGATGCGTAGTTCTGTCTGAAGAAGTGATTGACGTTGCGTTTATGACAACTAGATGGATCTTCATTCTTCTTCTATATGAATTTGAGTGAAGTTCGAACAAAAACTAATTTACATAATAAATGAATTATAAACTAAGAAAATGCAAAACCATTAAGTTAATGATGTTCGGTTTTGTCTCACTAAGATCTTATCTTTATTTATTTTTTTGGGTAAGAAAATACTTTTATATAGAAAAAACAAAGAAAACAAGGTCTTGCCAGGAGATCGTCCTGGTTGCAAAACATTACATTTATATAAACATTTCCATTAGAAGAACAAAAAAATCTAAAGAACAAGATCCGAACATGAATTGTGAATTATCAAGTCCTTGCCTCCACTTAGACTCGATTTTGCCAGGGTATCAACCACTTGATTAGCTTCTCGGGAGATCTTGTATAAAGAGTGTGTCAAACTTCATTATTAAATCTCTACATAGATGAGTAACTTGGATACCATAATCTTGTTGCTTTATAGCATTAGACAAACGATCAACAACTAAGGATGCATCACTTTCAAGCTCTATATGCTCAAGTCCCAAGTTGTTAGCTGGTTTTAGAGATTCAAACATGGCCTATGATTCAACTTTAAGGGGGAAACGCAAAGCAATTTTCTTTGCGAGACAACCAAGAACATCTCCACTCTTGTCATAAAGAATCGCTCCAGTTCCAGCTATAGCGGTACTAGAAGCAATAGCTCCATCACAATTTATTTTCACAACATTGTCTTTTGGAGAATCCATTTTGGTTTTGTTTTCACATCAATTGTCTTCCGTTTGCTTTTCTTGTAGTTTACTCACCATTTATTAGCTTCAGTAGCCCTGCTAATTCAATTTTCTTCCTCAGAGCTATTGAAAAAAATTCTTCTATTCCTTTCTTTCCAAAAGCTCTCTATGTGAAGAGAAACACAACAGCTTTTGGTTTATATTTTCTCCAATTCAGCTTCTTTGTATAGGCCTTTGTTTTGCCATAAAGATCTTATCACCACTTTAAATTGACAATTTATTAAAAGATGACTTTATATAAAACTGTCACATCCCGGATTGGAACCGAGGGACATGAAGTCTGCTACATTCATATATCCCGGTACAAGTATATAAAGGCTCAAAACCTACTAAAAACCAAAGAATGTTAATATTATGTACAATCTTCTAGTTTTTACAACATTATTTTTTATGTACAAAATTTACTTCATACTTATAAATCCACTAAGAAATCTTGTTTCTTGCACTATCATTGATCCCAATCCTATGTTTTATAATCAAAATTGCACACGAAACTTTATTTGTGATTCTTGAAAAGCACATGTATGACAAGCATAACACAATACATACATTTAGCACACTAATGCAAAAAGCAACCATTAATTATCTCATTTAAGTGCAGCAAACAGGCCAATCTTTATATTTTGAAACTTAGAATATCTCAGATTCACCATCATATATTATAGTAAATATATACATATATGAAAGCACAACCTTGAAGTTGTCTCATTTGAGTTCACTAATGTTAGCAACCATCGGTACAACTGATTTATGACAATCGTTTGCAATGTTATTCCATTCCATAAAGGTGACTTAATCGCTACTTCATTCCAGAGGAATTATCTGTTTCATGGTACTTAGTCATATTATTATTGAATTGTATAAGCGATTCCGTAACCCATCTACCTACACGTAAGGGTTCAGTTTCTAAACAACCATCGTACTACTCCGACTTATTGCCTTTGCAGGATAATTTAGCTACCAATTTGTAACCTCTACTTTTGGTACCTTGTACTCCTTGTCCTCCCAGCTTAGGAGAAAGCATAATCAATACCCATTTGAATGGTTTTGATAGTTTTAGATTCATTTTATTTTCTAATTCTATAATCACATGTAAACAAATATGGTAACCATATACTTAGATGGTGCTTGTCAAAGTTTGAAAATTCAAAGAAATATTCCACTCTATAAAAAAAAAACAGAAATAATAAGCCGAATACTTCCTTTTACCAGAAAACTTAGTTCCTTAATACGTTGTTGTATTCATACTCTTAGAAAGGTTGTTTAATTCCTAACATGTCCAATAGAGGTTCCTTAGGTTTCAAGTCGATTGGCTTAATATTTAGGTTGGATGTCGCCTTATGAAACATTTTTTGGTAGGCTACCTAATTATACAAATCTAAAGGTCATGGGTTGTTTGTATTTTATAGCTATCAAAGTTTGTGGAAGAGATAAGTTTGATGTGAGAGGTAGTCATTGTACATTTCTTGGCTATTTGAGTCATTAGAAAGGTTATAAGTATTTAATATTGTAGTAAGACAGATCGTGCATAGCAGGGATGCTATATTTTTTGAAAATGAATTTCCTTTTAAGGATCTTGATTCTTCCTTTCACACACCTTGCTCTGATTCGATTAGGCCTTATGTCACACTTATGGATTTATCCACTAAACACCACCTTGTCCAACCATCGGTTCCTTCTTTTTCTTTACAACAACCTATACCCTGTTCTTGGTCATTAGACCACACATCAAATACCTTTATTCCTTTTAGTCTTTGTCATTCATCTAAGGATCATAGACCACTTGCTTGGCTTGCTGACTATGTTCACAATATCTTTACAGTTATTGCTATAGGTTCTATTTGTTTATTACATTCCTCCTTTTCACACGTTTCTTACCCTTTGTTTGATACTAGAACATTTAAAAACTATTTGTTTGACTATGTGACTTCTTTGGCACATGTGTTAATCATTAATGAACCTACTTCTTATTCTAAAGCTTGTAAATACAAAGGATGGAATGATGTATTGCAAAGAAGAAGAAGAAGAAGAAGATGGATGCTTTAGAGTTGAATGAAACTTAGGAATTCATCACTTTACCTAAAGGCAAGAAAGCTATTGCCTCTAAATGGTATACAAAATAGAGTTTTGGCTTAAAGTATTGAATGATATAAGGCAAGGTCAGTAGCAAAGGGTTATAGACAAATTAAAGGAGTTGATTATTATGGTACATTTTACCCGATTGCAAAACTAGGACCATTTGTATATTAAGTGTACTTGCATCAATTAGGGGTTGGCCTTTGCATCGAGTGGATATTAATAATACTTTTTTCCATGGCCACATTAATTAGGAGTCGTGAACCCCTAAAATTATATTTAGGATAACCAAGCCTAAATTTAGGACCTTTAGGGAAAGTTATCCGATTAAATTTAAACTTTACGATTAAGATAGAAAAGTTAGTTAAAATAACTCAGTGAAGTTAGAATTTGAAAATAGTGATGCAAAATCCCAATTTTACCTTTAGAAGTATAATTATTTAATATAGTATTAAATTGCTCAGAACCCTCAAAATGAAGCTCGAAATACAATGGGAACTTAAAGATAAGCTATTTGAGTTATAAAATAAGATAATATAGTATAATTTACTATATGAATATATACATATTTTTATGAGTATACTTAGTATAAATAATAATTATATCCGTAAATTAACCCTAAATTACTTAATTATATATATTATGTGTTGAATTCATGAAAATAACTAAGAAAAATATCTTAAAAATAAAAGAGATGTTAGAATCATAATTATAAGAGTATAGTTATTTATTACACGTGATATATACATATGATATATATACTCAAATATGAATAAATAACTAAGTATTAATAAAATATACTTAAAATACTAAAATAATTGCAAATTCTATCTAACGAGCTAAAGTTTTGGTTGGAAATTACTAGATAAGTTAGGATTTCATCGTGGCATTAGATTATTCCTCCTCAAGGCTAATTCAAAAGGTAATTTGGTGAGTTTTGAATACCACTACCTTAGAAATTAGGGACAAAAGGAAAAAAAAAATTAAAGAAAATTCCTCTTGGCTGCCAATTGCACTCTATAAATACTAGAAGACCTCATTTATATTAGGTTTGGTACTTTGGAATTTAGATTAGTAAAAGAAAGAGAATAGGAAAAAATCGTCGGAAAAATAGAAAAAAAAAAAACAAAGCAACTATCGAGTTGGACTAGTTCCTAGGGCAGCCCTTGATTTACTATCGAACCACTTCACCACCATAGAGGACCCCCCAACGCCTTGACCTTTTGACACACCCTTACTACCTCACGGCCACTGAAGCACTCAAGAATACAAAGGTCAAAATTCTACCATGTTTTTCAATTATTTTTTAAAAACAATAATTTTGCCCATAAAAATTTGAAAAATTTATATTTAGATTATTTCATACATGCTTTAGTGCGATATTTTTTCTTTGAAAAATTTGTAATATTTAATATACTTGCTTAAGAAAGTTATTATTCATTCGAATTTTGAGTTTCAAAATAAATGTATCAAATAATGTTTTTTCTAGCTCAAATTTTTTGTGTAGGATGTGCATGATATATAAATAATTGCTATGTAGCCTGATTTTTTATTTGATTATTTTTAATATTTATTGTATTTTTTAGGCTAAAAATAGTTGGAAAATAGGTTGAAAATGTGAAATAAATAGCATTTATAAAATTAATTGGTGAAATGGACCTATAATGATTTTTAATGAAGTATAATAATGTTGGGAGATGTTGAAATCAATTTTGTGTAAAAAAAAAAAACATAATTATGTAATTTAGTATAATTTAGGGGTAAAATCGATTTCGAATATATAGACGATAAATCAAAAACCTAAAAATAAGTGATGAATAATTTCCCCATATTTTTAGGAGGCTATTGAAATTTTCGAGAAATTATTTGGTGACTTGAGCTAATTACTATGAATTTACATAATAAAATAGCTTAATTTACCAATTGAGACATATTTCTAGTAATAATAGGCTAAATATGATAAATAATACAATAAAAACTACCTATACATGTATTGATCGGATTTGGTAAAAAGGTATATTTCTAATATATTTAAGGATATTTTAATGATCGAGATACGTTATAAAGATATTAGGGTTGGATAATACTTATATTATAAGGTTATATTAACAAATTAGGTAAAATACAGTTTAATAATATAAAATTATGTATAATACAATAATATTTATTTAGATATATATAATTATATTAAAAACTTAAACTACTTGTTAAAAGTCATTTCTATAAATAGAACCCGTAATACACTATTTTTACTAAAATTAGACAATCTTAGATAATATAATTTGTAACTCTATAATATTACTAGAATGTATGTATTATGATAACCCTACCGAAATTGAAACGTGATTTAACCAATTAAAAGTACGTCTTGATACGATTAAAACAATATAATATACATAATTAATAGTATAATTACATATATTATTAATAATTAACAACTTAACTTGATATGTATATAATAAAAACTATATATTATTATGATAATAAATTATATATATATAACCATTTTAGATAAAAGCCTAATATTTTCGTAACTATTACGAAAACTAAATTTGGGTTTTATGTGTATAAGATCTCTTAGTGGTTATACTATTAACAGTTCAAGTCTTTCATAGTGAGCGCCTGAACAAGTAAGTTAAGATTATAGCTTTACCGCTTGTTAAGATACTGAATTAAAGTATTTGGAGACTCAAGAGTACTTCTGTTTATGTTCGTAACTAATTGTTTGTACACATACCATGTGTATGTGTAATATTTAGTTGTAACAGGAGTTAAATTCCTTGGTGTGCTGTTTTACATGTTTACGTTGTTTTTGTATTAAATGAACTTGTTTGGTTACTCTTGATTACAACTAATAATTATTCAACTACAACTAAACTAGACATGCATAACACTCGTTAAGAAAAATAATTAGGAGTATTAGGCCAAATACCAACTTTCTTTAATGAGGATAGCTAAAATGATTCTTTCCTTATTGTTAGTCGAACTAAGTGACAGGTAAAAAAGTCAGGGTGAGGATAAGGGCTGTGGTTCGAAGGAGATCACGGGAAGAGGGTGTTCTCCATTACACAAGCTCGGGTTTGGTCTAATTTAAGTTACGATAAAACTCCTCAATTTGGGTTGGAGTGGATGTAATTTCTTTAACCTTACAATGGATCAGATAATATTGTACGATGTTTTATTTGATTGATTGCATTGCATCTCATCACAATTAATAACCTTACTTGTGATTGTTTGGTACTCTTCTAACTCTGTCTCACTTACTGAGCTAGTTATGCTCACATTCCCATAGACTTTTTTACAAGTATTGAGTGAAAATCGTGATGTTTAGATACTGCCATTCTCAGGTTGGTATGTTATTGACTGGGAAAGTGAGGAACGAAGAATCAAATGAACTTAAGCTTTTGACTTTTCTTTTGAGTTTTGAGGAAACTAATTTGGAATTCCCTAGGATGTCCAATAGTTTCCTAACTTATTGTAAAGAGTCTACAAAACCTATGATTTTTGATAAACTCTGATTATAAATCATAACTTTGGATATGAGACTTTTATGTAAGTACTGTTGTGTTATAAGACAACAGGTTATATAAAACAAGTATTTTGTGAAGTTACACCATGGTTCAATTATTCATAGGTATCGGAACAGATGCTTCAAGCTAGTTGAGTCATTCATGCCTTATGTGGACTATATCTATGATAGCAGCTGTAAGGTCAACTTCTATCTTAGATTATTGTATATGGTGGAATTGTTATGATTCTTCTTGTTTGAGACATGATAGGAGTTATATATGATAATACTTAAAGGTTATTATAAAGCTTAACCAAATCAGGTGTGCCATCTTCGTAAGTCACTCTACGGCTTAAAGCAAGCCTCAAGGCAATGGAACAAAGAGCTTACTCAATTTTTACTTTCATATGGCTTTATTCAATCTTCGCATAATTATTTGCTATTTACACATGACTCTTTTGATGGTTTTATGGTGGTCTCTTGTATGTAGATGGAATGCTTATAACAAGCACTAATGAAGACTCTATTTTAGCCTTAAAGCTTGCCTTCGATCAATCCTTCGCTATAAAAGACCTTGGCCTTACAAGATTCTTTCTTGGTATTGAGCCATGCTACACTTCCCATGGTATACTATTTAATCAATATAAGTTTGTTTTAGATCTTTTAATAGATGTGGGTCTCTCTACTACAAGGCTACTTTGTTCCCCTTTACTAATTGATCTTTGATTAAGTAAGGATGTAAAGGATTTAATTTCAAATCCAACTTTCTATTGGCACATGGTGGGCAAAGTTCTCTATTTGACTATTACCCATCTTCACATCTCCTATGTAGTTTATGTATTGAGTCGGTATCTCAGTAGTCCTTGCACTAGCCACTTACAAGCCTTGTTTCATGTCTTACAACATCTTAAAGGGACAGTCTCTCTTGGTCTTTTCTATTCTTCGACAAACCCCCTTATTCTCCTCATTTATTCTGACTCCGATTGGGGCTCATCTACACTAGATTGCAAGTCTTTGTTAGGTTATGGTGTTTTCCTTAGTAATGCACTCATTTCTTGGAAGATTAAGAACTAGCATATTGTTACAACTTCTAGTATCATAGTATCCCTAAAATTCTAAAGAGCTAATGTAGGTCTTTTATATTCTTAAGGATTTGAAAGTTAATGTCTCATTACCAATTTCTTTATGTTATGATAATAAGTTGGCTATTCAAATTGCATGAAGTCCTTGCTTACATGTAAGAACAAACCTGGGATTATATAATTGGGGCGATTGCACATACTTTAATTAAGCTAATATTTAAATTATTGATAAATAAAAAAAATTCTTATTATCATAATTATATTATATGTCATATATGGAAAACAATCTTGTGAATGATTTAATGTACAATAAGATTAAGAGTGATCAATATACTTTATAAAAAGTTAAAAAAATAAACTTTTTACCTCTTTATTATGAATATATATTAAATAGAATTTATCTATTAATTTATAAAAGTAACATTAATATATAAAACTTATATAGGTATTGTTTTTAATAAAAATAGATCAATAAAAATATTTAAATAGAAAATTACAAGTAAAGTAAAAAGAGTAAATTGATATAGATATAATTATTGTATTGGTTCTTTTCATGAAAACCTTATATGATTATTTCATTATTAATGTTAAAAAAAAAAAAAGAATACCATTTTGAATGTAAGTTATTAGGCAGTAATGATTGAAATAATCTACATTGGTTTTCGTAACATTAAATGCACTTAACCAAGTCATATAATCGATATTTATCAATAGGTTATATGATATGACTAGTATAAATATAATATGGACAGTATAATTATTATTTATGTTGATAGAGGTTTTTTCTAAAGGTATAAATTGATCTACTTAGAGCTGGTTCCAACTTGGTATCTAATCACTTGTTCTCTTTACCTTGCTCCTAACTTCTTAAAGGTATCATTAAGTATACGAGATAGTTCAAGAGAGACTAACTACTTAAATACCTATAAGAAGGATTTAACTGGAGTAGATCGGAATGACCTCTCTTAGCTCAAAGCAACTGTCCATAGGTTAGATTTTGACTCAATTAGTTCTAGAGGGTTCAAATTTTAACATTAGGTATGAACAGTTAGTTCCCTTGCCCAGATAACCAACCACCAGATACCATGATGTCAGTTACGTTCCCAAAATCAGGAAGTGGTCCTTAATTCAAATAAAGTGCATGTATAAGGATTTGAGGTAACTACTACCACGTTCAAGTTATAAAAGGAGGTTAAATGGTAGACAACAGGTTCTTATGGACTTTTGAGCACTCTAATTCTACTTTTTTTCTCTCTTTATCAGAATGGCAACATCGGAGTTACCTTGGTACCCCCTTAACCTAATTTTTCTTTTTTTGCAGAGTGCTTGCAAACATTGTGATCAAGATACCCATAATATCGAATTTTGATATCAACAATTGTCATCTTCTATTTCTAATTCCATGAAATGGCTAGAACTAAGTCGAGAGACACAAACACTTTGAGAAGGAGTAAGGCCCTTCGGGTAACTCAAGAACAACAATCACCATAACAACATACCCCTAAGGTATTCTAAGTTGAAGTATGCAATTAAATGACTCACAATCAAGAATAGCAAAATGTTGATCCACAAATAACACAATTGGAGGCATTATATGCTAAATTCATAAAGGAATTGGAAAGGTTTCAGGCTAACAACAAAGAGTTACATTGGTAACCCAACAAGAGAGGTGTCACCTCTTCTTTTATCCCTTCTTTATAATAAGTAGGGCAATGGTTTGATTTGATCACCTAAGAAGAGGCATTGCAACAATTATGAAGGAAAGCTCCCATGGTAAAATAAGATGTGTAACAATAATAAGAGCTACTGTCAGGGGAAAATTGCCAACAACAAGTGATGTTGTAGACCCTTACTACACTACATTTGTAAATGCTTGTGGGTAGAAGAATTGAGAATGTGATCGCTCACTTATCGTAAAAGGTTGTAGCAGATATGAGCTTACAAAATTTGGAGGAGTATATTAAGAAGTTAGTTATCGAAGGAACTTCCAAGAAAGAGATAGATGCGAAAGGTAGAAAAGTAAGTCCCTTCATACAAAACATAGTCGAAGAAGTCCTACCATTAAGTGTTTGGTTATCTCAGTTCAACACCTATGACGGGAGGAAAGACCCAGATGACCACTTGAATACCTTCCAAATTTGGAAGGAGCTTTATGGATCGATTGATGCTATTGCTTGCAAGGTTTTCCCATCTACTTTGAGAAAATCTGTAAGCAATTGGTTTAATTCATTAAAGGTAACCTTCATCTCTTCTTTTGATCAGTTGGTTGAGGAATTTCATCAATATTTTCTAGTCAGTAATCCCCAGTTAAGGATTCTTCACTCTTGACGTCGATTACGTAGAAGTAAGGAGAATCAATTAGAGACTACGTTCATAGATTAATTAATTGGTGATCAAGATCACTAATTGTGATAAGAGTGTAGCATTACATACCATTTGTAGAGGGGTCAAGGAAGACTTAAACTTCTTCAAGTCCCTTGCAAGATACCCTTTGACCTCGTTGGATGATTTTTTGAAGAGGTCGGAGAAGTTCATTCATCAAGAGGACCAAATGCATTCCAAAAGGGAGTTGGCGAAAAAGAAGCATGAGAAAGGCCAGATAAGGACAAGGGATTTGTAAGGATAGATTTGTTAAGAATATTAAGAAAATAGTTCAATTCACTTATCTATCAGCTTAGCTGGCCTTGTTTCGAGCTAGCTAAACAATATTCGAGTTGGGCCTACTACATAAGAGTCTGCAGATAAGCTCGACATCATCTAAAATGTCCATACACTTGCATTTGCTACTACCTACAATCTACCAATATATGTTGGTCACGAGTCCAAGCCTCCTAAGTAATGGAATCCACTGCATGAATCACTTAGTTTCTAATTTCTCTTTTGTAGTTTTTTACATTCCTTGTACTTTACCTCTTTTGGATTGGCTTGGAAGGGGTACAAAAGAGTGTCCTATGAAAAGCGGAGCAAGTAGTAACTATTTATTTCTATGTAAGGTTTGAGTTAGTTAGCTGTGGTGTTGAATCTTTGAAGTGAGGTGCATTGGTTTCTATTCAAAAGGAAGTTGGGCACGTGAAGTTAGTGTGTTAACTAATTGGAGGTTGTAAGTATATTGTTTACTAAGTAATATGAGTATTGTCTATTTGCCATAAGCACATGATCGAGTAAAAGAATAACCGATTCAGGTGTTAATGCTAGTATTAGAGATGATAATTGATAGGGATCATAGCCCAATCACATGCTTTAAGGTCGAGGACTTACTCATATGGTTTGTCGAGTTTTCCGATGGGAGTTAAACTCTGAAGAGCAATGTATTCTCTAGTCCGACCTACTGAGTTTCCTTACTCTCTACCTCATCCAAGAGACTATCAAGGTGACCTACTTATTGTTGAGTTAACCCCTTCACAATACATTTATCCAAGGTCAAGTATTAAACCCGTCTATTGTTGACAAGATACATAGCTAAAGCCGAGCTAACCATGATCTAAAGCGGACTAGTTGATGTCAACCTAACAATGGACTAATTTTTGAACTAGCCATTCCCCAATTTGGAACATTTGAGTTGCTGAGAACCTGACCTTAACCTAACTTGCTTAAAACCTGCTTTGCTCGACAAACAATATCATTGGGACCATAGAATGGAAAGCTGACACACGTCTTATTTTCTGTTATATGTATTGTCCTTTTGTATCCAAATATTCTAGTGCTTGTTTATAATTCTACCCTTGTAATCTATTTCTTTTCATTTTCTAGTAGGAATCCTTTTCATAATTTGCATCCACTTAGGACTTGCTTGTAATATTGAATTTCAGGCATTTTCTCTTTTGTGAGCTTAATATCCTTGCTTACTCTTGATTGCTCTTATTTAGTCTATTATGAGCATAGATTAGTGGCGAGTACACACTTATACGCAATATTAAGTGTGATTAAAGCTCATGTGAGGCATTAATGCATCACATCCACCATCGGTACACAAGGACCCCTAACTTAACCTTCAACTCTCATTTACTCTTCGGACCATGTCGCGGTTTAGACCACGTCAACTCGTATCAACAATATTGGGGTTATTCACCATCGTTGACAAAACACCCATAGAAGCTTTGATGAACAAATTGACAAAGTAACTAATATGATAGCCGAGTTGATATGAGCAGTTCATGTGTTCATTTCTAACCTGTTGAGATCAATTAAGATACTCCCTAAACTACTCTCGAAGTTAGAGGTGTCCCACAAGATGCCTGACTTATCCACCCAACTCAACAAGAATGAGGTAGAGGAATAAGAGGACATTTGTGGAGAAGAATAGATCTAGGTGAAGTAGACAAGGACGAAAGAAATGAGTATTATGAAGCAGAGGATAGATCTCATACACTATGAACTACTTATCATATAAAACTCCAAGTTTTAAGCTTTAACGGCTTTGGAAATGCTGATGATTATCAAGACTAAGAAGAGAAGGTAAAGTAAGTTTTAGAATACTATCAATATGAGGATTATGATAAGGTCTGAAATGCTGCTATTGAATTTTTAGGCTATGCTACAATGTAGTGGAAAAACTTTAAAGCCGTGAGAAGTGAGATGGATATAAAGAGGTTAGTACTTATCCTAAAATGAAGTGAGTCCTTAGAGCTAAATTTGTGCTAGACATTTACTTATGAGATACTTTTGCTCAATTCTAAGAGCTAAGGCAAGGAAACTACACTATTGATGAATATGTGTAAGAGGTTCAGGTACTTATGATTAGATGTGAGGTTAATGAACCTTCAGCTCGATAGTATTTAGATTCTTAACTAGATCGAGGACAAAAATTTGAGATATAGTGGAGTTGTAATTGTTCATCACTCTGGATGAGGATATATGAGTTGCTTAGTGTGTGGAGCGACAAAGGAGGAATAGATTAAGTTGACCTCAATGAAGTTAACCTATTCAAGGTAGCCGACCTACCTAAGGTAGTAACTAACCTCAATACAGTACTAAGCCTAGTAAGAAGATTGAAGTCATGTTCGAGCAGAAGTATCACCCTGCCAACTAGGATATGCTAAAGAGAACTTATGATAAAGGTCAAGGATTAGGATGGAAGACAAGTCAGATTAAGTATTTTAAGTGCTGGGGTTTTGGCCACATGACTACTTAGTACCCTAACCAATGTACCATGGTCATTAAGTGCGAGGTCCCTATTATTGAAGTAAATAATACTAACAAGGAGCTTAAAGAAAGGGTAGAGTTGAAAGAGGAAATTGAGGAGAATGGTGAAGAGCTTATGGAAGAAAATGTATTTACTGATGACTTAGATGAGCTAACTTTAGTTATCCAAAGAGCATTGAACATTTAGCCCATTGTTAAGGAGGAGCAACTAAGAAAACTTATTCCATATCACATGTAAAATGGGTGATCAGGTATGTGTACTCATTGTAGATAGTGGGAGTTATACTAATGCAACATTTGTTTACCTTACTTGAAAGCTTAAGTTGCTAACTTTATAAGACTGTATAAGTTGCATTAGATAAATGAGAAGGAAGCACTACATGTCATTCAACAAGTACTACTGTTGATCTCAATTAGGAACTATTTTGATGAAATTCTCTATGATGTATTGGCCATGTGTGCATTACATATATTGTTGGGTTGACCTTGGTTATTTGATTAAAAGGTCATACATAATAGTTTTATGAATATGTACACATTTGAAAAGGATGGGAAGAGGATTACATTAAACCTTATGACCTCGAGCAAAGTGAGTAAATTATAGGCCAAGTTAGCTCGATGATCAAAGAAGACATTGATTCTCAATTGATCTTAGCTCTGAGAATCCATTAAATCCAATGTGACAACCTTTCTATTAATTAGAAGACTATTTGAATTAAAGGAGTGAACAGTGTTACCCAAAGAGATCAAAGAACTATTGGAGAGTATGCTAACCAGTTTCTCGAGTAGTTTCCTAAAGGGCTATTGATACGAGGCAAGCGCACCTATCAATTTTAATATAGTGGATGTGAGTCCGAGTCGATCCCTCAGAGATTTTGAGTACTAATATTAACTTTAGCTTTATTATCTAACTGGAAAATTATGTCGAGTTGAATGAATTAAAAATACTGAAATTAATAAACTAAACTAATTATGAGACTTAACTAAGCAAATTAGAAAGCAATAAACTACGAACGACTTCAAGTATGCAATAATGTATTTAGGAATTATTTCCCCTAGTGTTTAACATGTAACCACTTAAAATATATTCAATTCAGTTTCTATTATTCTTGACCAGAGGGATTCACAATTAAAGCTAATATCTTTCTCAAGCATATTAACCTTAATCCTAAATTATTTACCGGAATCTCTTCACTTAGTAATATAACCTAGAATTGCATTAATGTATAATAAATTCCCATGCAAACAATCAACTTTCCGGAAGAAACATATATCTTATCTCTAAGTATACATGTAATTCTCTTCAATTATGCCTAGATCTAATTACACATGCAATTTCTCATTCAACATGCATAATATCATATATTGATACTCTAGAATTATCAATCCACAACTAAACAACATAATTGAATCAAGAAAAGATAGAAACTTTATTGAAATTATAATTCAATCCAAGGGTTATATGAAACCCTAGGTTCCATAATCCTAAATACTCGAATTCTAAGCTATCATAACGAATCTAAAAACGAGTTTCATCAAAAACATAAAATAAAACATGAAAAACCCCTTTTGATTTGATGAACAATTTCTCTAATCTTGAAATCGATGTTGTTCTCGCTTCTTGATTGATATTTTCCTTAAGTCTCCTCTCGTCTCGTGTCTCTCTCCGTTTTTGTAATCTCTCTCTCTTTTTTAAACCCTAAGATCTCCTTAAATATGTGTATTACACGGATTTTATTTTCATCATCGGACACGGCCTGGGACACAGCCGTGTCCCCAGGTTGTGTAACTTTTTGCACTAAGGCAAAATTTCTGCACAACTTTAAAACTTTAAAACTTCATAACTTCTTTGTTTGAACTCGGAATTGAGTGAAACTTGATTCCTTTTCTTCGTTTTCGAGCCTAGAACGCGTTTAAACCTAGAAATCAAAATTTTACTCAATTAAGTATCAATTTCTTTAAAGAAAACCAAAAATGTGAGGGAAATGCTATAAAATCACCATATGAAATATGTTTAAAATCAGAGTTATCAGTTATCCCTTTTCTGAGGGTTTAAGCACTGCATTCACTTGATACCTGGTGTCACCATGTTAAATAAGCTTGCTTATTAGATGAATCCCAAGCAAGCTATCAAACTATAGAGGCAAGTCAATGTACTGTTAGAGAAAGGATATGTGAGACAAAGCTTTAGCCCTTGTACTATGCCAGTATGGCTTACGCCAAAGAAGATTGATACTTGGTGTATGTGTGTGGATAGTAGAATAGTGAATAAGATCAAGATCAAGTATATGTATCCCATTCTAAGACTAGATCATATGTTAGATGAACTAAATGGTGTTAGAATTTTTAGTAAGATTAACTTATAATTTGGTTATCACTAAATTTGTTAGGATAAGGAGATGAATAGAAGACTACCTTCAAGACTTGACATGGTCTATATGAGTGAATGGTTATGCCTTTTGGCTTATCCAAAGCTTTAAGCACTTTCATGATGTTGATAAACCATGTTGAGGAATTTAATTGAAAAATTTGTTGTGGTTTACTTTCATGACATCTTTGTGTATAGTGTCAACCTAACTAATCATATGAACTATCTTCGAGCTATGGTTGACATACTTTGAGCTAAAAAGCCCTCTAGGAATTTGAAGAAGTATTGTTATTGTTAGGGAGAAGTGGTCCTCCTTACATATGTTGTGAGTAGAGGAGGTTTATGTATTGATACTGAGAAGATCCGAGCTATCATTAAATGGCCGACCCTAAACACTTGTGCTGAGGTGCGAAGCTTCCATGAACTAGCTTCTTTTTACCATTGCTTCATCAAAGGCTTCAATACCATTGTTGTGCCCTTCACTGAGTTGATAAAGAAGAATATATAGGTTAAATAGGGAGAGAGAGAAGAAAGAAGTTTTGCTGAGGTGAAGGAGAAATTGACCTCTACACTCGTGTTAGTCCTGCTTGACTTCGAGAAGGTATTTAAGCTTAAGTGTAATGTATTAGGAGTTTTTATATGAGTTTTGCTAATGCAAGAAGATTGACCTGTTGCATGCCATAATGAGAAGCTAAGAGGTTTACGGTTGAATTACTCTATATATGATAAAAAACTCCTTGTACTAACTAAGCTCTTCAAGTATAGCAACGTTACCTCTTATTGAGGGAGTTTGTCATTTACACTGATCAGGAGTCCTTAAGTTATCTCTTGAGTTAGACCAAGCTTTCGAAGAGGCAAGCTTGATGGGTTGAATTTATAAAAGGATTCAATTTTGTGATTAAGTATAAATAAGTTAAGACAAATGTGGTTTTCAATGCCTTGTCAAGAAGGCATATTCTCCTTATTGAGCTACATACCAAACTATTGGAATTTGCAAGCATAAAAAAGTAGTATCCTCAAGACCCTCACTTTGGTCCCATATATGGATATTGTGCAAAAGGAAGGACACTAAATGAGGACCATGTGGAAGATGGATATTTATTCCGAAGTAATAAGTTATGTGCACCGACTTGTTCTTTAAAAGAATTGTTAGTAAGGGAAGCTTCTTCTGGTGGACTTTTTAGGGAAAGAAGGACATATAAACTATTAAATGGAAGGTTCTTTTAGCTTAATATGAGGTGCAATGTGCATTGTGTAGTTGAGAGTTGCACAATTTACAAAAGGGCAAAAAGTAGAGCTGAGTAAGAGAGAGCTATGCCTTTATCTGTCCCGACTAAACTGTAGGTTGATTTGGTATGAACTTTTTCTTAGGTTACCTTAAATTATCCAAGGCAAAGATTCTATGATAGTCATTGTGGATAGATTCAACGAGATGGTATACTTTATGCCTTGTACAATGACAATGATGCTTCAGCTATTGTTTTTCTCTTTTTGTAAGAGATTGTTCGTTGGCACAAAGTGCCAAGGAGCTTGGTGTCAGATTAAGACCCAAAAATCCTAAGCCATTTCTACAAGACTCTTTGGCACTGGATAGAAACTAAACTACTTTTCATCACTTCCTGTCAACTGCAGACTGATGATCAAACAGAGGTAGTTAACTAAACTTTAGGTTCACTGCTAAGAACTGTAGCGGGAAAGAACTTAGCCAACTGGGACATATGCTTTCCTATGGTAGAATTTGCCTATAATCGAATAGTATACAATACTACTAGGCACATACCATTTGAGGTTGTCTACATCTGTAATCCCTAATTCCCTCTTAATTACACTTTAATGTTAATATTCGACTAAGAAGACCGGAAAGTAAGAACCAGAGCCCAATCCTTCTAATAGATCTACCAAAAAGTTACTTAGTAGATCAATTGAGTTGCTAAGAAGATGGAGGAAAAAGGGAAAGGAAGGAAGGTAAAGCAATTTGAGCTCGACAACCTGATGTGGATACATTTGTGTAAAGAGAGATTCTTGATTAGACGAAAAAACAAGATGTCTACTCGAGTTAAAGGACCATTCAAGATGCTCTAGAAGATCAACAGTAATGCTTATCAAGCAAAACTGCTTAAGGACTTCGGAATATCTGACGTGTTTAACATTACCGACCTTAGCCCATATTGATCAAATGAAGCACAATAGGAAAATAAGCCGGATTTGATGACAAATCTAAATAAACTGGGAGGGAGTGATAGGAATTAAGTTACAAGACCTCTAACTCAAGCTCGAGTGTGTGGACTCGAGAGCTTAGTAAGGCATATTCTCCTTTCTTGACCTATGCTTAAGGAATTCGAGTTGTTTTTATCTACTGACCTATTACCACTTTCGAGCCAAGTTCCCCTTTACCTATCAATGATCTATGGATGCCAATATGAGGAATGCTTAGAGAATAGTTCAGCTCAATTGCTTATTAGCTTGGCCGACCTTGTTTCGAGCTAGCCAAATAATGTTCAAGCTGAGCCTACCATAAAAGAGTCTACAAGTCAACTCAACATTAGCCAAAATGTTCGTAAACTTGTGTTTGTTACCACTTGCAATTTGTTGATATCCATCAGCCACATGTCCAAGCCTTTTACATGAGGGAATCTACTGCATGAATTACTTATTTTCTAATTTCTCTTTTATACCCTTTTACATTCCTTATACTTTATCTCTTTTGTAGAATGCCCTTTTTAGTCTTTTTCATTTTTAGTAAAGGATGCCCTAGCTTTTTGGGTATAAATACCCATTTTTTATGTAGCCTCAAGGACACATCATCTTAAATCATTGAATATATTGAATCTTCTTCTTCTTGTGAGCTAATTTTAGCTTGCTTGTCTAACTCTTATCATAATCCATAAGCAATGGTAGGTGATGAGTGATCTTATTAAACTAACTCATATGTCATATCGAGCTAGTTCGTGAGTCTACAAAGTTCCTTAGTACATCATATCCTTGGATTAGTTTATGGGTGTTACTTGTTTTCGTGCATTCCACCCTTATTTCGAGCTTTTTATGAGCTTGAATCCATCCCTCAAATACGGTCATCCTCATCTATTCTTGGCATGACATATCACATGACGTCAACTACGTTCCCTAAAATCAAGAAGTGGTCCTAAATTTAAATAAATCATACGTGTAAGGATTGGAGGCAATAATTACTACGTTTAAGCTATAAAAGGAGGTCGAATGGTAGACAATACGTTCTTCTAGACTTTTGAGCATTCTAATTCCTATTCTTTTCTCTCTTTCATAATTCTTTTTCTTACTTAGGCATTGGAGTGGTAATGTTAGAGTTGCCTTGACACCCTTTTAGCCTAATTTTTCTTGTTTTGCTGAGTGCTTGTATACGTTGTGTTTAAGGTACCCATCATATTGAATTTTGATATCAATAATTATGGTGTGTTACTAACAAAATAATAATAATAATTTAGGAGAATTTATTTAGTTTAATATAATTTGTAATTTAAAAAATGAATGTTGTTGTTCATTATAAAGAAAAAAGTTCAATAAATGCAAAAATAGAATTGTAATCAAGTAATTAATGCATTTAGGTTTAGGAAAAATAAAGTGATAAATATAAGATTTGAACCCAAGATATTTTTTCTTATAAAATTAAGCACTTAGTTATTTCATATCATATTTAAGTCTTTAAAACATATATTTAATTTACACTTTTTTATTTTCTAAAAAGTTAAAAATTAACTATTTTTTGAGCTTGGAGGACTGGAGCTCCTATGGCCCTTTAAGCCCTTCCCTGACTAAACATTTGAACATTGTTGTTTATTTTGCTAGAGATCTTATTTCAGCAGGTTTCCTTAAACCGCTTTTTGTGACATCTAAGTATTAACTTGCAAACATATTCACTAAGGCCCCGTTAGTTGATTCTCTGTCCTCCATTTCTTTGAAGTTGGCGTTTCAAGAACCTCCAACCCAAGGGCGAAAGTGAAGGATTAGAGTTGATTATTCATTTTATCTTTTTATTTACACGTGTACTTCTTAGTCTTGCTGGTGTTTAAGTAGTCTGCTGATGTGTAAGCTGATTTGGCACTTTGTTTCTTTTGCCTTCTACATATAAATAGCAAGACCTCTGTATATTGTAACTAGCTTGAATAAACAGAAACTTACTTGAGGCTTCTCTTCGACTTACTTCTCTCTCTCGTATTCTCTGTCTTCCATGGTGAGATTGAGTTTCAGTTCACAATCTTCGAAACTTTCACAGGTTGCTAGGTGGTATATATTAGCTACTTTGTGGGAAATAGGGTTTAGGTGAGGAGCATGTTCATGGACAGAAGGTTCTTGTGTATGGGTTTGTGTGCCAATGCTGTAGCGTGTGTTGGATTGATTTTGTTGGTTAGGATGTGTCTTGGATGTTGGAAGCTTTCTTAAAGGGAGGTATATAAGGATGGTTGTGTGGTGGATGATCCATATTTGCTTAGGGATTGGATCCAAAAGCCAACGGCTCACACTCAATAACATTTCCAGTTGCTCCTCCAATCCTCCTTGCATTGCTTGTCGTCATCTGGTCCAGTCTCAGGCCATGGATTTGCACCCAAAAAGGACGTGTGTCTAAATTTACGTCTTCAATTTTCTGATAAGATTTCCATAAATTCACCACTTGAAGCTTTCCCATTATTGCCCATGGGCCATCCTTAACATCATTCGTCGCTTGCTCCCTGTTCTACTCAACTCAGAAGGAACGAATAAATCCAATCCTCTTATTACACAGGCAAGGATGATGTGTCACATATCATTGAGAAGCCCCATCCGTCAACACTTCCAGTAGTGCCATCGCAAGTTTAGGGCAGATCGAGGGTGTTGTTTCGACATCTCAGGTGAATGCCTACAGGATTTGCTCAGGAACAAAAGATCTGGTTTCAGAGATATGTATATGGTTTTAGGACTAGTTGAATAGAAGGTGATTGTTGCATTAATGATAACGCTGGTTTTATGGTAAATAATCGGGTAATGGTTTAACAAAAGAAATAGTGGTTTGGTTATTCGGATATTTTGTCCGCGTAGTTTCAATGACAGGGAGCATTTAATCGGCTAGAAAGAGAGGTTTTAGGGCTTGAGATGAGAGGAGAACTGGTATATACCATTCCCATGTATAAAAAGCAGAGTAAGTGTGCACTAGCAAGAGTTTTCTTGAAGGGGAAAATGTAATATTTAATTAAAAAGAAAATTAATTCAAACAAACAAAACCCAAGCGTAAACTTTGCTTGTTTTGTTATATGTTTCAACAAAGGTTGGCTATTTGCTGACTTTGTGGCGTAGGACATGGTAGAGAAGGTTCCGATAGATTGACAAACATTATTCCTTCCTCAGGTCAACGAACTACAACGATAAAAACATATACACGCAAACGCACTCCTACGCGCATATATATAATATATACCCAAACAAAACCATCTAGCCTCCATGATGTTTACTTTCACAAAACAATCGACTTTTATTTCTTGTCAATTGTCTTAATCTTAATCCATGTCGGTCCCAAAATGGAGCTACGACGTGTTTGTAAGCTTCAGAGGCGAGGACACCCGGAACAACTTTGTTAGCCACCTTCACTACGCCCTCAGGAAGAGCCACTTTAAAGTGTTCATCGATGAGGATCTCAATAGAGGAGACACACTATCCTCTGCCCTTGTCCAAGCTATCGAAACCTCCAGAATTGCCATCGTTGTCGTCTCCCCAAATTTTGCGTCTTCTACTTGGTGTTTAGACGAGCTGGTCAACATTCTACAATGCAAAAAGTCAAGAGAACAGTTGGTGCGACCTGTTTTCTTCCATGTTGATCCCTCAAAAATGAGGAAACAGACCGGAATGTTCGAGGAGATTTTATTGAAATTGGAGAATGATTTCAGGGATGATTCTCTGAAAGTGAAAAGATGGAGGTTGGCTTTGCGGGAAACAGCTGAGTTAGCAGGATGGTATATCGACAGGAATAGGTAAGTCCTCCATCTTTGAGAAATTATAATTCGTAGTGTTTATATGTTGCATTCACTTTAAGTAGTAAATCACCTTAAATTACTATTTTATCATTTTTCTATTCTATGTCTTGTCTGTATCTGTTTATAATCTGAAGTTTAAAAACCCATGTGATTGTATATAAACCGTTTCAGATTTAAATTTAATACTTAGGTTAATTATTGTCTTTTTAGATTTTTCCATAATTGTGGTAAAAGTGACGTACAAGAAAAGGAAATAGGGGGAATGGGAAACGTTTAAAAAATACATTTCATTCATTAGGAAAAAAATAACCTTATTTGCTCTTCTTTTAAACCTAAATAAATTAATCAAGAAATATATGTTTGACTTTATATGGGTATATTAGGAACAAAAAAAGGCCCTGAATTTTCTTTCCTACAACTAGGTACGTGGTAGTGGCAAATGTGTTCAATCTAATTTCTGAAGTCTCTGATATTAAAGTAATGAAAAATAATTAATGAGTTGAAAAGTAATAGAAATTTTGGAAAAAGAACAGGGAAGTGGAAAGGCATTAGCGTGCCCGCCCGCCCTCCCTAGCCATGAGGTTTGCCATGGTTTGTGATCCATCCCCATTGTGCTATCCTCCTAAGTAGTGAGTTGTTACCCGTTCTTTAAATCAGGAACAAATACAAAACCATACGAATGTGAAGTTAAATTTATTCTAATTAACTTAATATTAGAATCATCTATAGAAAAATATTCACTTAGTATTACAATTGTATTATATCTTTTATGGATATGTATATGTATATATGATTTTGTTAATGACTCTACACAGAATATATTATAAACTTTATAGAATGGAATTTTTTTTTTAATTATGAAGAATACTCGATGCATTTCATAAGAAGTTAAAAGAATAAATATTTTATCTTTTTTTTAAGCTTATGTATTAAATGAAATATAACTATCAATTTATTGAGAAAAATAAAATTAATATATAAAACTTGTATAAATTTTATTTTTGATAAAAAAATATATTATAAAAATATTTGCATATGAAATAGCAAATAGACATAAATATTAGTTTCTTCGTTTTTTTTTATGATAATTTTATAATTTTTTTTTGGTTATACAAAAAAAAATCCATTTTAATATAAGTTATTACATAATCAATCATTCATCACTTCACATTCATTTTCATAATATTAGTTATAAAAGAAATCTTATTAAATGAAGTTATAATTGATATTATTTGTTAATAATTTATCCGATAAGATTGGAACAATTATAATGTGGATAAGGTAATGATTATTTATGGTGTCCTATTTAAGAAAAACTACAATTTAAGAGCATTTATTTAGTTAGATATAATATTATAATAATAAATTTAATGCTATTAGTTATTATGAAGAAAATAAATTGGAATAAAACAAAAAGAGAACATCATTTATGTAATAAATGTGTGTTGAAAAAAATAAAATGCTAAGCATAAGATTTGAATCCATGACTTTCTATTTAAGAAACATACACTTAACCACATCCAATATTATAAAAATAATTACTCTTTAAAAATTATATAATTTTTTTCTTATTTTAAAAATAACTTTTTCTCAAGGTTAGGGGGGTTGAGGCCTCTTCCTCCCTCCCCCAAAATCCATTCATGCTTCAAACAACGTTCTTAAAAAAAAAAAAAGAAGGTCATACTAACTCCTCACAACATATTTATCATGGATCTTTAATCTAAATCCTATTATGGGTGATTTTTGCTTTCTTGTGTGATCACTTACAAGACAAATCACAATTACGAAAATGCTAAAGTTAGCTTCTACGTAATCACTTTGATACCTAATTCAACTTGGTTATGAGGAAATAATAAACCTTAATTCAGAAAGAGAGAGAAGGATCAAAGATCCCTAAGTTAGAGGTCTCATCTCCTATTTATAAGATATGAGACTAAGTTTTTCTCTAGATTAGGCTTATTAATGTCTAGCTTTAGTCTTAGGTTGGTCTGTTTGGGGCTTAGGAGGTCATATCTCAAAAAGCCTATCAACACTTGTCTCCTTTCCCTCCTTCCCAATAGTCTCTTTAAGGAGGTGTTTGACAAGGAGACTGAATGCATTGAGTTGCTGTATTATGGAAGAGTTTCTCATGAGAATTTTCAGCCTTATCCAAGATCTTGAGATCTAGAGTCTTGACTTAGGTAGAGTAGCATAACGTATAAGGTGTTTAAGTTTAAGATGATCTGTACTAAATAGAGAGGTGGTGTTGGATTTTTCTCTAGCTTTCATTCCAACGAAGTGATCCAATCGGCATGAAGAAGCATATTGAATTTTTTCTTGTGCTTTTATACCTTCGAGACTATCTGAATAAGCGATTTAGATTTTCCTTAAGCTTTTGTGCTTAGGAGATTTTTCGAGGAAGCAAGTCTAATTTTTCTGGGGCTTTCATGGCAATGAGATTATCGAAGGAAGTGACTCGAATTTTTCTCACATTTTCGTACCTACCAAATTATCTGAAGGAGCTATTAAGATTTTTTTTGGGATTTGGTACCTATAAGATTATCTAAGGAAGCGAGTTAAATTTTTCTTGAGCTTTCATACCAACGAGATTATATAAAAAAGCATGTTAGATTTTTCTCGAGCTTTAATGCCTTCAAGATTATTTGAAGAAGCTGGATTTTCCTCATGCTTTTGTGCCAACGAGGTTATCCGAAGAAGCAATTCAGATTTTCCTCGAGCTTTTGTACCAATGAGGTGATCCAAAGAAGCGAGTTGGAATTTTCTCAGGTTCTTTACCAATGAGACTATTTAAGTAAGCGAGTCAAACATTTCTTGGGCTTTCGTGCTCATAAGATTATCCGACGAAATGTATTAAATTTTTTCTTTGGTATCCATGTCAACAAGATTATCCTAGGGAAACGAATAGGATTTTTCTTGAGCTCCCATGCAAATGAGGTTATCCAAAAAAGAGTATTGGATTTTGGTCAAGCTTTTGTGCCAACAAAGTTATTTGAAGAAGTGAGTCAGAATTTTTTTAGTCTTTCATGTCGACAAGATTATTTGAAAAGATATATCAGACTATTCTCAAGCATCCATTGAGAGAGTAGCAATTACTAACTCAATCTCTATCGCCACTGATTAGATTATCTAAGGAAGTGAGACGAGTTTTTCTCAAGCTTTTATGCCAAGGAGATTATCCGAGGAGATGAGTCATATTTTTCTCTAGCTTCCATGTCAATGAGGTTATCCAAAGAGTTGTGTCGAATTTTCCTTGAGCTTTTATATCATCAAGATTATCTAAAGAATTTGGATTTTTCTCAAGCTTTCGAGATCATCCTGATGAGCTTCTAGCACCTCTTACCCCCTCCCCCCAAATTCAGTAATGAGAGTTAACACGTGAGTGAGCATATTTATCAGCCCGTCATTTACTAGGGTAGTAATTTTAGCCATGTAGGCCCATGAAGCGTGGCAATTCAAAGTGAGTTCACAGTGTCCACGGAATGGCCAGGCCTAATTAAGCCCAAGTTTCTTAGGTACTAAATTGTTGAATCGGACAACAATGACAGTAAAACAGAATCTCTGTGTGCAAGAATGTAGCATGGAATTGCTGTTGTGTCCTGTGCGGACGCATCGAGAGGGGTTTAGTTTGTGAGAACCTGGACCTTGTGTTTGCTTGGAGCTCAGGCTTGCTTCCGAAGCTTGGCATAGCTGCTGTCCAGTAACTTGGTTTGGGGAATTATGGCGAAGCTCAGCATGGCTGCCGTCTGGTAGCTCGGTTTGGGCTCGTTTAAGGAGCTATTTGGTGGATTTGTCCATGTATATTGCTCGGCTCAACCATTGGTCTGCTGTCCGTTAGTTAGCCTTTTCCAAGCTCAGGCTTTTACTGGCTAGATTGGATTGACATCCGTGCACTCGTAAGGTCGGACAGAGCACTGTATAGGGGCTGTTGTTCTGTAGCTCGGCACAACTGTCATCTAATAGCTCAGGGCTGTGGAATTAAGCTCGGCCATAGTGTCTCTTTTCATAGGTCCTACAACTAGAAAATAAGGAAGGGCAATCGATGTGTCAGCTGAAAAATCAATCAATGCTTTTCGCCTTTCTTGAAGTGGTCAATGCAGGACATTACACATCAATCATGAAGCCCTGAACCTTCTCTCAACGCGAGCAACTTCGAAAGTTGCTATCATCCAATAGCTTGGCAACATAGAACTCGATGAGGAGTTAAGCTCGGTTTCAATTGCCTGATGCGCCACCCATAATGGTGCTTGGCTTGTGTGGTGTAGCTTGGTATTATTTTGCCGAGGTAGGTCACCACCTAAGTCAGATCATGCTACCGTTGTCCTTGCAAGTTGCTATTGAAGCTCGGAACTCACACATGGCGGCTTGACATTTGCTTGGATGTTGCCGCTTTGCCATATTGCAGCTGCATAACGGCTCGTTCAATAGCTTGGATGCGTAGCTCGGCCCCCACTTCATATAGTATGTTGGTGATGCGGTAACCCAATAGCTCGGACTTTTTCAACTTTGCAAGATCAGCTTGGTTTCATGCACACCAAGCTCGGCCAAGTTTTTGCTCGGAAATCAGATCTGCTATCTTGTTGCAGATTCTCAACTCTGGCTTGCAGGTGGCAGCTCATGGGTCTCTTCATGAAGCTTTGTGGCGTGTAGATAGGCAGCTGCTGTTTCTCCTGCAATGGAGTAGCACAGCTTGCCATAGATTGAATCTCGGGAATGGGAAGCTCGGCATTAACCTTCTTAAAGCATGGAGCTTGGATTTCAATAGCTCGGCATTAGAAGATTAAGCTCGGTTAGGCTCTTGTCTGGCTTTGATTTAGATCGAATTGTTCAATATCTCAGGGGGGCTTGGTGAAGCGCGGATAAACTTGTTGGAGCTAGGGCAGGTGGACAAAAAGCTGCTTTTCCGAACTTAGACGAATGCTTGGGATTGTGTAATAGTATCTGGGTACTATTGCAAGTTGCAACTTCTCGGCAACTCGGTGCGGCATTTGGAGTTAAGCTCGGACTTTCCTTAGTCTTTGCTTTAATCAATATTCGTGTGCCTGTAAATCTCAGCATTGGAAGACAAAGCTCAGTTTGGCCAAGAATCTCTGTCTGTTGCTGTGAGTTGTTGCTATGGTGTCGCAAAAAGTGTAGATGGAATGGGAATTAAAGAAAACATGATTTTTGGACATTTACGTGCGCTAATAAACATGCGGCCAGCAGGCTGCTTAGGTGCGCGCAAGGCTACTGCCCCCATGAGCTGTTCACAGTCATTATTTTCCGCAGCGAAAGGAGCTGCAATTCCATTTTGTTAATTTGCTACATCGTGAGGCCTTCACCAGCGTGGCACACCTACAACTATCGCCGGGGATAGTGACTGGGGACTCTTAATGGCCCTGAGCATTGGATTACACCATCGAGGAAACTCCTTCTCATGCGTATCAACAAAGCTTTGTTGGAGGCTAAAGTTAGGATTGTTGGTGCATATGTAGCAGGTCCATATTTCAAGATCTCCAAACTGTATTGCTCTTCATGTTGCGCATGCGAAGGGCCCGGCCCGATTTCTGCTATAAAAACAGGCTAGAGAAAACTCGGTTTCTGTTGGACGATGAAGAAAATAGCTGGACATCAGATATCGTCGAGCTGTCCCTAGCTGATCCGCGTTGTTGTCATCCATTAGCTTGGCATGTGGCTTAGATTGTGTCAATATTGTCATAGAGCTTGGAGCTGCTTTCATCCGATGATTCAGCCAATGGATTTGCAGCTCAGCAACTAGAGTTGCTGCTTGACAATGAAGGTTAGTTCGGTCTAAGAAAGTAATGGTGATATGCTGCACCAAGAATAGATAAGGACGATAGTATTGGGATAGATCCAACCTCACCAAAAGTTTGAAATGAAGAATGATAAATTCATGAAATAAAGTGGAAAAACAAGCAAAACCCATGAATGAATCCGAAGATATGATACATCAAGGAACCTCTGCAGACTTACGAACTAGCTCAATATGATGCACAAATAACTTGTTAAAATCACTTGCCTCATAGTCTTACTTAAAGGTTACTATAAGAGTAGAGAGAGAATAAGCAAAACATGAAAATGTCTAGATACCTAAAGAAAGAACTCAGTATATTCAATAATGTCTAGATACTTGAGGTTACATAATGTAAGGGTATTTATACCTATGAATCTAGGGCAACTTACTAAAAATAGGAAAAGACAAAAATGGCAATGTTCCAAATGAATAAAATACAAGGAATGTAAAAGGGCATAAAGGAAAAATCATGAGAACAAATGATTTGTTCAATAGATTCCACTCACGAGGGGTTTGGACACTTGTTTGGCAACTATAGGCGGGATTTTGGTAGGAACAAACAAAGAAGTAAGGTTGGGTTGGATAATGCTTAGCTGAGTTGTAGTTACTTCTTAGGTGAATTCAACTCAAACATGCTCTAGGCAGCTCGGAATGAGGTCAATCGAGCTAGTAAGTGAGTGAGCTGAGTTGAGCTATTAGTTAAGCACTCTTTAGGTTAGCATTCAAAGACAATTGATAAGCATAGGAAAGCTTGGCTTGAACATGACATTAGGTCTATAGAAAGGAGTAGTTTGAATTCTTCTAACGTGGGTTGGGATGAAAGGATGCGCTTTACTAAGCTCTTAAGTCCTCGACCTTAAGCTCCAGTCAGCAGTCCAGTGGCATGATTCTTATCAAATGGTAGCTTTAATGATATTCACTTTCACTTTATTGTTCTTTAAAGAGTTCTCCCACATGTACCCTTTAAATCATGCTCTTGTAAGCTTGCTTATCAAAAGGATTTCTTTGGTTAGTTAAACTCAATTGTGGATTTCAATTCTTGAGGATTCTTGGTTATGAATTCAATCCTGATCGTATTTTGCATGTTGGCCACATCTTAAGGAAAACATCTTCATCTAATGGATGACAACATCCATGGTAGTGTCTCCAACAGTGAAAAAGGGGGGAAAAAAAATCTATCTGTTACCTTTAAATATAGAAAAGGTGGGGTCTTTGGCATTTTAGACCATTCCATTCCATACCATCCCTTAACCTAAATAATAAGAGATTGTGGCTGTTGCATCGAGATCTAAAGCAAAAGTACAAAAGAAACCCAAAGTTGGAACCATAAATACATAAATTCATGAGGAATTGTTGTAGTAGGTTGCCTTTCATGAAAGATGGTGTCAATGTTTGCATGTGATTTTTGTTCTATTATGCAATCACTTATAAAACAAAACACGGCTATTAGGTGCATCATAGTTTACTCTAATATGGTCATTTGGATGCTTAACTTAGCCTAATGATGAGGAAATAATAAACCTTAATTGAGAGAGAAAGACCAAAGACCCTTTACACCCCATCTCCTATAAGAGACGATGTTAAGGCCTAAACTAAGGAATCGTAACAATGCTATTGTGTAAACTAATTTAAGCTAAAAGTTAACAATCTCGACCGCTAACATAGGTATAGTTTACATAAGGTGTTCACAACTCCATCGCTTTAAAGCGTTCAATTCTATACCCAATAGATATAAACTTGTAGGGTAAGTTTTCAAAATAGCTAATGAAAATGACTTTGCGATTTATTCATTGAGGAGAATCAATTTTTATAAATCATATGGAGGTCAAAATCTGGAATTTAACAAAAAGTTTCAAGAATTATATTGATACAAAAAGATAAAGCAACTAATCTAGAATCTATTAAAGTCCACAAATTTACAGAATAAAGGATAAATATATGTAGTTGAAAACTAGAGGGCTACATAAGGAAATCGTATTAGTTTTTCTAAAAGTTAGTCAAATCGATAAATAAAATAGAAATCTACCCAATTTGTCTTAAATCTCACTCTTTGACCCCATTCTCTAATGCCCTAGGATTTGGAGATGTGCAAGTAATCTACTTAGAACCTGCAAAACAACTATAGAGAATAAGCGACAACTTGCTCAATAAGTGGGACGAAATTAATAACATATATCTAACATAGAACAATTAAGGTTTTCAAGTAGTTTAATTAGATGCTATGCATATACAGTAAGTACTATTGCACAATATTATTCGATTCATTATAAGATTAGAGAAATTACGCCAACTCTAATCTAGTTTGAGGAGTTTGACATTTCACATACGAATAAGAACCAAACTGGAGCTTATGTAAAAGAGAATATCCTTCGTCCGAGACTACCTCTAAACTATGGGCCCCAATCTTGTTGTGACTTTTTGATGCATTCTCGGGGTTATACATATGGAGAAGTACCACAACGAATGTAAACAAAGATAAAGAAAATGGGTTTAGCAAAGTTCGGGAAGCTACCAAATGGATATGATACATCAATCGATCCTACTTGGCCTACAATCCATTGAATATAACTCATCGGTCTAAAGTGTAGGGCCATTCATCATTACTCTTCGCTAAAAGGAATAGATAAGAGTTAGGGATAAATAAGAACACTAAGGTTGCTAACCAAAAAAGAAACATGTATTAATTATGATCATGCAGTTGAATGATTACTGCGTACAAAATGAATGGGGGTTTTAAACTAGCCTCATTAAAATTACAAGCACATATGAAAAGACAAAAATGGTAATTTGCAATTGAAATATATAAAATATATTAAAAAGCATAAAAGAGACAAAGAATATTCAATACTGATAAAGTAAGAATATTTTTGGAACATTGTGTCAGAAGACACATATCATATGGTGGTTAGCATCTGGAATATGATACAATTTGGATAAGGTGAAGGAAAATAATCTATAATCAGAGCCAACCTAATCTGGGTCATGTCGAAGCTCAATCAATCAATCACTAAAGAATATTCTTGGACTGGGGTTGGATGTTGGTCAGCTCGGGAGCTCGACTTGAACAGTTGCTTGAGGTTGGTCCACTTGAATGTTGTTTGGTCTTAGAAAGAGCTCGACGATATGTATAGTTGCTTGGAAGGTTGATATGTATGCTTGATTGCTTTGGAAACTATGTTGGTACATGTGAGAGCTTAGTACTCAAGTTAGTAGTAGAGTGAAACATAGAAGTTAGAGTAGGAACCTTGGTCCTTGATAGGGCTTCAGGTTAAAATCCTCCATGTGAGTCCATGGAGTCCTTTAGCTTGGCTACGTATGATCGGTCTGAGGGGTTGGTTCTTATCACCTTCTCTTTTATTACTTAGTTTGACTAAGGGTAAGAAAATGACCATTTCAACTATTCTTATCGAAAGGTCAGTGTTTAGTCTGAGAATCCTAGTTGTTCTCTTAGTGGGTTGCAATGCATGTTCAGTTAGAAGTTAAGTTAAGTTTGAGTTAATTTGCTTTTGAGATGATTAGGTAATTGTAGAAAATCCTGTTAAAATAGAGATTGTAGAACAAGAAATAGATAAAGCATAGATCTAGCATAGCATTAATCAAGTACATACACTATACATATACAGTCAGCTAATTTACAACCATAAACATTTCGAATAGAGGATCGTTATGTTCTCAAAAGTCTTCTGATTGTTTTATATTCATGATTGTGCTAACAAATTGTTGCATCATCCACCAATTTAGATATGGAATGATATGATTATAATTTGCTATGCATTGAGTAAACTCAAAATGATTAGTAAAATTGTTTCTTTGTGTTGATGTAATATACAAATTCCATTTTGAGATCACTTATGCCTTTGGTGTCCATCTTTTCCATGATAAATTTATACAATAAGATTGTATTTGCTTATACATTTAGAGAACTTGAGTACTTGAATTGTCCAAACACATTGTATATAAATAAAGTTACATTTGATTAATATATAGTTGGATTTAAATTCAAACAA
Source organism: Lumnitzera littorea (assembly GCA_024138015.1). Taxonomy (NCBI): domain Eukaryota; kingdom Viridiplantae; phylum Streptophyta; class Magnoliopsida; order Myrtales; family Combretaceae; genus Lumnitzera; species Lumnitzera littorea. The sequence continues at coordinate 20,219,308 of JAMXBB010000003.1, forward strand.
TTTACACATTTAGTTTAGATAACTTAATCTTTTGGTGATATGAAAATACTATAAGAAGACAGAGAAAATAACTATTTGATTAATCTTTTCAACATCATTTGTTTTCTTTATTTAATTTAGCAACCATCGAAACTTAAAACATATCCCATCCTAACTAGTTGGATAGTTCTGTAACTAAAGATTTTATGACAGTTTCCAACTTTAATTTTTCAAAATCTGCTCTCACAAGATGAGCACATTGTATAGCATCTCTATATCTTGTGCCATCTTAGAATTTGTACTTTAAGGTTATATGGTATCAACTCTACTGTATCTTATACCAACTCCTTGAAAATTCGTAATTAATAATATTAAGTATAAAGAAAATGAAAATTTTGAACTTAATACATACTCAATACCTTAGCTTATTTGTCCATTGTGAAAAAATAAAAACTCTAAAGTACATGAAGTGCTATTATTTATTTCAAACAAGTAGATGAGAGTTTTATAATAAATTGCACTTTTGAGATAATATTCCATAATAAATTATCTAGGCTTATATTAATAAGTTTAGAATGTATGCCTTCATGAGAAATATGTGATTGGAAAAGTATATGATTAAGTTATTTGAGATTACTAGGATGTATAGGTTGTAGATATGTGGAAAAATTAACAAGTTGTTGAGCAGTTACCTCAAAAGTTTTATTATGAGCTAAAAAATATCATAGGATATTATAGGATGATTCCTACATGTTATAAAGTATGTTTTGGTTCCAAAAATTGATGACCTATGCTAATTAATAGAGTTTCATATCCCATCCACCATATACCCATTCACCTTAAGTTTGGTTATAACTTATAAGCCTTATCAAATTATAATTAGTTATATTTAATAGCTCAATTAGTTTATTTTTGTTGACTTTAATTTTCTAAAGAAATATAATTTTCTAGTGAATTTTTTAGTAGACATAGCAATCACACTAAGATTCATTGTAGATTTTTTAAATCAATAATTGCATCTAATTTGGAAACAAAACATTTTCAATAAAAGTGACTCAGAGTTATGAAATTAAGTTTCATATAGAATTAACAAACGGATTATGTTATGGATGTAATTATTTAGAAGAATCCATTTAGGCTTTGACATTGAAACAAATTACTGACCTAGCAATGATAGGTGCCCCTCTTTTCAACTCCTTGAGTATGGTTTATTATGAATGATATATTATGTGGATCACAACCTACATTGTGTACATGTGAGTATTTATAACCACTTATAAGTATCCCTACATGATAGATGAAGTATCTAATTTTTATTAGATTTTACTTTCTGCTAAACACCACATATGATTTTGTAACCTTGAAATCGGTGATTGCTCTCAAGTGTTTGACCTACTTATAGGGATTCCATAGGATATATAATATAATTCAAAACTTTACAAGTTTCAAAATCAGATTTTGGGAATATTTATGAAACACTTTGACATGGTAAAAGGTAATATATTAATTAAAATCGTTGCTCTTAACCAATGTAGTGTGCATGCCTAACGCTATTTCAATACTATACAAGGCATTTAATTGCCAAATTTCATTTGTGTATAACTCCTATTCTTATATGATCGCTTTCTACTCTATATTCTCTTCTATCTTGTCTAAACTCCACCAAAACTCACCCTTATGCGTTGTCTGAAGTCTGAACCCTGTATACCCGCTACAATAGGTTCCTTTGATCTTGTACGGGCGGGTTCAAGTAATAAAAGGTAAAAGATTCCAGAACACACTGAACCTTGTAAGGACATATTCGGATTTTACAAGATCCTTCCCATGCCAGCTCCGGTTGCATCCATATTTCGAAAGCAAATCCAGCCAAACCTCTACGATATTTCCTTATATGGGTTAGCAAAGTTTTCCCAGTAACGGTTATATGGATAAAATAATCTCCATGCAAAGGGCTTCAATGTCCATAACTCGTGACATTATTATTGAAAAATCAATCACTAATCTCTCCTACCAAATTATGTCTTTCGAATTCAGCGCAACTTCTCCCAATTACAGTTAGATCCATTATTTGATGTGCTATAAGTTCAAAATCTGTAGAGTTGAAGCTGAAGTTGTCCAAAAAATTGTTGAAGAAGTATCCAGTAAATTGAGACGATCAGAGTTATCTGTTGCCTTACATCCTGTGGGATTAGAAGCACATATACAAGCAATAAACATGCTGCTGAACACTAATGATGACAAAGTCAATATGGTTGCCATCTGTGGTGACGGTGGAATAGGGAAGACGACTATTGCTAAAGCTGTGTACAACCGTATTGCTGACGAATTTGAAGGCAGTAGCTTCCTTGCAGATGTAAGAGAAACATCGGGGCAATATGGTCTACAGAAATTGCAAGAGGCCCTTCTTCATGATGTTTTGGGGGATACAAGTCTAAAGGTGGTCCATGAAAGTGTTGCCGTGAAATTAATAAGGGATAGGCTTCGGGATAAAAGGATACTCTTAATTCTCGATGACGTTGATCATCCAGAGCATGTAGAAAAACTAACCGGTGCAGGGGAATGGTTTGGTAAAGGAAGCAAAATCCTTGTTACGATTCGGAATAAAAATATTCTTCTTGCCCAGGATGCTGTAATTTACAATGTCCACCCACTGAATGATGGTGATTCTCTTCAACTTTTTAGTTCAAATGCTTTTCAAAATCCATATCCTAGTAGAGACTATGACCTGATGCCATTTCAATTTGCAAGTTATGCAAGAGGGCTTCCTTTAGCTCTTATAGTATTGGGTTCTTTCCTGAATGGTAAGATTAGGCAGGATTGGATTCGGACATTAAATATTTTGGATAAAGTTCCTCAAGGTCTCGGAGCAGTGTCTAAGATACTGAAAGTTAGTTTTGATGGGTTAGAGGCTCATGAGAAATCCATTTTTCTCGACATTGCATGCTTCTTCAATGGAGAAGAGATAAGCTATGTCACCAAAATGCTAGATCGATGTAATTTTTATCCGGAAAGTGGACTGAAAATTCTTGCCGAAAGGTCCCTAATCTATATTGAATCAAACAAGATACGGATGCATGACTTGATCCAAGAATTTGGTAGAGAAATTGTCCATCAAGAATCTCCAGAAAATCCTGGAAGACGTAGTAGACTATGGTATCACGAAGATGTTATGCGAGTGCTAAAGGAAAACTCTGTGAGTTAAAAAGCTTCAGAGTTAATTTGATTTTTCAACTTTAAAGTTTCAAAGTTCCTAGAGCTTACCGTGTGTTCCTTCTTACGTAGGGTACAGATACTGTCGAAGGCATAAAGTTAGACATGCTTGAACCAGGAGAGCTCTTTGCGATCTCTAAGGCCATAAAGAAAATGGAAAAACTCCGACATATTATAGTTCATGACCTTCATATTTCTGGATGTCCCGGGTACCTTTCAGACAACATAAGACGGTTGGATATGGGCGGAGATAATTTATCAAACAGGACACAGAGTTTTGGTACTATTGAGCTCGACATCACTGAACCTGGTTGTGCTCTCGATTCTTCTGTTGAGCTTGATATAGGCAGAGATAATTTATCAAACAGGACGCAAAGTTTTAGTTCTATTGAGCATGACATCACCGAACCTGATTGTGCTCTTGACATGTCTGCGGGGGTGAAACAATGTCGAAAGAAGAGAATCTGGATAAATATCCCGCGTATTAGAGCTGCATCAACAAGGTTCTTTGAATTCAAGAAGCAGTCCACAAAGTTCAGAAATCTCTTCTCGGATTTAAATTTCCTTTCACGGTATAAGAGAAGACAGGGTTCTCTGATGACAGAAGCACAAAATTTGGTAAAAACTCTTCAATCTAGTATATCTCTAAATTTTCTGATTAGGATTCTCCTCTATTCTAATTTACGGCGTGACTACTAATGTAGGGAATCAAGCAATTTTCTTTGGAAGAGATACGTCGGGCCACCAATAATTTCTTTCAGAAGATTGGGCATGGGGGCTTTGGTACTATTTACCACGGAGCATTGGATAATGGGCAGGAAGTGGCCGTAAAGCGTGCTAGGAGGCTGTGCACTGCACAGGGCGGAGAATTCCTAGCTGAGATGAAAATTCTCTCTCGAATGAGACATCAGAATGTGGTTCGTCTTGTCGGGTTTTATATAGAAGGCTCTGATATACTGTTGATATACGAATACATGCATAACCTCTCACTCGATAGGTATCTTTACGCGGCCGAAAGCTCACCCTTGATGTCCTGGACCAAACGCCTTAAATTGGCATTAGAAATTGCTTCCGGAATTGAGTTCTTGCACGGTGGTGCAGATGTTTCTGTAATACATGGAGACATAAAGCCATCAAATATATTGCTGGATTTGAATTGGATGGCTAAAGTTTCAGATTTTGGAGTATCGAGGCTTACCGGAAATGTTGATGCTAGTGAAGAACATACTACAATAACTGGGACATGTGGTTATATGGATCCAGAGTTCTATTTCACCGGTAAGTTGACAACTAAGAGTGATGTTTACAGCTTTGGTATAGTATTGCTCCAGTTGTTATCTGGGCACAGGGCATACTATCGGGATCGGGATAAAATTAGGCGCCATGTGGTTGATGTTGTTCATTTCTTCGGTCAAGATGCAATTGCAAGTGTTTTGGATAAGAACATGCCAGAGCCAACTCAATTGGAGATGGAGGCTGTGATAGATATGGCATCCATTGCAGCAGAATGTGTGGAGTTTAAGCCTACGAAACGACCCACAATGACTGAGGTTGTCGGACGCCTGAGACGGGCTCTTGACCTGTGTTTACCCGATGCCATATAGTCCTCTTAGAGTACAATTACTCGGTGTAACCAAGAGAGTATCGAGATTCTTTTGCAATCATGACTTGTCCGTTTAGAGCCCTAACCAGATCATATTACCGGAGCGAGGTTATAGAGGATACCATGACATGTTATTATGTTTTTGCGATCCGTGTCATTCTATAAGAGAAATGTTGAGAATGAGAATACATCATAACCATTGAAGTTTTTTTTTTTTAACACTTAAACCAACATATAAACTAAGGTACTTGTAGAATTCTCAAGAAGAAAATGTGTTTTGGACACTAATACAATACTTGCACATATGAGGACTGATTGATAGGCACCTCTTACATTGTTAGCAATGGTACGTGGTGCATTTGACAATTATTGCACATATCACAAGTACTAAAATTATCTCAACTAATACTTCCATAATTGTCAAACTAACACTTCTCCTTAAGGTTGTAAATGAATCGAGTTGAGCTTTTGAAGCCTCAAGCCGAGCTTCAACTCGTTTAAAAATTATCAAACTCAAGTCAAGTTGAGCTTTTTCTAAGCCTGAAATTACAGGTGCATTGTAAAGCTTGAACTCAACCTATTTAGATAAACGAGTTTATTTATTTAGGTAAACAAGTTTGAACTCATATATCTAAATGAGCCTATAAATGAGCTTGAGCTTAAGTTTATTTAGATAAATGAGTCTAAACAAATTTAAGATTAAACTCAAAGTTAGCTTGTTTAGATATAAGACTAAAAATATATGAATTGGAAAAACATACACTGCATAATAAAATAAAAACCATGAAAATCTAATTAATATAACTAAAAATAAAAGTCATTATATTAATATAATATAGGCTTGCAAGTCTATTAACAAGCTTACTTGCGAGCTTAATTATGTGCCTACTTGCCAGTTGGCTTGTTAACAATATAAACAAGTCTGCTAATGAACCGATTCGTTAACAATATAAATGAACTTGCTCACAAGCCTAATTTAAAGCTAAAGCTCAGCTCATTTAATTAAATAAGTTTTATTTTAAACTCAAATTGGGCTCGTTTACTAATCAAGCTTGAGTTTACTTAAGTCGAGTTTAAAGTAAGCTGAGTCAAACTCAAGTAACTCGTAAGTAGCTCGACTCATTTATGGCTCTACTTCTACTCGATAATTTTCTTAGAGACTCCTAGCCTTGATCTTAACTCTTTAAACTTTGCTTTAGAAAGTGCCTTAGTAAGTATATCAACAATTTGATCTTCTAAATGACAATGCATTAGTCTAATTTCACCTTTCTTGTCAGCTTCTCAAATTGCATGAAAATTCTTATTTATGTGTTTGGTTCTTCCACATTAACGGGGTTCTTTACAATAGCAATGGTTGACTTGTTGTCCACCCATATGAGAGTAGCATCATCTTGGTTTTACCCTAATTCTTTCAACAATTTTCTTAACCAAATTGCTTGATTTGAAGTTGTTGCAGCTAAGATATACTTGGCTTTTGTTGAGGATTGGGCCATCACCTCCTGCTTTCTTGAATTTCATGAGAAAATTACACTTCCAAATGATAAAGCATAACCATAAGCGCTTTTAGAATAATTTATACTTCCAATTTAGTCACTATTTGCATATCCTTGAAGTTCATTGTTTTCTTTCTTAACAAACCATAAAACATAATCAAAAGTACCTTTAACGTATCTTAAAACTCTCTTAGCAATACTAAAATGAATTTGACTTAGTAATTGCATAAACCTTAAGGAAGGCCTTGTAAATAACATCAAATTTGGCCTTATAGCAGATAAGTAAAGCAAACTCCCAATTAGACATAAGTAAATAGAAGTATTCACTTTACTATCTTCCTCATCATTCGACAACTTCTCATTCACAATCATTGGACTAGTCACTAGTTTACATCTTTCCATGTGAAATTTCTTCAGAACATCCATGCGTATTTTTGTTGTGAGACAAAGATTCCATGAACATATTGATAAATTTCCATGCCTAAAAAATATTTCATCTCTCCCAAATTAGATATTTCAAAAGTACTTTCCATCTCTAGCATGAATTGCTTCAAGATTTCTAAATTAAAACTTGTAACTAACAAGTCATCTACATACAAAGAGACAATAAGCTAAACTTCATCTTGAACTTTCAACACATATAGAGTAGCTTCACTTTCACTTCTTTTGAATCCTTGTTGCTACAAGTAGGAATTGATTATGTTGTACCAAGCTCTTGGTGCTTGTCTTAAGTCATAAAGAGCCTTATGAAGCTTGTAAACCTTATCCACTTCCTAAAATTTGGAACCCTTTTGGTTACTTGACATAAATGTCTTCTTTAAGCATACCATTTAGAAAGGTTGACTTCACATCAAGATGATGAATTATCTAGCCCATCTTTGCTACTAAGGCCATTAGAAGGCTCATAGTGCCATGCTTAGCTATTGGAGCAAAGGTGTCATAAAAATCAACACCATATTCTTAAGAATAGCCCTTTTTAACCAATCTAGCCTTAAATTTGTTTACAGAACCATATGGGTTATATTTGATTCTGAAAACCCATTTTTTAGCCTATCAATCAACTCCCAAGTGCCATTGTTATTTATCACTTTTAGCTCCTCCTCTATTGTAGCTTTCCATCCATTTTCTTTAACAGCTTCATTATAGCAAGTAAGCTCCTATAATGTTATATCATGTATCTCATATATTTCATCAAGCGACCCTATACCTCTTACTAGAACATCATTAAAGTTATCAACACCAACTTCATCTTTTAGTTCTTCTAGACCTTGATATGAAACACTACCTAAAGATCGGAGGTCTTCAAGGTAAGCACGAAACACAGTGGATATGAAAGTAATAACTCGTTAGAGCTTACTAAAAGTTGAGCTAAAGGACTATTAGGACTCATTCGATGCTTCTTGACTTGAGAATTACTCAAGGAGGAGATTAAATGGCTAACCCAAAACTATACCACCCCATCCGAATAGGGCTAAAGGACCAATATGCCAATCTGCTGAGTAGATGTGTTGACCTATAGAGTAACCATACATATTGTTGAGCTCTTACCATAGTCCAAGTAGCATCAGAACCAACTAACTTAAAATGATTGTCTAAGCCAAGCGATCGAAACATCTTACTTAAAGAGGATTTGAATATCCTTCAATGTCTAAGCTTTAACCTGAATGGGACCAAATTAGCCCAGTTCTCAGGCTCTCTCCTAACATCCCTTAAGCTTATTTTTGTAGCTGTACAATTGCCCGGACTTCATACCATCAAGACTTGCCTTTATACGAATCACTTGTCACCTAATGACACATATCTTCTAGCACATTATTTTAGAATGATTCCTTATTTTTCCATACAATATATTACTTGCCATTGTTACACTTTTAAGAATGTTTTAGGAATCTTTTGTACATTATTCATTTTTGTCTTTTCCTCATTTAGGGTAACCTTAGTTAAGATCATACAAATACCTCACTTCATTGTACACAGGCAATAACTTTATCATTATTGAATATAGATATTGTTGTTTTGAGAGCACTTAGCCATGTCTTCTTTCTTACCCTTAACTCTTATCTATTCCCTTTAATAAGGAGTCATAGCGAGTAACCTTATAGTTCAGACTAGTGAGTTATATCTGGTGAGTTGTAGGCCGTGTAGAATCTAGTTAGTGCATCATAGCTAGCTATGTAACTGCCTGGATTTGCTAAAACCCCTTTTATTTTCTTGTTTCTATCCGTTATGGTGCAACCTCTATGTATACAACTCCGGAGATATATCAACTTCGCTGGTATCAAAGTATGGTTTTAGGAGAGAGTGTGTAAAGTTACAGTAGAGTTTTGTTCTATTTGCTATTAGTAGTTGCTATATTCCTTTCGTAGCTACTACAATGTATTCGAGTGGAGTAAGTTTTTAAGTTGCAAGCTGTACCGTTGAGGTTTGTAAAGTGGTAAGAACAATTCCCATTGTTACTCTATTATACTCTGTTTCATTACTTTGAAACAAAATAAGTTCTTTTCTATGTTACTTGTGTATTAGGTGTTGAAGTTGTTAGAGCGTGTTAGTAAGATTTAAGATAGTGAGTATAAGTGTTTGTTGTGTATTGTATTGTCAACTTGTCAAAGAATTATTACACAATGTTAGATTCAAGTGTTTACGATGTTATTAGCGACTAGAATAGTGGTGCTCATACTGACCAAGGCCAAAACGATAGTAATATCCTTGAGTTAGTCAATGATAAGCTTAATAGACTCACTAACTTTGTTGAGTCTGGTTACTACAATGTAAGCCAATAGGCAACAACAATATGGTCTACCTCATTGTAACTAAGTTGAGAATTTTCTTGAGAGACAATATGGCCAGTTTGGCTGAACTAATCCCCTACTTTAACCCTACTAAGCTGCAGGAATGGTAGACCAAGTTACTAGACGAAGACTAGAGTTAGAAGAGGTTGATGTGGATGTAGATGTAGATGATGATGAAGAAGAAGAAGCTGAAGTGGAATATTATGAGGTACGAGAATGAGGACACTAAGTTCCTCGAGGACTTGATAATGTCAAGGTCCAAATCTCAACTTTTATTGGTAGTAGAGATATAGATGAATATCAAGAGTGAGAAGAGAAAGTTGAGAAAGTGTTTGACTATTATGGGTACACAAATGCAATTAAGGTTCGACTTACTACACTTGAATTTTTTGAATGTGCTATTATGTAGTGAAAAAACTTAAATGCGACTAGAGTAAGAGATGAAAGACGAAGTGTGAGGACTTAGAAAGAGATGAAGAGATTATTGAGAGGTAAATTTGTACTTGAGACTTACATATATGACACATTTGCTAAGTTGCAAGAGTTTTGCCAAGGAAGCAAATTCGTTGATGACTATGTTAAAGAATTCTAAATGTTGATGATCTAAGCTGACGTGGATGAACCTAAAGCTGACACAATGTCGAGATTCATTGATATCATATTTGAGTTCAAAAATACAAAGGTTCTATACACTAAAGTAGACTATTAAGGTTGTGTAGAAGGTTGAAAAGTAAAGGAGAAATACCTCAAGCAAATCTAAGCTGAGTTTTTCCTAAGCTCCTACTTTGTACCAACTTGCTCATATCGAGCCAAGGAAAAACATGACAGATCTCATGATAGCCGAGTAGGACAAAAAAGCTAAGCTAAAGATAAGCCAACCCTAAAGACATATGAGAAAGGATAAACCTTTAGATGGAAGACAAGCGAAGGGGAAGTGCTTTAAGTGCTTGGATTTTTGACACATGGTTGTTGAGTGTCCTAACTAATGTGTCATGGTGCTTCGAGGAGATGTAATGGATAGTATCGATGAGAATGAGCCTAATGATGGAAAGAATGATGAAGGAGTTGAAGCTAAGGAGGAAAACGAGACATTTGTCTATGTCGACCAGGGTGAAGTGATGATTTTAGTGTTGAGACAAGTGTTGAGTTCCTTGTTGAGCTCCGAAGAAGATCAAAGAGAAAATTTGTTCCACACTAAATATATCATTAAAGGATAACTATGCACCATCATTGTGGATTGAGGGAGTTATATTAATGTGGTCGTACAATCTCTCATGTAAAGGTTAGGTTTGCTAACCTCTAAACATCCCTGGCCTTATAAGCTACATGGGCTACATAACATGGTTGCTTTACATGTTACTGAACAAGTATATGTACCTTTTAGTGTAGGGAATGTATACAATGACCAATGATATATGATGTCATCCCCATGGGAGTTTCGCATTTGTTGCTAAGAAGACCATGTTTGTTCAAATGACGTGTTATTCATGATAGATATAAGAACACTTATGCCTTTGTTAAGGGAGGAAAGAAGATCATGTTGTAACCCATGACCCCGAACTAAGTGAATGAGACACATATTGACGTTACTCAAGCTAGTAAGAAGAAGGCCCTGGTAATAAGTTGCCAAAAGATCTAAGCTGCTAAGAAGGATGATGAGCCTATGTTTTTATTAATTAGGAGATTGTTGGAGCTAAGAGATTTAGAAGATGTGCTTGATAAGGTACGGAAATTGATTGATGAATTTTCCAACCTATTCCCAGAAAAGTTGCCAAAGGGATCACCCCTGACCCAAAGCATAAAGCATTGCACTAATATACAGCTTGAAGAAGCCTTACTAAACCAACCTGCTTACAAAATGAATCCTAAATAGGCTACTGAGTTACAAAGATAAGTGGACGAGCTGATAGAGTATGGATATGTATGAGAGAGCATGAGTGATGGGAATCAAGCTACTTGACCTCTGACTCGCAGTTGAGCCCGAGGACTAGAGGGGTAGCATAATGAATCCTTTTGTTCTAACCGACCCTTACCAAGGCCGAGTACTTTCTTGTCGAGTCACCCTTCATGCCGAGTCGTATGACTGCCTATTTTTCTATAGTATGATGAATGGAGGATTACTCATTAGCACCGAGTCAACCAATTACACAGTATCTTCCTTGCCAAGAAGCTAAGAGAGAGACTCTAGACTGACTAAGTCGTCCCTGCTCAGATAAGTTATCTGTCTATACTTTTTGTCCGCATCTTCTAATGACCTTGCCAATGTACTATCGCCATATGTACAGCATCGCCACATGTACAACATTATGTGTAGAATCCGTTGCACTAATGATTATTTTTCTTGTATGTTCATTTTTACCCTTTTGTATCTTATACATGAAATGTCATTTTTGTCTTTTTCTTTTTAGGTAAGTTATCCTAACTTATGGGTATAAATACCCTTATACTTGTAGCTGGACATCAAATCATTCTTAATACACTTTTAAGTACTCTTTCTTCCTTTATAAATATTATTTGTTTACTCTCAACATCTCTCTTACCCTTTCCCTTAAGCAATATTAAATGGCGAGTAATCTCACCAGACCGATTCGTGTATCATATCGAATTGTGCTATGAGTCCTTAGAAGTTCCATTGGTACGTCAAATTCTCCGAAGTTGTTCATTCTTCATTTTTTTCCCTTTTCGCACTTTCCTTATTAAATCCTTTTTTTTTTTAAGCTTTCTACAAGCTTGGACCTATCCAACGACTGGCCTTGTCTATTCTTAGTCGTGGTTCACAACATCTTAGTATCAGAGCGGAGGTTTTGTGTGAATTGTAGTAGTTCTTTTTTAAGTTTTATTTTATGTGCGTGAAACGAAGCATGTTACTATATTCAATTAGCTACAGTATTATTAACTGTTAATTTCCTAAGGTGTTTGTTTGAGCTTTGAATTTGTAAAGAAAAATGACAAACCCAAATATGAATGTTGGTACTGGTGATGACAGTGGAGTTATCCACTATGGATGACCTTCTTAAGGAACTCGCAAAAGTATTGATGAGAGGCTTGATGAGGTAACTAACTTCTTAGTAGATTTGACCTGAGTTGTTCATACGCTATCTTACTGACTTACTAAGGCTGTGCAAAACACTCTATAAGCTGCTCAACCTGTTAGAGGTCAGAACTCAGCTCAACCCGTTCGAGGTGGAGGAGTTGGTGGATGAGTGAGGCGAAGAACAAAACTGAGAGAGCTTGATGAAGAAGAAGAAGAGTATTTTGAAGAAGAACATGTGCAAATCCCTAAAGCATCTGACTATGTGAAGCTTCGGATTCTGAATTTCAATAGATTTAGGAATACTGATGAATATTTAGATTAGGAAGAGAAAGTGGAGCGCATGTTTGATTACTATCAATATGAGGGTTATGAGAAAGTGAGAACTATTACTGTTGAATTCTCCGGGTATCCTGCTATGTGGTGAAAGAATTTTCAGGCTATGAGAAGACAAGAAGGCTACTGAGAGATTAACACTTAGGTTGAGATGAAGAGAGTGCTCAGAAACAAGTTCGTGCCTAAAACCTATCTCTAAGATACTTTCACTTAACTTCAGGAGCTGAGACAAAGAGACTGAACTATTGACGAATATGTTCAATACACCAGCTCGAACAGTTTCAAGGTTCGTTACTAGGTTAAGAGGAGACATTCGAGACGTCATGGAGCTCCAAAGATTTGACACCATGGATGAGGTTGTTAGGATTGCCCAGTAAATAGAGAGGTAACAAAGGAATCAAGTATAAGCGAGGATGCCGACTAATTGACCCAGATAGGCAAGTCACCGAACTCTATCAAGTATCGAGTTGAGAAGGAAGGTTGATGTCAGAGCCAAATAGAAAGGCCAACCTGATGATAAAGTGCTGACCCAAATGTATGAGAAGGGGCAAGAGTTTAGTAAAAAGACCAGCTAAATCAAGTGCTTCAAGTACTAGGGGTTCAAATACATGGCTGCTCAATGCCCAAATCGACGGACGGTGGTCATCAAAAGAGACATCCTAAAGCTAGAAATGGAGAGTATGGATAAGAAACCTGAGGAGGGGGAGGTTCCTGTCAAGAAAAAAAAGTACCGAAAAAGAGCTTATTAAGGAGGACGTATTTCCTAAGGACTTAGATTAATTACTTATGGTTATCTGACACACTATGAACATAGAACCCTTGCGGAAGGAGGAGTAGGGGGAGAATTTGTTCCATACCACTTGTAAGGTAAATGATCATATGTGTGCCCTTATCGTAGATAGTGGAAGCTACACGAATGTGGCATTAGCCGATCTTATTTCAAAATTGAAGTTGCCGACTGTTGCACATTTAAGGTCATACAAGTTGCACTGGTTGAGTGAGAAAAGAGCATTATATGTTACTCGACAAATACTATTACCAATCACTATAAGGAATTACTCTAACCATATTCTTTTCAATGTACTGCCCTTATGCGCTTCCTACGCGTTGCTAAGAAGACTGTGGTTGTTTGACAGGAGAGTTATGTATAACGACTACAGGAACACTTATATGTTCGAGAAAGACGACCAGAAGATCACATTGAACTAGATGCCGCCAAGAGAAGTTCACAAGTTATAGACAAAACTTACTCGCAAATCGAAGAAGGCTCTAGTGATGAGTAAAGCCAAGCTCCGAGAGGCCATCAATGCTAGTGAATCGACCCTTTTGTTGGTCAGGCAGCTATTGGAAATGAAGGAGCAGGGTGAGTTAACCTAAGAGATCAAGAAGTTATTAGATGAATATGTTGACTTGTTCCTCAAACAGTTACCTAAAGGATTGCCTTCAACTCGAAGCATAGAGCACTATATTGACTTAGTACCTGGTGTTGTACTGCTAAATAAGCCAGCTTATCGGATGAATCCCGATTAGGATTTTTAACTCCAACATCAAGTCAATGAATTTCTGGAAAGAGGTTATATAAGAAAGAGTCTCAGCTCTTGTACTGTACCTATACTTCTAATGTCGAAGAAGGATGAAACCTGCCGAATGTGTATAGATAGCCGAGCTGTGAACAAGATTATGATTAAATACAGGTATCTAATCTTGAGGGTAGAAGACATGTTGGACGAACTTAGCGGAGTTAAGATTTTCAACAAGATTAATCTTAAATCTGGCTACCATCAAATTCGCATGAGGCTAGGGGACGAGTGAAAGACTACGTTAAGACTTAACATGGACTTTATGAGTGGATGGTTATGTCCTTCGGCTTGTCAAATGCCCTGAGCACTTTCATAAGACTAATGAACCATGTATGATAACTCTGATTTTAAACATATTTCACATGGTGATTTTATAGTATTTCCTTCATATTTTTGGTTTTCTTCAAAGAAATTGATACTTAATTAAGTAAAATTTTGATTTCAAGGTTTGAACGCGTTCTAGGATCAAAAACGAAGAAAAGGAATCAAGTTTCACTCAATTCGGAGTTCAAATGAAGGAGTTATGAAGTTTTGAAGTTATACAGTCTGGGACATGGCCATGTCCCCAGGCTATGTCCATGCAGGAAAATTTGCCAAGGTCAGAAAGTTACACAACCTGGGGACACGGCCATGTCCTAGGCCGTGTCTGGTGACGAAAACAGAAACCTTACAATACAATATAAAAGGACATATTAGGGTTTCAAAAGAAGAGAGAGACGTAAGAGAGGAGAAGAGACTTGAAGAGAAAGAGAAAAAAAAGGCGAAAGCAACACCCACTTCAAGATTGGAAAGATTTTTCATCAATCAAAGGGGTTTTCCATGTTTTATTTTATGTTTTTGATGGAACTCGTTTTTAGTCTTATTATGATAGCTTAGAATTTGTATATTTAGGATTATGGAACTTAAGGTTTCATGTGACTCTTGGGTTGATTTATAATTTTCAATAAAGTTTCTATCTTTTCTTTATTCAATTATGTTGTTTAATTGTTGATTAATAATTTTAGAGTATCAATTTATGATATTATGCATGATGATTGAGAAATTACATGTGTAATTAGATCTTAGCATAATTGGAGAGAATTACATGTATACTTAGAGATAAGATACATGTTTTTTCCGGAAAGTTAATTATTTGTGTGGGAATTCATTATACATTAATGCAATTCTAAGTTATATTACTAAGTGAAGAGATTCCGGTAAATAATTTAGGATTAGGGTTAATATGCTTGAGAAAAGTATTAACTTTAATTGCGAATCCCTCCGGTCAAGAATAATAGAAATTGAATTAAATATATTTTAAGCGATCATATGTTAAACACTAAGTTGTTCTTGCATATTTGAAGTCGTTCTTAGTTTTATTGCTTTCTAAATTGCTTAATTAAGTCTCATAATTAGTTTAGTTTGTTAATTTCAGTATTTTTAATTCATTCAACCCATCACAATTTTCCTGTTAGATAATAGAGCTAAGGTTAATATTAGTACTCGAAGTCTCTAAGGGATCGACTTGGACTCACATCCGCTACATTAAAATTGATAGGTGCACTTGCCTGATATCAAGTTTTTAGCGACGTTGCTGGGGATTTTTGATACTAAGAATACTAGTTGCTTTATTACTTTGACCATTTTGTTTTTCTTTTGTTTTCATTGTTTATTTTTATTACCTAGAGCTGCAATTGATTTTATATTTCTTGCCCTTGCAGTGCATGACCCGAAGCAATCCGAAAGATTTGGTAGAACTCGATCCTGAAATTGAGAGAACTGCCCTTTAAAATTTGAGATCGTGACTTAGACAAATTGTGGTGACCATAAACGATGAGTCAATCATTGAAATCAAGGAAGAAGGTGAAGAGGCCAACACTCAATTCATCGAGCAAGAAGATCCACCACACATGGCTAACAACGGGAATGAAGCAAATCGGACCATGTCCGACTATTCAAGGCCTACACTTATTGGAGCTGACTCTAGCATCGCAAGGCCAACCGTCGCAGCTAATAACATCCAAATTACACCTAACATCATACAAATAGTGCAACAATATGTTCAGTTTAACGGTCTCCAAGATGAAGATCCTAATGCTCACATCTCTAGCTTTCTAGAGATTTGTGATACATTTAAAATCAACGGAGCCACGAATGATGCCATCCGATTGCGACTATTTCCTTTTTCCTTGAGGGGTAGAGCCAAACAGTGGTTAAACTCCCTACTACGAAATTCAATCACAACTTGGAATGAATTGGTAGAGAAATTTTTGGAGAAGTATTTTCCACCTGCAAAGACCGCTAAACTTCGGAATGATATTTCTTGTTTTGCTCAATCGGAAGCGGAGACGCTATATGACACTTGGGAGCGGTTTAAGGACTTGCTCAGGAGGTGCCCACATCATAGCCTCCCATTATGGATGCAGATTCAGACCTTCTATAATGATCTTAATTTATCTACGAGACAAATGATTGATGCATTCGCAGGAGGTACTTTAAACACAAAGACACCTGAGCAAGCATAAAACCTGATTGAAGGAATAGCAATGAACAATTATCAGTGGGAAACCACTAGAGCCAAGCAAAAGGCCATGGGAATTTATGAGGTGGACTTGACCACTGCTCTAGCAGCTAAGGTGGACCTATTGAGTAAGAAGATTGATGTACTCTTTGTTAGCCCTCAACAAGTGCAATCGGATATAAGTGACTTTGGTATGCAGGGGTACGGAGTACAAGAACAACTGGAACAGGTAGATTATCTAGGAAATCCACCTAAGCAACAAAATAACCCCTACAGCAACACTTATAATCCCGAATGGAGGAATCACCCCAATTTCTCATGGGGAAATTAAAACCAAGGTCAGCAGAGGACTAACGTTGGCCCACCTAGATTTCAAAAACCATTCCCACCTCCTCTTCCTCAAGAAAAGAAGTCCAGTGTGGAAGAACTTCTCACAAAATATATTCAAGGCAATGAGGCTCGCTTATCCAACATTGAATCATCATTGAGGAATCAAGAGGCTTCCAATCGCAACCTTGAGAACCAAATTGGTCAACTTGTGAAGCTAATCTCTGAAAGACCACGTGGAATACTCCCGAGGAATACTGAGGTCAATCCTAGGGAACATGTTAATACTGTGACCTTGAGAAGTGATAGAAAACTACAAGTAGAGAAGAAGGATGGTGGGGAAGTAGTTGAGAAAGAAGTGGAAGTCAACCATAAGGAAGATGCAAAGCCATTAAAATCAAGAGAAAGTACGGAACCACCGAAAGTGAAGGGGTACAAGCCTCCCATCCCTTACCCGCAGTGCCTTAAGCAAAGTTACACTGATCAGAACAAGGAATTTGGTAAATTGCTTGATATTTTCAAACAATTACACATTAACTTACCTTTTGTTGATGTCATCTTGCAAATGCCAAAGTATGCAAAATTTCTAAAGGATCTTTTATTGAATAAGAGGAAGTTAGAGGAGCTTATAACTGTCACATCGAACGAGGAATGCTCAGCACTTCTCCAGAAAAAGCTGCCACAAAAATTAAACGATCCAGTGAGTTTCACTATTCCTTGTATGCTTGGTAATTTGTTAGTAGATAATGCTTTGGTAGACTTAGGAGCCAATATAGATTTGATGCCGTATAAATTGTTCAAAAAACTAGGGTTAGGAGATCCTAAACTAATGCGCATGAGTCTTCAATCAGCTGATAGGTCTATTACATACCCTAAAGGCATTATAGAGGATGTTTTAGTGCAAGCAGACAAATTCATCTTTCCCGTGGATTTTGTTATACTTGATATAGATGAGGATATTGAGGTGCCAATCATTTTAGATCGACCTTTCCTAGCCACTGCTAGGGCTGTTTTTGATGTTAGTAAGCATAAGTTGATATTACGGGTCAAGGATGATGAAATAGTTTTTAAAACTCTAGAGGCAATGAACAAATTTCTTGACCCAGAGGACATATGTCACAATATTAATGCCACTAATGTCGTTATATCTACATGTGTGCAGGAAACGCTTGCTAAGGATTCCTCATGTTATTGCTTGCAAAAGGGAGATGAAAATTTGGTGACTAACCCCAATTGTGCAGAAGTAGTAGCTCAAATAGAAGTTCATGAATCTATTGTGGACAAGAAGGGGGTTGATCCACTCCACAAGCCAAAGGATCCTAAGTTAAAATCCTTCAAAGAGAAGCCACCATCTTTAGAACCAAAACTGTCAAGAAACCATTTAGAACATATCCTTGTGGTGAAAAGTTCAAAACTTCCAATGACAACCACATCTAAGGTAAAAGCGGACAAGATGATGAAGTTTAGGCTACATGAATTTGATAAGTAGCATGATAAGGAGAGAAACTATAGAAGTTATGCACCAATGAAATGGAATTGGCAAGGTCGATGGCTTAAGGGCAAATTTACATTCATATGGAGAATTCGAAAGCGAGATACAGGAGGAGTCCTATCTCTACTTGGATGAGGAATCATGAATGTGAAGACGCATCTCGTCGAGCTATTGACGTTAACTATAACGCTTCTTGGGAGGCAACCTATGTCTAACTTTGCTTACACTTAGTTCTTTAAGTTTATTTCATTTTATTTTTCTTTTATCTAACTTTGCTTTGCTTTGCTTTGCTTTGCTTTGCTTCTTTTATTTGTTTCAATTTTAGTCATAGGCTTTTCCCTTTTAGTTTCATTTTTTATTCGTCTCTTTAGTTTTCTTTTTCTTATTTTTCTAGTTTAATTACTTTTATTTCTTTAAGTTTCCCTTATTTTTTAAATTAAATTCATGAATTAAAATAAAAAAAACAACAGAAAGTTACACGGGCATAGGACACGGTCGTGTCCCAACCCGTATCCATCTAGACCCTTTAATTTGCCCCACAGACAAAAAGTTACACGGGCGTGGGATACGGTTGTGTCCCAGCTTGTGTCCGTCCAGTTTTAATGCACGTCAACAGAAAGTTACACGGACGTAGGACATGGTTGTATCCCAGCCCGTGTGCGTCCAGAATTCGCTCACGAATGCAGAAAGTTATACAGGCATGGGACACGGTCGTGTCCCAGCCCGTGTACACCTAGCACCCATACGATTCAGCACACGCCCTGCACAATTTATTAAAATACACACACACTCTCTCAAACACTTACAAACATCAATACATATTCACTTCACCTTTCATTTTTTCTCCATCTTCTTCTCACATTCCACTTTTCATTAACTAACTTTTTCATCAAATCCAATACAATTCAAGTTGTCAATGGCAAATCATGAAAAGTAGATCGTTTGAAGGAGGTCCAAATTTGTTATATCACCTTCTACTCATGAAGGCGCTATTGTCAAGCTACTAGCCACTCTTTCTCCACTAGAGTATCTTATGCTTGAAGGTAGGGAAGTATTAGTTTCTTTTTCAATACATGTATTTCCTTTTTCCCTATGATGATTTTTATTGTTTCATTTCTTGCTGCTATGCTTTCTTAGTTGTACATTGAGGACAATGTACGTTATTAAGTATGGGGAAAGGATATATATGAATTTGTTACTGTTTAGGATACCAATTATTCACATTTGACCCAATTAATTTTTAAGTTAACTTGCAATAGGTGATTAACAAGTGTTGAGCCAAATTAACTGTGTCATCTTGATCATTATTGATCTTATTATACTTTACTAGAATTGATTAGTCAAATCTGTGGAGGGCAAAGTTACGAGTTATTTAGCTTAGGACTTTAAGACTTGACATTAGAGCAACATCACTAGTTGAGAGTTAGTCATGGTTATTTTTAAATTTACTTTTATGTATACCTTTCTCTTAGAAATTTTTAAGAGCTCTATAACTTTTAGCAAACAAACAAATGAAATTCTTCTTTTGAGAAACCCCTGAAAAATCACAATGATTGGAGGTCAAAAGTAATAATAAGTGTATGAATAGAAAAATCGGTAAGGATTCGTCTTGGTCCGTTAGAAGAGCGAGATTGAGTCCCAATGCCAATTCTAATGAAAAAAATTGATATGGATCGGCCTTGGTCCGTCAGAAGAGCAAGGTTCTTTCTCGCTATTAATATAAGGAATAAGTTGGTATGAATCAGTCTTGGTCCGTCAGAAGAGTAAGATTATTTCCCTTTACCAACACAATTGTGCTTAAATAAGGTAAATTAAAAGACCTCTCAACAAAAAGCATGAACCAGGGGGATGATTAGAGGATGAGTAGATGTAAAATGTGTTTGTTTTAGATTATGGTGCTTAGTGAGATGGAAGAGAGAATTGTATACACTTTAGTCAAATGGACAAAATTTTTATGACTCTTTCTCGGTTGGCGAGATGTTAAATCCAATTTTTAGTTTAAGAATCCTTGGTTAAATGACTCGGGTAAACTTTGATTTTCATAAATTAACTAGTGAATTCTAGTATTAAGTATTGTTGGAGCATTCGAATATGGTCAGATGAAATTGGTTGACTTTATTGTTGCAAGTTAGTTGAGAATGATTTTCTTACTTTTCTACAGGTCAAGCGTATTCATTCATCGGTTTCCTAAATAGTGATAAATTTTGTTTAGCGTTTCTTATCCTGAAAGTTTTGTTTTGATTTATTTACTTGAGGACAAGCAAATGCTCAAGTGTGGGGAAATTTGATAACTCTGATTTTAAACATATTTCACATGATGATTTTATAGTATTTCCCTTACATTTTTGGTTTTCTTTAAAGAAATTGATACTTAATTGAGTAAAATTTTGATTTCAAGGTTTGAACACGTTCTAGGATCGAAAAGGAATCAAGTTTCACTCAATTCGGAGTTCAAATAAAGGAGTTTTAAAGTTTTGAAGTTACACAGTCTGGGACATGGCCATATCCCCAGGCTGTATCCATGCAGGAAAATTTGCCAAGGTCAGAAAGTTACACGACCTAGGGACACGACTATGTCCCAGGCTGTGTCTGGTGACGAAAACAAAAACCTTACAATATAATATAAAAGGACATATTAGGGTTTCAAAAGAGGAGAGAGACATAAGAGAAGAAAAGAGACTTGAGGAGAAGGAGAAGAAAAAGGTGAAAGCAACACCCACTTCAAGATTAGAAAGATTTTTCATCAATCAAAGGGGTTTTTCATGTTTTATTTTATGTTTTTGATAGAACTCATTTTTAGTCTTATTATGATAGCTTAGAATTCGTGTATTTAGGATTATGAAACCTAGGGTTTCATGTGACTCTTGGGTTGATTTATAATTTTCAATAAAGTTTCTATCTTTTCTTGATTCAATTATGTTGTTTAATTGTTGATTGATAATTCTAGAGTATCAATTTATGATATTATGCATGATGATTGAGAAATTACATGTGTAATTAGATCTTGGCATAATTGGAGAGAATTACATGTATACTTAAAGATAAGATACATGTTTCTTTCGAAAAGTTAATTATTTGTGTGGGAATTTATTATACATTAATGCAATTCTAAGTTATATTACTAAGTGAAGAGATTCCGGTAAATAATTTAGGATTAGGGTTAATATGCTTGAGAAAGGTATTAACTTTAATTGTGAATTCCTTCGGTCAAGAATAATAGAAATTGAACTGAATATATTTTAAGCAATCACATGTTAAACACTAGGGGAAATAATTCCTAAATACGTTATTGCATACTTGAAGTCGTTCTTAGTTTTATTGCTTTCTAAATTGCTTAATCAAGTCTCATAATTAGTTTAGTTTGTTAATTTCAGTATTTTTAATTCATTCAAACCATCACAATTTTCCCGTTAGATAATAGAGCTAAGGTTAATATTAGTACTCGAAGTCTTTGAGGGATCGACTCGGACTCACATCCGCTATATTAAAATTGATAGGTGCACTTGCCTGATATCAATGTGCTAAGACATCTCATAGGGAAGTGTGTCGTAGTATACTTTGACAACATCCTGGTCTACAATGCCAACATGTCAAGTCATTATGAACATCTCAAAGCAGTCCTGGATGTCCTTTGTACCAAGAGACTATTCAACAATCTAAAGAAATGTTGCTTTTGCTAGGAGGAAGTAATATTCTTAGGCTATGTAGTTAGTGGAGGAGGCTTTCGAGTCGATGATAAAAAGATCTGAGCAATTGTTGAGTGGCCGACTCCTACTACTTATACCAATGTGAGAAGTTTCTACGGACTAGCTTCGTTTTACTGAAGATTTATTAGGAATTTCAACACCTTCACTGCACTACTTACTAAGTTAACAAAGAAGAACACCAACTTCCGATAGGGAGAAAAAGAGGAGAGGAGTTTTGCCAAGATAAAAGAAAGGTTAACCTTCGCCCCGACATTAATGTTACCTGACTTCGACAAAAATTTTTAGTTGGAATGCGACGTGTCAAGCATTAGAATAGGTACTACCATAATGCAAGAAAGTCGACCAATTGTCTTCCACAATGAAAAACTCCAAGGATCATAGCTAAACTACTCTGTGTATAACAAGGAACTTTTGGCACTAATCCAAGCAATGCAAGTATGGCAACATTATTTATTATCAAGAGAATTTGTCATATATACTGACCATGAATTGCTGAGATACATCTGAAGTCAGACCAAGTTGTCAAAGCGGCAAGCAAGATGGGTTAAATTCATTGAAGGATTCAATTTTGTAATAAAATACAAGCAAGGAAAGAACAACATAGTTGCAAATG
Source organism: Lumnitzera littorea (assembly GCA_024138015.1). Taxonomy (NCBI): domain Eukaryota; kingdom Viridiplantae; phylum Streptophyta; class Magnoliopsida; order Myrtales; family Combretaceae; genus Lumnitzera; species Lumnitzera littorea. The sequence continues at coordinate 20,241,968 of JAMXBB010000003.1, forward strand.
CTCTTTCAAAGAGACATGCTTTTATTAGAACTGCAGACCAAACTGTTTAGGTTTATAAGTATCAAAGAACAGTACTCCAAGGATCTGCATTTTGGACCCATAATTTCACAATGCATCAATGAGAGAACGATGGACGAGTATCATGTGAAGGATGGATACTTGTTCTGAGGAGGAAAATTATGCCACCAAATTGCTCACTAAGGGAGCTACTAATTAGGGAAGTCTATAATGGAGGTCTCCAAACACTTTGGAGAAAGAAAGATCTATAAACTGTTAAATGACCGATTCTTTTGACCAAGAATGAGGAGAGATGTACATCGAGTGGTCGAAAGTTATGCTGTATATAAGAAAGCCAAGTGCTAAGCCGAACAAAAGAGAGCAATGCCCTTACCTATCCTAACGAAACCGTGGATCGAATTGAGCATGGACTTTGTTCTCAGATCGCTGCGAACTGCCTAAAGCAAAGATTCTGTAATGGTTGTTGTGGATAAGTTCAGTAAGATGGCACACTTTATACCTTGCATAAAAACTAACAACACTTCAGCTATTACTTCTCTTTTCTTACAGGAGATTGTGTGGATACACGGTGTGTCAAGAAGTGCAGTCTCCGATAGAGACCTGAAGTTTTTGAGCCATTTCTAGAGAACCCTATGGCTTTGGCTAAAAACCAAATTACTCTTCAGTAACTCATGTCATCCTCAAACTGACAGCAAAACAGAGGTAGCTAATCGTACTTTAGGGTCACTGCTCTGAGCTACAGTAAGCAAGAACTTGGCTAATTGGGACATCTGCATACCTATGGTTAAGTTCGCCTATAATCAAACGGCACATGACAGCACTAAACAGACTCCCTTTAAGGTAGTCTATGGGTTCAATCCCAAGTTGCCCCTCAACCACGCTCATGTACCAGTACCCACATAAGAAGACCCTGATGCATTGGTCAGAGCACAATCCCTTCAACACATATATGACAAAGTCACTCGGCATATCGACCAAGTTGCTAGAAGACTACGAAAAAAGACTAAGGGTAAGATAGCTAAACGATTTCAACCAGGAGACTTGGTGTGATTACACCTCAGTAAGGAGCGGTTCTCGAGCAAAAGGAGGAACAAATTATCTACAAGAGCATAAGGACTTTTCAGAATCCTCTAGAAGATCAATGATAATGCCTACAGGTTAGAATTGCCTAAGGACTATAAGGTTTCTGATGCTTTTAACATTACCGACCTTAGTTCATATCACCTTGATAGAGAACTAAGTAAACATCATTCGAATTTGATCCCAAATCCAAAACAACCTAGAAGGGATGATGGGAATCAAGCTACTAGACCTCTAACCTACAACTAAGCCCGAGAACTAGAGGGGCTAGCACGATAAATCTTTTTGTTCCAATCGACCCCTGTTAAGGTCGGGTGCTTCCTTGCTGAGTTACCCTTCATGTCGAGCCGTATGACTGCCCATTTTTCTATAATGTGCCAAGTGGAGGATTACTCACTAACATCAAGCCGACCAATTACTTGGCATCTTCCTTGCTGAGAAGCTAAAAGAGACTCTGGACTGACTAAGTCATCCCTACTCAGACAAGCCATTTGTCCGTACTTTTTGTCCGCATCTTCTAATGACCTTGTAATGTAGCATTGCCACGTTTACAGTATCATGTGTAAAATCTATTGCACCAATGATTATTTTTCTTATATATTCATTTTTACCCTTTTGTATTTTGTATATTACTTCTTTAGGAAATGCCCTTTTTAACTTTTCTTTTTTAGGCAAGTTGTCCTAACTTATGAGTATAAATACCCTTGTATTTGTAGCTAGACATCAAATCATTCTTAATACACTTTTGAGTACTCTTTTCTTCTTATGTAAACACTACTTATTTACTCTCGGCATTACTCGTATCATTTCCCTTAAGCAAAGTTAGGTAGCTAGTAATCTCACCAAACTGATTCATACGTCATATCGAATTATACCGTAAGTCCTCAAAAGTTCTATTGGTGCGTCATATCCTTTAGAGCTATTCGTAGGTTTTGCTTATTGTATCATTCTTCATTTTTGCAATTTTTGCACTTTCCCTATTAATCCTTTTTTTCAAGCTTTCTGCAAGCTTGAACTCATCTAATGATTGGCCTTGTTTGTTTTCAGTCACGGTTCACAACAATGAGTCCTTGAGCTATGCCAGCTCTACTCGTCCCAAAGAAAGATAGTTTGTGGTGCATGTGCATCGATAGCTGAGCTATCAACCGTATTACTTTAAAGTATAGGTATTTAATACTAAGGCTTGATGACATGTTGAATGAGCTTCATGGCACCAAAGTATTTTTGAAGATTGACTCACATAATGGCTACCATCAAATTTGCACGAGGCTTGGTGATGAATGGAACATTACTTTTTCAAAACTAGACATGGTCTATGAGTGGTTGGTTATGCCATTCGGACTCATAAATGCATTGAGCACATTTATGAGGCTTACGAATCATATGATGCATTCGCTAATCGAAAAATGTGTAGTCGTGTACTTTGAGACATACTAGTATACAATGTCTATCTAGCCAGCCATGTAGAACACCTCCGAGTTGTTTTAAACATTCTACATGCCGAGAAACTGTATGGGAACTTAAGAAAGTATACTCTTTCTAAGCTGAAGTTGTTTTCCTTATTTATGTTGCGATGGGAGAAGGAATCTGAGAAGATGCCGAGAAGGTCTGAGCTATCCCAAAGTGGCATATGCCCAAAATTGTTACTGAAGTCAGAAGCTTCTACAAACTTACCTCTTTCTATAGGCGATTCATTTAAAACTTTAGTACAATTGCAGCTTTCTTAACTAAGCTGATAAGAAGAGTTTTAAGGAGATTAAGGAAAAACTTACCACAGCCCCTATCTTAGCTCTACTTGATTTCGATAAGCCATTTGAGTTGGAATATGATGCATCAACCATTGGCGATAGCGTTGTACTAACGTAAGAGTGTTGACTTATCATCTACCATAATGAGAAACTCAATGGCATTGAGCTGAATTATTTTATATACAAAAAGAGTTGTACTCTCTTTTTTGAGTTGTTAATGTTTTGCAACATTATATGTTATCCCAAGAGTTTGTCATTTATACAAACCATGAATCCCTAAACCACTTAGGAAGTGAAAACAAACTCTCAAAAAGGTAAGCTAAATGGTTAGAATTCATGGAATGATTCTCTTATGTGATCAAGCATAAGAAGGGTAGCACTAATGTGATGGTTGATGCTTTATCACGTCGACACACTTTACTAACCACCCTATAGAAAAAATTGTTGGGATTTTCCCTTATCACCAAGAAGTATGCTCGCGACCCGCATTTTGGTCCCATTCTCGAAAAGTGTCGAGAAGGATTTTCCATTGGAGGAAATTACCTAAAGGATGGCTATCTATTCAAGGAAAGAAGGTTGTGCATACCAACTTGTTCCACATTCAAGTTGTTGGTTAGAGAAGCTTACTATGGTAGATTATCCGATCACTTTGGAGAGCCAAAATAACTAACCTGTTAAAGTAGAACTTTTACTAACTTAGTTTAGCTAAGGATGTCTATAAGGTCTTTGGAAGTTGTAAAGTGTGTAAACGAGCAAAAGGAAAGAGAGAACCATATAGAGAGTATATGCCTTTACCAATGCCAACCACCCTATGGGTTGACCTCAGCATGGACTTACTCCTAGGGTTGCTAAGCATCTAGAGGAAAAGATTCAATCTCTATTGTAGTGGACCACTTCAGCAAAATGGCACACTTCATTACATGTCATCGAACTAATGATACTTTATATGTTGCTGATTTGTTTTTTTAGGAAGTTATCCAACTATATAGAGTACCGAAGACCATTGTCTCAAATCTAGATACAAAGTTATTGAGCTATTTCCAAAAGATAATATGGAGAAGACTTGGGACTAAACTTGTGTTTAGCTCTAGTAACCACCCTCAAATTGATGGCTAGATTGAAGTGGTGAACAAGATACTAGGCAATCTACTTCGAACTGTCATGGGAAAGAACTTGACCAATTGGGACTTATGTCTACCAATTGTGGAATTTACATATAACCAAAATATCAATAGTACTATTAAGAAGACTCATTTTGAGGTCATTTATGACTTCAATCCCACTATTCCCCTAAATCTGATTAGTACACCTGTAATTGTTTAAGAAAGTTAATCTAGAGTCACCCGAGCCCAAGAATTATAAGAGCTATATCAGTTTGTGATTAAGAAGATCATCAAGTTCAATCAAAGATAGTAAGAGATCAGTAGTTATAACCATCGAACTATTTCTTTCAAGCTAGGTGACTTAGTATGGATTCACCTTAGTTGAGAGAGATTTCTGCACTTAAGACAGAGTAAACTATCTCTACGAGCCGATGGTCCATTCATAATCCTGCAGAAGGTCAACCATAATGCCTATCGGATCAAATTACTGGAGAACTATGGTGTTTCCCATACCTTCACTTGTAGTATATAAGGTTTAGAGCTATTGCGGAATAGCTCATTAGCGAATTATACTTAAGTAAGCTTAAGATGGAAGGCATTTCTCTAACCTCAGTTTGTCTTCAAGTTCTTGCATTCATTTCCAAAGGACATAGAAATAAACTTGCTAAGAATTTAAAAAATCATTGCAAGTGTCAAATATTTGACATTCATTATCAAGCTTGTCGAAGTTCGGATCATGAGTCAAATGCAAACATCAATCGCAAATCAGCATAAACACAGCATAGGACACATGTACTAGAAAGTAAATAATGAACAAATTACTAATAGGAGTAACAAAGCTTTACTCATCTTTCATCAATAAAATTCAACATGTGAGTGAGGCTCGAATCTTAGTAGCTTGATGGTGTGTACTAAGAATTATTGCTTAGTTGTTGTTGGTAGTAGAGCACCACTTGATACACAAATTGGCATATTAGCTTTTAGTTGTTCAGTAAGCTGCTCTATCCTTATTGCTAACTATTATTGATGCATATGTGCATTTGTTTGGAGCTTGGTTGTGTGATCCTCGGTGCAATTATGTGATTCGATATGGTAAGAGTATGATTTGTCCATGCACATGAGCTACTTGAGTGATCGGACACCAACTTATGTGACAAGGGTCTATCCTCATGTGTAGGCCTCTTAATTAACTACAACTCAATACTTAATCAATATTATCTATTGACACCCTAAAAAAGCGTTGGATAGATGTTACTTCCTTGTTTTCAACACCTTTCTCCCCCTTTTTTCATTCAAATAATGTTACATAAGTTTAATTTATCTTCTCATGCAGGCATGCGTCTGCAACTTGGTTCTTACTCTTGGAACAAAATTTTTGCCTTCTCAAAACTTTGACCATCTATAATATCGGGCCTCGGCGCTTGTGGAACTTGTTGATGTAATGTTGTTGGGGTACTCAGGATAGCTTTGGTCTTGCTGGGAGCACGGATTGGTGCTTGAAGCACTTGGATTTCTTGCTCTAGAGTTGCTAGACTATGCTGTGACAAAGAACAGCTCAGTATCTTTATGCCAAAGAAGAACTAAGCATCTTGAAACTTAGATCGGCATGGTAGAGTGCAACCATTGCTCGGCTCCCGTCCTTATGGTGAAGCATTTGCTCAGAGCTTACTTGGTGAAGCTCGGTTGATGAACGGAGCAGCTCAAGTTAAATCAATTCCCTTGCTTTCGTTGGTGCGTTAACCATTGCTTAGCTTGCGCTGGGATGAGGATTCCGCTTCACCATTTTCTATCCGTCACTTAAGATTCCTACGTCATTGGCTGCATGTACAACGAACTTTTGTTTCTTCCCAGGTTTTAAAAGAGGATCTGAGTGCGAAGAATCAACCATGTATATATGTGTTCTAACCGCTTGTTTCAAGCATGCTTTAGAAGTAGGAGCTCGGAAGTCGGAGCTCAGGTCGGCATTTTGGACCTTGGTTGTCGCATCTTGAGTGCTCGGTCCAAGTGTATATTAGATCGGAGTGCTCAACCTTTCATCAGTGACGAGCTCCTATAAGTGTTTTGTAATGGAGCAAGTTGGCGTGGCTTTGACTTTGGCTCTGTCCTTGATAGATCTACTCGAAATCTAGCCAAATATTTGGCTGTCAGAGTTCGAGTCTCAGCCATGCTTGCCAAATGTATAGTGGCTCAAATAGGCGTTTAACTTGGTCTTCTGCTACAGGCCGACACGCGCTGTTGCTCGGGTACGTTGTCCTTCTTCAGTTTCTGAAACTGGAGAACTTGGATTAGCTGCTACATGCTTCTCGACATTTCGTTTGCGGCTTTGAGAAAAGAAAAGCTCAAGTCATCCAATGAATTGTTCGGGTCTGGAATAGATGTTCTCAGAATTTCAACTCCATGAGTCGGCATGCGGGGAACGGTTCGTTATAGAATTCTTATGCGAATTCAAGGTCTTCACCCTCTGATCTGCACAAAAGGTCTCGGTATAGAAATCGAGAAGAGCTCAGACTTGACTTTAGCTTGGTTTCACATTGTGCATAAAGAGGAGCTTGGATCCATCATGCGGTCAAGGTTAGTCGGAGTTAGGCCTGTCCTTGAGGAGCTTGGTTCGGCATGCAGTAGCTAACTTTGGCTCAGATTTTTCAGTTTATTTCGGACTAGCACTTAAGTTATTCGGTAAGAATGGGAAGAAGAGCTCGGTTTTATCCTTGCTTGGTTCTCGGCCTTAACACACGTGGTTTTTTGGTTTAAGTGTTGCCAGAGGCTATTGAACTTTGCTGCTTTCATATGCAACTTATGTGAGGAGCGTCGGCTACGGATGGTCATGCTTGATAGCTCGATTGCATTAGTTAGCTGGAGAGATTCTCACGTCCTTGATCAGCCGCATATAAAGAAGCTCAGACCCGCCATGCAATGTTCATGTAAGCTCTGCTGTCATTACGTGGCTCAGTAAGAGTAAAATTGCCGCCCAAATTCGGATATAACAAACAGCCTGGCTCGGGAAAGTATAGAAAACATATTAGAGCTAGGATTATTGTGGAACTTCGGTGTCATAGCTCGGAATGATGTTGTTTCTCAGACATTTGAAGAGCTCCGCAAACGTTGCTGTAGTTCAACTCTTTCAACAAATCTTGCTCAGTAGTATCGAACAGGTTGGCAAATTAAGATTAAGTTTCCCGAAAGTAACTTATGTTGCTGTTGTCTTGGACGACCAAATTTGGATAATTCTGCAACCTTTGTTCTTTGCTGACCTGGATATCCAGAAAAAATAACAACACCATCCTTTGCTACCCCCGTTGATTCCAGAACTATTTTGTTGAGATGTTTAGAAGAAGAATTGTCCGCTGAATCTGACATTGTGACCAGGGAAAAAGATTTTGCCCGATAAGGTAAAGGAAATTTGATATCTGCTACTCGCACAATGCCTTTAGGACAAGACTCTTGCAATTAACACTAGCATCCTCTATGTCATATGGCTCAACGCCCCAAGCTTTGGTTTCCTCTTCCTTCGGCAACTGAGACACAACCGAACAAGGGTTCATATATCCCCATTTGATGATGGATTGCTTAGTATTGATATTTCTCCTTGATCAAAATGCTTCTAAGTTTCTGATTGGATTTCAATAGGGGAGAAGCATGGTAATCCACTGTAGTTCCGCACATGATCCAGTGCAATCTAACTCGGCATGTAAAACAAAAATCAACAACACACCTTGCTGACCTATACTCCACTTTCCACACATGCACCCAACAAGACACAGCACACAATTACACTTGACCGCCCAAACAACACATTCTTAACAGGTTGGCACACACAATGATACTCGGCACACATGAAACACAATTTGGCACTTGTCCACACACGCAGAGTGTTTGATTATAATTGTTTCGATAGCTCGGTATTGAGCTGTAATCTTGCGGTTGTTCACCACATCAAGCTCGGCAACTGGTAGTTACTCTGATTCTCTTATCTTGGCATGAGATTTTTCTAGGGTTCCGTTCATATTTTGGATGGGACTGATCTCATATATTTTTAACCTATTACAGCAAATTAAGTTTACAAATTACCAGTAATTGAAGAACCTAGTAATGTCCACTAACCTTGAGTTCAGCTCAATTGAATTTTCGTTAAATTTGCCCTCCTTTTGTCATGTTTTGATAACATGACACAAACCTTTTTATTTTTATTATATTATATACGTCAAGTTGAAATTGAAAGAAAAATGTATATGATATTTGTATTATATTAAAAATAAATTTATATCTCTTTGTAATTATATCGGTATACATAATATAATCGAATAATCATAAAATAATTATTAGAGCACTAACTTGAAAGCAAATTCACCTTTTTTATGTTAAAAAAAAAAATTATACCCTTAAAAAAAATAAAAATAAAAATAAAAATATGAATGTATCAAAAGAGTATGTACATAATCTCATTCAAATGAATGTTACTATACACATGTAATTAATCATCCATCCAATCAATAATCTATAGAAGACAACTTGTTATACATGATTAATAACCGTAGTTGTAGTCATTCACATGAAATTTGTCGATCAATTTCATTAGGTATATGTCTTAATTAGTAGTTTATCGATTTCAATTTTAACTCTATAAATTTTGCCTTAATAACTGTTAAAGTTCTCTAAAAGGCAATAGAAAAACCATTTAGAAAGTATAAAAAGTAATATTACTAAGCATTTCATAAAGTTTAGGGGATTTATAAGGTATTGAATTTAAAAGATGAAAATATATATTTTTATATATAATTTCTATTTTGCGGGGTTTCATATATCATATATATATAATTCCCCATGAAGCCATTCAATGTTTTAATGCTCATTTCTTAAGGGAATTCATTTGAAAATGAAGAAACTAGTATTAATATAGTGAAATGAACCTTGATTTGTGGAAATGAGTCCAGAAACAATACTATTGTGGTGAGATGAACCTTTTATTGGTAAAATGAACTTTAGAATGATAAAATAGTAAAATCGCTCGCTATGGTGAGAAAATTTCTTCTTTGGTTTTTTTTTTTGTTGGAAAATAAGCTTCAATTTCCATGAAAATAAGTATAAATATGGAGATAACAGTATTATTATGGTGAAATGAGCCTAAGTTTAAAGAATTGAATATTTATATAATGAAACAACAAACCCCTCTATCTATTGTGAAAAAGGTGATAGTTTAGTGAAATAAGTCTTATTTCGAGAAAATGAGCAATCAAATTGAGAAGATGAAACTAATACATTGAAATGAGTCATGCTTTAAGGAAATATGTATTGAAATAGTAAAAACATTATTAGTTTGGTGAAATGATCCTTAATTTAAAAAAATAGAATCTAAAATAGTGAAAAGCCTTCTTATGGTGAAATAAGTATTAGTATGGTAAAATTAATCTTACTTCAAGTATGTGAACCTTCAAATGGTAAAAATGGTCTTAGTGAAGTGACATAAGTCTTATTTTAGTGAAATGTGCTTTAAAATAATGGAACTATATAAATGTTGCATATGGTAAAAAAGGTATTGATATGGTAAAATAAGTCTTACCTAGAGGAAATGGATCTTGAAAAGGTGAATAAAGTTGTCAGTGTGATGAAATAAGCTGTACAATAAGAAAATAGCCATAAATTGGTGAAATAGTAAAATATGCTCATGTGGTAAAAATATTGCTTGCATAGTGAAATGAGTATTCCATTGAGGAATTGAACATTCATATGGTGAAGCTATCAAATCACCCCTAATGATGAAAAGGGTAGTAGTAGGTAAAAACTTTACACTTGAAAGGAAAAGTTTTCAAAATGTGAAAACTGTATTAATATGGTAAAATAAGCTTAATTTGAGGAAATAAGCCATAAATTTGTGATAATGTATTACTATGATGAAAGAAGCTTTTCTTATGGGGAATGAGCATTGAAATAGAAAAAACAGTATTAACTTAGTCAAATATGCCTTAATTGAAGGAAATGGGCAATGAAATGGTAAAATAATAAAAGCTTTATCTTTAGTGGGAAAAGAGTAAGTATACTGAAATGTTGTAGTTATTTTTCAAAAGACATGGAAAAAATAAATTAATTAACACATGTTACAAAAGTGTAATTCGATATTAGATTACATAATTTTCTAAAACTCGTTAAAGAAGCAATTAATCTTACTAATATGTACAATTTTCACTAAAACATCTAAATGCCAGTAATGCATTTCAAAGTTTGTTAAATTAAACTTCCACTTACATGTAAGATCCATTTGGTTTGGTTTTTTCTCTTTTCTTTCATGTTTTATTAAATAGTAGCAAATGCGTATGGCTCCCCATTTCAATATTATAAATATAATAGATATAGCCATTAATTTAATGTAGATTCAAATGTTAAGAAAGTATGGAATTGATTTAACATTCCTTTTTGCTAAATGAAAATAACTAATCGTCAATGGTTAGTAAAAAAGCCCTCTTATAGTGAAACTCCCATAGTGAAAATAGAGTTAGCGTGATGAATGTTAAAAAGGATTGTTATTATACCAAAAACCATTATTAATATGGTGAAATAAACCTTGCATTAAGGAAATGAGTCTTGTAACAGTGTAATAATGAAAATCATCCTATTATGAAAAAGGCGTTTGAATAGTGAAATAAACCTTACACTATAGAATTAAGCCTTCATATGATGAAATAGTAGAATTCTTCCCTACAATAAAAACAATAATAGTATGGTGAAATAAGCACCTCTTCTTGGAAATAAGCTCTAACTTTGTAAAAATGATATTAGTACGGTAAAATGACCCATATTTTGAGGAAATAAGCTATAAATCGGTGAAAAAGTGTTATTATGGTGAAATAAGCCGTTATTCAATGGAATGAGTATTGAAATGGTGAAAACAATATTGGTATGGTTAAATAAGTCTTAATTGAAGAGAATGTGCCGTAAAATAGTAAAATGATAAAAGTATTATATAGAGGAAATGAAGTAGTGAAATCAATTGTTAATATAGTAAAATAAGTCTTACATCAAGAAAATAAATCTTGAAATGGTGAAAATGATGATGAGTGGTAAAATAAACCTTGACTCAAAAAAAAGAGTTATAAAATGGTGAAAGAGATGTTGATATAATGAAAAAATATATATCTTTAGTAAAATGAGCTTTACTTCAAGAAAATGAGCTTAAAAATGATAATAGTGGTATTAGTATGGTAAAATGAAATTTACTTCTAAGATCTAAGCCTTCATATAGTGAAATAATAAAATTCCCTCTTATAATGAAGAGAGAGATAGTATAGTAATTATAGCCTTATTTTAGAAAAACAAGCCTTCAATGGTAAAAACGATATTACTATGATGAAACAAGTAAAGCTTTGAGGAAATGAGTCTTAAATGATGAAAACAGTGTTTATTTGTTGAAATGATGTAAATACCCAATTTTTGTCCCTTATAGTTCTAAGTTTTGTTTTTTTTAATAGGATCCTAATTCCAAAACAAAAAATTAATAAATAAATTAAAAATATGATTAAAATACAAAAAAAATGGAAAAAAAAAATCTATTCTTTTTTTCAGATTTTTAGAATGAAAAAACGGTTTAGGATCAATTGGTCTCAACTTGATTCAAATAGCTTTAGAGAATCATATAATTTAAATACAATTTAATTGTATGAAGTATCAAAGCATAAATTAATGCCTAACGGATAAGCATTAAAATATGAATATTGGGTTAATTTGAGATCATGGGTTTGAATTTTGCTAAGTACATATGTATTTTCTTTTTTATCTTTCATTTTGCGAAAATTGATTGAGGAGACAGAATTCAAATCTAATTAAATCTTTTGAATTTAATGCGATAAAGATTTGTGAGATTCAAATCTAATTTGATTTTTATTAAATAAAATTTAAATTGTTATAAAAGATTTAAATCTAATTTAATTTTTATTAAATTAAATATGAATTAATACGATTTATTTTGGACTTTATATATGTTAATTGTGAGGCATAAGGGAGGACAACGGCACACTTGCAAAGAAAAATCCACTTTCATTTGATCTCCCTAAACCACCGATCACCCAATTTGCCGCCACTGTACCCTAAGTCCATTCCCAAAAGGTCTACTTCAACCAATCACAATCCAATGTAACACAGCCCCAATCTGGTCTTCCTCGTCCGATCCACGACCAGTTAATAAGCAGCAGTAGCAATTCCATCGTCTTCGGCCAGGATGGATGCAACACCACAGCACATCAAGTCCTTAACACTGTTGCACGCACTGCACATCACTATCGAACAAGCAACACACCCAAGCTACACACACACTGCTACAGCACTCCAACGCCACGTTGCTGTTCACGACAGTAATCCACATTCGACCCAACATCAAGCTATTAACCACCGACAAATCCAAAATCACAGCAACCAAACACAATCTCCAGCGCTATCCTCTTTACTAGCCTGACTTCGCTATATAGCACAGTCCGTAACCATCACAACTTCATCGAACAGATTCACTTTCGCTCAACAATACAGCTCACGCACGCCGACTGACAAGCCACTGCACATGTCTGGCACACTAAACAGCAATGAAGCAACACCAGCTACGGTCACCATCCACGCCAACAAATCAACTCCAACAAACGCTGCATAATACGAAGATACAAATCCAAACTCCGCTGCAGAACTCACGTTGTACGGTCCACGGAAATTCAAACCCTCCAGTTTCATTCATACGCTTACCCCAACAGCAGTCTCCACACATCTGCGATTAGTCCGAATGCATGCAACCACTGCTCGATACTCTCACACACGACCAACCTCAGGACCAATTAAGCTCCACCGACAACCCTTGCACATCCGTCCCCCACCGCGACCAGCTATAACAAGTGGCCATATTGCGTGAGCAGACCAAACTCAACGAACGTAGACGTACAACAGTGATGTCCATTGCGCAGCCTATCCACAACAGCGCCGAGTTTAAGTAGCTACTTCGCCAACGTCCACGCTATGCCAAGTTGGGTTGTTCTTTGTTTTTTTTCTTTTTTATATTATTATTATTATAATAATAATATTAGGTCGTTAGCTATTATGTTGATATAGATAGGTATATGTATATGTAAGCTTAGTAATTTTTAGGATTAGGTTTTTTTTAGAACTTCTCATATAGAAAAGTTTTTTTTAAATAAAAATTAATGAAAAAAAAACCTTTTTAAAAGATCATGACTTTTTAGAAAGTTTTTTTAATCATCTAAGATTTAAGACCCCTTTAGATTTTATTTGAATAAATTAAACTAATAAAAACATAAACTTGATCAATTTTATTCAAAATTAAAATAAATCAACACACTAAAGTTTTCAAAAATAACTATAGTCGTCTAATCCTAATTAATAAGTATGTAAGTACATTTAGGGCAACGTTAAAATCTTTAAAAACTTAGGTTCATTTTTATTTTCTTTTTATTTTTATTTTTTTTAAATATTAAAAAAGGATAATTTTAATGAATAAACATAATTTCAGAAAATACATAATAGTACTCGTTAGAGTTTAATAGGTTAGCACTTGAATCTAGAATCATCTGGTTTTTTTATCAAATTAAAATGAAAAAACCAGTAGCTAAATTATTATCAATCTACTCAATTGATTATGATTTCTGTTTTTTTTTTTTTCTAACTCTGGTCGAGTAGCGACTTCAAAAGTTTTTTTTTAATAAAAAACCGAAATTTCCCAATTTCTCTAGTCAAAGATTAATACTTAATAGATTAAGATTTAGTATTAATTATAAAATGAGAAATGAAATTAAAAGAAAGAAAACAAAAAATTCAGACTCGACAAATGACCCTAGATTTACGAAAATAAGTTTTGTAACAATTCTAGAAGCCTTACTCATTTCACCATATTAGACACATTTTAACCATTAAAAGGCTAGTTATTATTATTTTAAGGGTCATTTCCTCAATAAATAGCTCATTTTATTATAGAAACATTGGTTTCACCATTACAAGTGCATTAATTTAAAAGAAGGCCCAATTCACTAAAGTAGTCACATTTTAACCATTTAGAGGTTTATTTTATTAAAGCAAGTCTTATTTCACAAAATTGACATTGTTTTTACCATTTGAAGGTTCATTTCATCACACAAATGCTATTTCAACATTTTAACCCTTATTTCCTTAAAACAAACCTAATTTTATCATGGTAATTGAGTTGTGATCCAAAGGTAAGTATGTGTTATTTTGTCAAACTAATATGGTTTCATCAATTGAAGACTCATTTTCCCTATGGAAGGCTCAATTCACCAAGTTAATGCCAATTTCATCATGTTAATACTCATTTCCTCAAATTAAGGCTCATTTCACCATTATAGACACATTTCACCATTCAAAAGCTTATTTCCTCAAAATAAGCCTTAGTTCACCATAACATTATAATTTTCACCATTTCAAACTTGTTTTCCTAATGGATGACTCATTTCTCCTCAATAACGTTAGTTTGACAATTTCAATGCCCGTTTCCTCTTAACATAGTTTGTTTAACCATATTAGATGTATTTTCACCAATTAAAGGATTATGTCATCACATTAATATGATTTTCACTATTTTAAGGGTCTTTTCTCCAATGGATAAGCCATTTAACCACAATATCGTTAATTTCACCATTTCAATTTTCGTTTCCTTGAAACATGATTCATTTATATGTTGAAACAGCAAAGTCTCTGTCTACAATGAAAAATGTGATAATTTGGTGAAATAAACTTTATTTTAAGGAAATAAACCTAAAAATGGTGAAAAAGGAAATAATATTGTGAATTGCATGAAGGTTTGAGGAAATAAGCCATAAAGTGATGAAAACAATGTTAGTTTGGTAAAGTGATCCTTGATTCAAGGATATGATATTTGACATAGTGAAAGCCCTTCTCGTTGTGGAAAAAGGTATTAATATAGTGAAATGATTCTTACTTTGAAGAAACGAGCCTTGAAATGGTGTGACTATAGTGAAATAAACTTTATGTTAGTGAATAGTGCCTTGAAATAATGAGACTATATAACCCATCCCTATGGTTATAAAGATGTTGATTTGGTGAAATGAGTCTTATTTAAAGAGAATAAATCTTGAGAAGGTGAAGAAGAAGAATCGGGCTTTATCTTTGCATCAATTTTGAAGTATTTTTTTCATCTACTAATAAGCTACTCATTATTAATCATTTCCATATTAATTTATTATTTTATCAATGTTGTTAAAAAATATTGCTATATTTGTACTTATTATTTATCTCTTTTCATTATTGGTTGGAAAATAATTGGAAGGACAAATTTTTTATACCATTTAGTCCTTACATTATACAACCATATATTTTATATTTATAAACTTTTTGCACAAATTTTTGTTTCATTGTAGAGTGTTTATTTATTTATTTATTTTAGTTTCATTTGCACATTATGAGGGAGTTCATGATATGCAAACAAGTGTATAGTTTTTAAATGAATCCAACTTTATGCAATAAATATAAATTTTATTTCATCAATCCAGTGGTCATAACAAACCAAAAATGTGCCTTATATAAAATTCAACAAACTTTGTAACAGATTGCATTTATAACATAAGGATATTTTATGATAAAAGTGAATCAGTATGTACAAAGTTTGAAATAAAGATAACATCAATTAGATGAAAAAAAAAAAAGAGAAGAGTATAGGTTTATTTCTTAAAATTGTAAAATGATCCTAGTCTCATGGAAAAAAGTCTTAAAGTGTTCCTCAAAATATGCCCCATTTCACCATAATAGAATCATTTTCATTGTTAAGATGTCGATTTTCACCAATTTAAGTGTAATTTTCCTAATAGATGGCTCATATCACCAAAGAAGCATCGATTTCATCATTTCAACGTTAATTACTTCCAATTGAAGCCTATTTCACCATACTTACGCCTATTTCACCATTAGCCAAGCTTTAAGGAAATAAGTCTTAAAAGTATGAAAATGATATTTATATAGTGAAATAAGCTTTATTTTGAGGAAATAAACTTTTAGATGGTAAAAATGGGTTATTACAGTAAAATAGGTTTTCTTAGTGGGAATGATCATTGAAATGATGAAAAAGGATATTGGCATAGTTCAATAGGCCTTAATTGAAGGAGATGGGCCATAAAATAGTGTAACAATAAAAATTGTATTTTTGGTAAAAAAGGTGTAAGACTGGTGAAATGTACCTTATATAGAAGAAATAAGCCATGAAGTGATGAAAACAACATTACTATACTAAAAAAGGGAATGCGATTATAATATAATGAAATATTAAAATTTTATTTCTTGAATATGATTATAATAAAATTAAAATTGCATATCAATTTGTTTTTTAAATATCAAATTTTCATTTCTTGGATACACAATATTATAATAATATAATTAAATATTTACCCCTTCCAAGATGCAATGCGATTATAGATTGTCAATTATAAAAAGTTTATATCATCCACAAATAATAAAAATAAAGTGAATCGTCAAGTTAAAGTAACTTTACAATATTAAATTTAAATATGGAACTTAAATTTCATTGAAGAAATTTGTACATTAAGAAAGATCTTCCAAGTGAACTTTCTTGATACTTGTATGAATATAACTGACTAAATACATGCTTCATTTTTTGTCAAAAATTGTGCGTATACTTGACATCATATAAAATTGATTCAATGATTTGGGTTATAACAATTATTATAGCTAATAATGAAAATATAAAACATAAAATATTAGTAATGTTGTCTTATATTATTTTAAAAAAGAAAAAAATTTTATGCAATTTACTATTATATATATTTGTAAATAATTGTACACATTGATTCAATTTTATCTTAATTTAATTTAGATCCACCTTTAAATCATAAATTCAATGTGTCAAAGAGATTAACATAAAGATAGCATAATACAAATGATGATGAAGTATTTGCCTTTATCTATACATCAATGTAGTAGTATTGTTTTATTCTTCTAATATTAAGCCACTAACTATTAATAGTTTCTATTAGTTTTTTATTTTTTCCATGATGTTAAAAAAAATATTATTTGAAACTACTAATTTAATGTTTAGTTCAATGTTTTTAAATCAATTACAAGAAAAATTTTCTTTTCCGTTTAGTCTTCAAAATAGTATAACCACATACTTTGTAATTACGAACCTTTTACAATAATATTGTTTTGTTTCTTTTCTTCTTTTTTTTTTTTTTAATTTCAATCAAACGTTGTGTGAGATTTTAGGATATAGAAACATTTTTACAATTTGTAAATCAATCCATATTTACACAAATATTATAATTTTTACTTTATTTATGAAGATACGGCAAACAAAAAATCCAACAAATCTTATACAAAATGATTCACTTCTATTCCATTTTATTTCACTTATATCCTTAAGCCATGGCCTTAATGTGTTAAAGAGATTACCATTAAGATAGCATGAAGAAGGCGAAAAAGAATAATTGGTCTATTGTTTTTGCTGGTATGTGATGAAGCAACTCTTAAGGGAATAAGCGAATCAAAGTCCATGGTAGATCAAGGAACTAAAATGCATTGTGTGTATCATATGCACCTTGCGAAGCTTGAATTTTTCCAAGAACTCCAGCTACAGTTGAAAATAATCAAAACAAAAAATTGACCAAAAAATTAACAATTAAATTGATGACTAATGGAAAAGCTAAACATACAAGTAATGTAAGCAAAAAATCAATAATTAAATTAATCACTTCATCCAAATGCTCACACTACTAATATTCTATGGAGATTACCTTCAATACCACAATTAGTTAGATAGCCCAAGTAATCATTCTTCTCAATTTCCCAAAATTGAGCAAACCATTCCATGACACCAACCCATACTGCCTAGAGTGAACACCATATTTACTCTTAATGAATGAATCGCTAAGGTTAATGGAAAAATACTACAATTGAGTAAGGGCACCATAATCAAATTTTGGCTTATTCAAATTCCGGCTTATTTAGGTGTCCTGTTAAATAAAAACTTAACCATGAATGTAGCAGTTCTCTTGCCACTAAAAATAAGCAGTTTAGCAACCTATTTTACCAAAACTAAGTTCATAATTTAAACTATGTAATAAAATTTTCATTCATAAATCTAGATGTAAAATTGATTTATTCTTTCCATTGTAAACTCACACCAACATGTTAAACCATTTTCTTTTTTTCTTTTTTCTTTTTTTTTTTTGTTAACAAGAAGTTAACATATCATCTAATTAGTATGAAACATAAAAATACCTATAAATGCCTAATTTTTGCCTTCTTTTTTTAATTTTTAAAATAAGGTTAAAGGGTCCTAAATTAGAAAAAATACAAAAAAAAATAGAAAAATAAGAAAACCCCCAAAAATAAGAGACTTAGGAAAAAAATACAAAAAAATGAAAAAATTTAGAAAAATTTATAAGAAATTTAAAAAGTCACATTTGAAAAAATAGGGAATTTAAAAAATTCTTTAGATAATTTGAATAAAATAGATTTTTAATTTAATTAGACTTAAAATAAAGGAACATTGGACCTCAGGTTGACCTAGTCCATGTGCAATTTAATTGCACATATAGACAAGGCATAAGCTCACAACTTAATGGATAAATGTATAGACATTACAATTAGGTTTAATTAGAGATCAAGGTTTAATACTCATTGGATGCATAAGAGTACTTTTTTTTATCTTTTTCCTTTTTTCAACCCACGCGTGGCCACATGATAGGCTATTACTGGGCCATGTGTCTAAAATTGACACATGTTTTGTGATTAGTTTAAACAATAAATTTTCTTTCTCTTTTTTCCTTCTCCCCTTTCCTTTTTTTTTTTTCCTTTCATTTTGTCATTTAAATAAAGAAAACACAAACACAAAAAGAAAGTCCATTAACATGCATACAGTAGGAGAGGAGGAAATTGATTGTTTTAAAATAGATAAAGAGAGACTCAATTCTGATTTTTTTTTTTTTTTTTTTTTGAGGAGGGGGAACCAACTTTTGAAAATAGGAACTCTCTCTCTCTCTCTCTCTCTCTCTCTCTCTCTCTTACCGTCTGATCCCTCTCTCTCTCCTTCTCCAATCGGGTATATTTGAAAAGCGAAGTTAAATTCGGGATGTTAAAAAGTGATATCCGTTCAGAGTTTACTAAATTAACCCCTGAATCTAGATCTCTTGTTTTCAAAAAGCCGTTTTAGAATTTTTTTTTTTTTTTATAGACCAATAGCTAAGTTATAACCAATCCACCCAATTGTTTATAACTTAACTGTTTTTCCCGACTCCGATTAGGTAGTGACTCCAATACCTTTTCAAATAAAAAAAACGGTTTTTTTTTTTTTAAATCTTAGTTGAGGATCGGTATTAAACGGGTAAGATTTAGTATTGATCGATTTAAAGAAGGCTTAATTTTATAAAAGAACTGGGAGGGTGAAAAATTAGGCTTGATCATACCAATTTAAAGACTTATCTTAACTAGCTAGTGAGGGAAATAGAGAAGAAAAAAGCCAGGCAATAGATCAATGGCTCTGCAACAAAATTAGATAATTTTTTGAGGTTATAGGCCGCATCATATCATCATGACTCAAAACATCCCAATGCATAGATGAAGAGATATGACATTATGATTATCCATAGTAAGTAATATGATTACGTCTGGTAAGTTGAAGAACTACCCTCTATAGTATATGAAAGACTCGTAACTCCTAGTAGGCTAAAGACACACTTACCTTTCCAAAGGTCATCTTCAAATTAGAAGATAATGCTCAATTAGTCATATCTTTCTTCTTAGAACAGTGCCTCGTTGCATTAAGTATAACAGTATCTCTATACTCATTTCCCACAAAGTTAACAAGTTTATATATATTCTTATATCGATCTATCTTATCAATCACTTGAACCGCCATGAATGTACATTTGTATATTATAAAAAAAAACAATTGTCAAAGGCATTTTAAATGATAAATTAAGAAGTATATACCATTCCTTTGATCTCCTCATCAATGTCTTTTGCATGCATAAACTTAATTAGATAAACCCTCAATTTACACTGCTCAAAACACATTGGGAAAAATAACTTACTTTTATAATATCAACTTCATATATAGACTTAATTAACCATGTTTACTCTTCTTTTTTGAAGTAACTAATCATCAAGCATTAAGGAATATTATCATCTCACACGAATTGGTCAGGTACATTGTCTGCTCTTAAAATATTCTAACTTGCCATTGGTTTTTTAAAATGCCCAATACCTTCTTCTCTAAAGCCGACATCATAAAACATTACATCACAAAATTCTAACTAAACAAAAAATACATTAATCTAATAAATTTTTTTTATATTATGATCATTGCAAACTATAAATTGGTGGTGCCATACCACTTTTTTAACACATTGAATGACCCTTGTAGATCCTTTTTATATTTGTCGCGTCATAATATTGGATAGTCTCATTTACCATATCTATTATAATTAACCACCAATGCGAATTTGATGGATTTATTGGAATAACTATCTAGAAAAATAAATAAATAAATAAATAGTGCTTCTTAATAATTTCCCTAACTATAACATCACACTAAATATGTTAAATTCAAATATCATAACTTATCACATGTACTTAAGGAGCCCATATATTTATCTTCATCTTTAAACAACCTTACATACTGTGCCACTTTAACTATATCTAATAATATATTGTGCTGTAATAACAATAAACATTTGTAAAAATTTACAAAGTAATAAAAATATGTTAAATAAATATAAGTAACATCTCTTCTCACCACAAAATACACTAGAAGAAATCATGTCCTCCATAACGGATTCTTCATCCTCTCCATTATATTTAGTATTATTACATTTACATTAATAACCTGTATCCAAATATTATATATGCTAATGTAAATACAAAACAATTTAACATAATTTTTCAAACATATACGTTATGTTCATGCAGTACTAATTTCACATTTATTTAAGTTACTAATACATTATATGCAGAATATTTATTAAGAAATATCATCATCACTTAACTATTCACCCACTTGTCATTTCTCATGTATAAAAGATCCTTCTTAGTCACAAATTCTTGCTTCAAATTAACTAACCATTCTCTGTTTTGTAATTTGAAATTTTTTAAATAAACAACAATATAAAAGTTATATTAACGTTTAAAACATTAGTTCAATACTTACTTCCAATCCTCATTGTAGTCAAATATGTAGTCAAACACTTATAGTTAACTGAGATCAAGTTTTGACAAGATGCTCTTGTGACATCTACATGGTAATGTTGCATAAAGATACTATAAAACACATAACAACAACAATAAAATTACAAGTACATTTTATTAAGAAATATAACCATCACAAAAAAAAAAATTATCCATTTATTATTAGAGGGATAGCGTGCGATATAACTAATGTGGGAGCTTTGCCTTTGGTTTTACATGGCCGAAAAGATTTCTTCTTCATGTTTAGGAGGTACAACAATAACTTATATCTTAATGGTGCTTTCTTAACTCTATTTTTTATGTCAATTTTATCCCCTTCATCATTTTCTAAAGATGTCACAAAGATGACACTATTTTGATGCCTGTATACTTGACTCTCAATAATGCTATCATTTGAAACATTTAAATAAATCATATCAATATACTAATAAAAAAAATAAGAGTAATTTTCTATTTGCCATTTCTCTTACTAACATCTCTCCATACGAAGGGATTGTATATATGTATACTGTCATACAAGATTATACATGAGATTGAGTTGCAATTTCTAATTTGCTATTATACTAATGAAAAGAAATCTTATCTCTTCTTTCACAAGTTGATTGTTGCCCATATCTATTGAGCTCTGCTAACACGATTCATAGCTCTCTTACTGCAACATAAAAACATTATAAATTAAACAACTTACACACGTTATATGATTGGAAAAAGGCAAATATTGTTACCTTAGGACTATTCACGTTAGGTACAACACATTCTTCAACTTTCTTTTTCTACTTGTACACTCTCACCAATGTCTTTTTGTGGTATGTATTTAACTGGTTCAATAGCTCTTACATGTCTACATGAAGGGGAGGTACGTTGCTAACATTTACACTATCAAGCTCATCCAAAAGCTACCTGAACTTGAAGTTTTGGTCAACGAGCCTTTCCTTGTTATCTCCTGTAAGTGTAGTGTGAATAACATCTAATGCTTTCCCTATGTTCCTCTCAACTGTAGTTATACAATATGAATTCAATACCTCCATGCTCAACTTTGTCATTCCCTACTGAATCCATTAACCACAACCACCCCCCCTTCATTAAGACCCTCCTTATCCTCATTTTAATCTCCAACAAACTAATATTCATTTTGCTATTCAAAGTTTAGGCCATGCATTGTACCCATCTTACCCTTATTTGTAACTCTACTATTAGGATTGTTCGACAATGGAATAGCAAATAATATAAACTCAAAATCATACTTCATATTTTCATTTATTGTAGCCAAATCTTTATGAATACCATCGACATCTTCACGCAATTTCATCTACTCTTTCTCCATGTTAGAAAGTTATGAGTCAAACATCAACAAGAAAGAAATTATCAAAAGTTTACTTACAGTTGCAATGAAATTACCATAGTTGATCAAATAGGAGTTTTACATACCTGAAACATTTTTGTATGTACCAACATTTCCCTATGCGCTTCATTACTTGAATTTAAACCAATCCAAAAAACAATCTGTAAGACATGATTAAAAGTTAACATAGCTACTGAAGAATAGAATAATTAAATGATTTAAAATAAATAACATGTACCTTTGCCTTAGGAATCTTATTGAAGTAAGTAATAACTTTCCTTATTACACTATCTGTCCATATCTTCACCCGACGAGTAAAGGGACTTGATGGTACAATATCAACACATCCTAAAGTGACATTATCAACAAAAAAACAACTACAAACCACATAAATCTATCATTACTTATTTAAACTTTAAAAAGATGAGGCTAAATAATACTTAATAATGGGATATACCAATAAAAGAAGGGTATATCCAAAAAGATACTTTCTTCCGCAAATCTTACAAGGTCTTACTCCCGTGCAGAGTCTTTCCAATGTAAAAGTGGCCCAATTTGTATTGATAATATTATCCGTGTTTGCTACTATGGACCAATGATCCCTAGGAATCATGTTTCCCGCATATGGTGTTGTCAATCGATCAAGAAACCATAAAACTAACATACGTCTAAAAGAACCATCTACAAGAATATTATCTTCTAATACTTTTCCCTTAATGCTAGTAAAGGTTACAACACCAAACTTTGATTTAGTCGATATAATCATCTCATCCAATGCAGTTACTCAAAGAATGTATCCATCAAAGCTCAACTCTAGTATATTCTTAACATCTCTAATGGATAAAGTACCACTTTGGGCATTTATGCATAGCTGACAACTTTCAGCATCAACATCAAACCTATCAATAAGCCAAGCAAGTATCCCTCTGTTCATCTTCCCACATTACATATAAGGTATGGCTCCAAATCCCAACTCAACTACCATTTCTTTTTCTTTTTTTTTTCTGAGCACTCAACTTCCTTAAAACTTTAGCTACTCGATTAGAATTACATCATGTTTGCAGCTACATTAAAATTCACGAATTGTTAAATTAGTTATCATAATATTGAAAGATAACGAAGTAACAAAAATACAAAGAATATTTTCTATATTTTTACCTTCTCTAAACAAAAATTCAATAGATTAACTCAAAAGTGATATTATATTCTCCAAATACTTATATACTCTAATTGACATAGGTTAAATGCTAAAAGTATTCTTAACTTGCTATAATGACCATGTTATAAAAAGAATTGACTTCATTCCTTAACATTATTATGCATGGCTAACATGTTTTACTTCATGTACATGGTCAAATGTTTACCACATTTTCTTTAATACTTAGCAAGTCTTCATATGCGCCTGCTTCAGCATTTCCCATATCATCAAATTGCTACTTCTCCTTTTTGGAAAGTGGTTTCCATTTACCAATTGTTTGTGCATGTACCTACAAATATCATCTCAACTATGGAGGACAAGCTTATATTTAATACAAATACATAAACAGATATATAGTAGTTACAACTATCTCTCATAAATAAATTATAATATCCACTTGCTATAGTTTTTGAAAGATGTAAACTAAGATAACCATACCTTATGTGTCATTCTTGCTTTTCCTTTCCTCTATCCATATTTCCACTCTTCTTTGTTGTAAATAACTAAAATTAAATTCTTATTAGTTCGCGATAACTTCTATTATAAATACATAAATGTTACATCATTAATACGAAAAAAATATATATAACTATACTTATAAGTAAAGAAATTTCAGTTACTAGTCAAAAGCATATTTGTGAAAAAAATATATAAAACTGCACTTATAAGTAAAAAAATTCCATAGTTACTGGTCAAAAGCATATTGGTGATATGACTCTTGATAAAATCCATTTTGGGATTGCAACAAATGGATTTGTAAGTTCGGAAAAGGATTTGTTAAGGCTGTCTCTCATTATCTTGAACAATCTTAGCGGTCTAGACGCCTAATATGGGCTTATGGTTATTGACAAACCCTAACTAATCTTATCCATTATGGGTAAATAGAAAAGAATTTATGTAACTTGTTTTCATTACTTGTGTTGATGAAATTCTAAACGTTGATTTGTTTCTACGTTAGCCCAAAATCTCAAACAAAATACTCTTAGGAGTCAGCATTCGTTGCAATAACAAACACAAATGAATCTAAAAAGTAAAATAATAGTCTTATAAAATCCATTATTATAAAGTGTTAAAATAATAACATAAGTATTCAACTTTCATTTTACTTCTATTTCATACATAATCCTAAAATCTAATAGATATAAACATTACATCTAATGAAAACAAGTACCACATCTATACGATAAAAAATCCAATCCTATCCAAAACCCCTTTCACAAATCAATCTAGCAAGAAACTACTTGTAGTGGAACACCACCTCAATGTTAAGCCATAATTTCCTAGCAACAAGTCTCAACTTAACTTCAATTTCTTTTCTTTTCAATTAGTGAATTTAGAGAAAGACATGATGGTAACCTTAGATTAATCAAAATCTAAGAATTCTCATAACAAAACACAAACAACCAAACCCTATATCAAACCTAAAGGCCTTATAATTTCTCGTGCCTATTGTCAAATTGATGATCATTAATATCTTTATTTAATTAATCTACACAATGTGAAAATGCATATTATAACTACTACCGATTGACGGATCCATGGACTTTCCTAGTAAAAGCCTAAGCAACTCAGGTAAGCAATGATAACATCATCATGTATTGACTTCTTTGGACATTATTATAATACACAAACATCAATTATATGATTAATATTTAGTCTAAAACGTGCATTAGCATTAGTATAGAATGCAGGTAATGGTACATCTTCAATCTGCATCAAGTGAATTATTAGGAATCTTACTATAAATACTCTCAAACTTAATTTTAAACTAGGGAAAATATTACAAATGTCAAATTCAAAAAGCGCAACAATTCTAAAAAAACTAAGAAAGTATGGTAACCTATCAAATTTTAGAAAGAGGGAAATATCACCAAAGAAAAGTAATTCCAAAGCCGTCTCTAATTCTATAACTTAAGGGTCCACTCACAATGTTAGTGATCATAAAGTTAGTAAAGGAAATAAGCATAAGCCAGTGAATCATTTAGATAAGTGTGTAACATCTAAATTGATGGTAAGTGTCCTATCCAATCAATTATGTTTATCGTTTAATATAATCTGGTTTGTTTTTATTGAATTTAGATCCTTAACCATCCAAACTAGAAGATTAAATTTTTAAGCATGATGTGATGTTTATATATATATATTGCATCACACTTCCTCTACTTATAGCCTAATTGGACCACTAATGAAATGGAGATGTCAAATAAAGACTTGAACTCTCAATCTCTTACTCAAAGTTTAATTTTGTATATATCAAGAATTTTTAATGTTTTATTTAAGATTTTTTTCCTATAAATAAACCTGTATAAGAGCTAGTTCCGAACTGTAAACTAGCTCGACCTGTGAAAGGTTGGACTGAACCATCAGGCCTTAAAGACCTAGGCAATTCAAGAGAGTGGAACTACCCAAACCAGCAATTCCTGAACCATTGGGTCAACCCACCCTTAAACTGGCAAGTCAGCTCAGCTGATTCACCTCTTCAAAAAAAAAAAAAAAAAGATAAATAGAGGGAGAAAGGAGACCATTAAGTCAGAAAGAAATAATTAGATAATACCCATTAGGTTATAATATGTTAAAACTACCTTCTTTGCAATGGTGAAGGATAATTTTTTAAAAATAATATCATCAAACTAATAATAAATGATTAATTATAAATAATTAAGTGTTAATGATATATCAAAAATTCAATTTAAGTTAATGTAAGTTTTTTTTTTTTTTGTAAAACTTGTCAAATATTAAGAACTTAAATATGAGAAAATAATAAAATTTGAAAGGGAAAAAATAAAAAAGTTAGAATCATATTAAGTTGAAAATTAATTTAAAAAATTAGAAATTATTAATGAATTAATATACTTTAAAAAAAAAAAGAGAAAGGAAGTTATATTATTAGAATCTATTAATGTATTTAAAAAAATAATGAATTTCATAAAAAATTTAAATATTAAAAAAAAACGATTTAGTGGTTGAACTAAGCCCAAAGTTGCCTTCCTACAGGCCGATCACGATTCAACCATGATTAAGCCTGTGAACCAATAATTCCGAGTTAGTTTAGAGTTACGTTAACTCACTAGTCAAGTCTAATTATAAATATGGCCTCGTTATAGAATTGCTATTAATTTCAAATGTGGGAAATCATAAATCCCTAATTGATTTCAAAAAATTGGCATACTATCTTTCATGCAGACAAAAAATGCAGCAATCAAAGATAGTGAAAGAAAGATTGCTGTCAAATGTAAACTTGAATTGACAATTGCTGATATCAATTATAAACCCATGGATGAGCATCCAATGGAAGAGAACCTTATTTCTAGCTATCCCAAAGTTAATGCCATTCCCTTATGCCATTTTTTTTTTTATTCCCCTTATGGTAGATTCCTCATGCCGGTTAAGTGATTAGTAAAATGATCTACTTGGTTTGAAATTTCACAGTTATGAATTAACTTTTTTGTTCACTGTAGAGTATATTAGCAGTAGCCCAGTTTCTCTTGATTTTGTTACCCTACCAATGCATGAAAATGGCTTGAATGCTTCTGCTATAAATGTCAATGATAACACCAATCATAGTGAAGTGACTGGCTATGAAAGTGGTGTAAAGACCACCAATGTAAATCATCAATACTATGACTACGATGCTAGAGAAGTAGCTGATCAAAGCTACAAAAGAGGACATGGTATAAGAGCTTTACTTTTGAGAAGCCAATTATTTCTTACTTATGTCAAAGAGCTCTTTGACATAGTTTTAAGTCCTCCAACAGTATGCCAAAATCTTGAAAAGAGTCATTTCAAATTGGCAAATGAGATACTCTACCTAGATTTTGCAAGAGAACTGATGGACTGTAAGTGTCTTAACTTCGCAAAACTAGCTTATCCTCTCTTTCTAAATATCACTTAGAAATTAAGAGCTTGCATCACTTTGGAAAAATTAATTGAGGAAATCAATGATGGTAAGACTTATGCTACTATTGTAACCTTACAAGTGACAAGTTACCTGTTGATGGAATCTATGCATTGAAGAACAAAGATTTATACGACAAAGAAATGACGAGCGCAATGTAGGATTCGGGGTGAAGGAATGGATTCTCAACCTATGATGCAAAACCAATTGCAAATGATATTGAAAAAATGGTATTGAGTTGGTTGATTGAGGAAAGCTTACTTAAATTTGCATTCTAACTTTTTCATAGTATAAGTGCTTTATGACATTTATTTATATAAAAGTATAGCGTTCTATAAAAGAAAGATGAATCAATCATTTTTTATGATTAGATGAGTGAATGATTACAGTATTCATACTTTAGAAATAGAAAGCAATTTAGTTGCCAATTCTCAAAAAAAAAAAAAAATGAATGCATCACGTCATTCGTTATACCATCAAACCAATAAGCAACCTCATTTATTTTTTTAGGTTAACCTAAACTTGGTTTTATAACTAAAACCAAACCCAAATTCCACCAAAACCCTCTTCAATATCAAATCAAATGCAATAATGACAAAGACAAAAATCTTATACAAACCAAATAGTACAATCTTAACACATAATCAAACCACATAAGAAATGCACAAACTTTAAACACCCACAACAATCTATTACAAAAAGAGAAAAAGGGTAGAAGATAATAACTAAGATTGAATCCATCAGCCTGGCAATCGTTACAAGTAAAAGCTTGAAACCAAATCTTATTAGGCTAAAAGATTAGAGGTTTCTATTATATAACATATGAAAGAAGAGAGTTAGGAATTTAGGGTATGGAAGCTAAAAAGGGTCTCCATGGAGAGAAGGATGGAGAGACAGAAAGAGGAAGAGAGGGGAAGAGAGAGCCATCTCAATTAGGAAGAGCAATGGCTATAATTTATAAGATTAAAATTGTCGACTTTAAAAGAAATCAAATCCTTCTTATCACATTTCCTAATCTAGTGTAGAGAAAGACAGTTTAGAATTCTCATACTAGGTTTTGGTTATGAAAATTTATGTCGACCAAAACCTCATGAGAGACAAAAATAACAAGAGAGGATAAATTAATAGTGGAAAAAGGAGAGATTCACATAAACGGTTGCATAATCATGGAATGTATAGGGTTAAGACAGAATATTGGAGATGGCAAATTACTTTTATAAAAAATTACACCTTTACAATACAAACAAACCTTAATACACTAAATGACATTACAATCAATTAGGGTTTTCAGTCAGAAACATGGTAATCTGAATTTTCTATATGCTATGTTTTCATAAAAAAATTAAACAAAAAATTTTGCCTTTTTATGGAGGTAGACAATGGAGACAAACTCACGAAACTTCATTAGGTATCCGACGAGAACACCTAAAATGTAGATTGCAACGCAATTGCTAAGGAGAGAATATAGGGAGAGTGGGGAAGCAAATGCCATGGAGGGAGAGAAGATTGACGATACAGTTAAACAGAGAAGACAGATGAGAAGGTAGGAGGGAGAGCAGACAAATGACATAGAGAAAACACGTACTAAAAAAACTCAAATGTTTTACTAGTTTAATCAGTAATAGGTAAATAAGGATATAAACGTATCAATGGTTGGGATTTATTTTTAAAAAATCAACGGCTAAAATTAATACGGGACGAGTCTTGTATATTTTTTAGATGGGACTGTAGAAGTTCCCCTCTACATGTCAAGTCTTCTAAGGATAACGGTCCTAAATTATATGGGATGTGGGGTATAGTTACTATTCATGCGATATGAATTCTTTCGAGATTTCAAGGGCGAGCAAACGGAACTTAAAAAATTCAACTACCTTGGTATAATTCCTACTATCATTTATCATTTCTTTTCCTTTTCTTTTTCTTTTTCTTTTTCAATAATCATAACGCTTACAAGCTTCTATTTTTTTCTCGAGGAATTTTTGAGGAGGAAAGGAGAAAGGTTTTTACATCATCAAATATGGAAGTTGGCACTATTTTCATCGTCATCATACAAGGGCATAACTATAATCACGCTCCTTAAGTTTCCCATATTCACAATCCAAATTGGATAATCCAAAGTTACAAACCATCCATCGCTAATTGCCATGGATATAGACTATATAACTTACAATTGCAAACCATCACTCTCTTCCGTATCCCTCCACATGCCAATGCAATACATAATGTAACTTATAAGATATAATTGATTTGGCCAAATCCAAAGCCAAAGACAAAAGATGTTCTAAAAATTGTAATTAATCTGTAGATCCTCTACAAACTTACCTAGACTTGGAGGAAAATATACAAGATAATTTACTTTAAAATATATACACATTTCATATAATTTCACCAAAAAAATATAACGATACTCAATCAATCCATCTCAAAACAATTCTCACAATTAAACCATGTAATCTATGAACTTTTCATCACTAGACATAAACAAGTTAATGATTTCAAAATCCAAAGGTAACATTGATATAAGTCCTTAATGTCGTGCTTATTTTCCCCACTCTCAATGTCCTTAAAGTATTCTATTCATTTTAACTATAACATCCTAAGGTCAATTCAAGCGAGTTATACTTTAAGCAAATTGCCAAGGACCATACTCCGATACCACTTCAAAACTATTATACTCCAAAATAGAGAGTTGTAACAGCCCTTGTTATGCAAACCAACATAAGCTAGAAGCTACTCACTTTAGCCACTAACGTAGGTATAGCTTACACAAAGCATTTACCACTTCCTCTCTTTAAGCCATCTAATTCTGAGTCTAATAGATAACAACCTATGATGGAACAATTCAAAAAAACTTTGGAAAATAAACTTATGACTTAAATAATTGAGAAAATTAAACTCTATAAATTTTTTAGAGGATAAAAATCTCAATTTCTACAAAAGCTTTAAAAATAAAATGAGTTGAGAAAATAGAATAATTAATAAAAGGGTTTATAAAAGATCGTAGATTAATAAAGCATAGTAATAGCACCTATAATTGAAAACTAGAGGGTTACTAATAAAGATCCTATTAATTTCCATACAAGTCAGTAAATTTGTTAGATAATTAAGAGCATGGCCCATTAGTTTTAAGTCTCACTCTCTAACCCCGTTCTCTAATCTTTTTTGAGACTTGGTGTAATACTAGTAGGACTGTTGGAAACCTGCAAAACAACTAGAGGGGTGTGAGCATCAATTTTCTCAATAAGTAGGATAGAGATAATAACACATATTAGTCATCAAGTAAGCAAGGTTTTCAAGTAAGGTTAATTAAGTGCAATGCATATTTATGCAAATGTTTTCACATAACATTGATTAGTTATTGTGAAATCAAAAAAACTACGCCTACTCTAATCCGGGTTTTAAGGAGTTTCACATTACACACTTTACGAATTGGAACCAAACCATAGCTAATGCAATGGATTAATATGCTTTGGCCAAGACTTCACTTTGAACTACGGTTCCCAATCTTACCGTAATCTCCTCGCTTGCCACTTAGTTCAACTAAAGGTGGGGAAAGGACCATTTTTGCTATCTTCATTAAGGGTCCATGTTTGGCCTGAGATTTATAGTCGTTCCCCCAAATGAGTTGTGATGCAAAACCAGTTGGAAGATAGGTCGAGTTTAAATTAATTTGTCTCTTAAGGTGATCAAGCAATTTTCACATAATTCAATCAACACAATATCATAAGACAATTAATACATAAAATCCAACACTCCATAATAGTAATGCAATATCTAAACGCATGCGCTGCACATACATTAGCTAATATTTTACAATTACAAACATGATATATACTAAAGTCTTTAAGTATACTCAAGCAATACTCCAAAGTACGGTGAAATATTGATCCTACTTACATAAAATTCAATCACTTGCTAACTCGGTTGTTTAATTTATCCCATTTTCGAGAATTCCTTATAAATTTAGTCAATTTATTATGTTAGTAACTACATAAGACATGGAAAACCATTTACTTGCTCATTCCCTGGAAATTAAGTTGATTTGTAACTAAATTATAAGTTATGTTACTATTAATATAGGAAATTAGAGTTATTACATTAAAGAAATATACCTTTGATACCCTCTAAGCTATCCCCTAAGTCAAAATGTTACAAATATTTACTAGAGAAGCTTTTACGATATCCTCTACACCTCATAATCATTAAAGTTCACTATGGATTTAGCTTTTGCATCAATCTCTAAGGTTAGTAAATCGTCAAGATTTTCAATAAACACCTTTTAAGCTAATTTTTAAGCTAAATCACTCTTGAAGTTCTAAAATTGGAAAGCATTTGAGTTATTCTCTGAACCATACTAAAGTTAAAAGTTTTAATAGGATTATCTTCTGAATCATGCTCTGAGTCTGATAACTACCCAAGATTTCTTACAAATTACTTTCCGAAACAACTTCTGAGTCCCCATACTTATGTATTTCACATCAAATATCCTCTAAGGCACCTTTTGAACCAACCATGTAGTTTATTCAACTTTTAGATCTTTTGGTAGAATATTCTTTAAGCTTAGTCAACTTCAAATTCCTTAAGAGTTCATTATCTAACTCAACCTTTGAGCCTCTTCTATCTATACTTCTCTTTGAATTTTGCTTCTAACTAAACCTTTGAATCAGTATCGAATAGAACATTTACCCTTACTTCTTCTGAGATACCATCTGACTTTGTTATCTTATTGAGTTTTTAGGAAAATTATCCTTTGACCAAGCTTCTGAATCCCTTATTTTTATATTTTATTCATAATTCTTGATTTTAACTCACTCTCTAAATATCAATCTAGTTCAAAACTCATTTTCCAAAATCCTCTGAGTTATCATTTACCTTCATCCAATTCCCTTATAACCACTTCATTGGTCACTTCATTAATCCATTTACTTTTAACTCCAATCAAAACTAACCGGAATAACACCCCAATGCATGGTTCTCAGTTTCATTACATCCAAAATCCTAGTTTATCACATCATAACTCATTATTTTTTCCTAAGTCCCATATCACCAAATTATTCATATAAGTGACTTATACTTGATTTTTTTTTTCTTTACTTCTCTTAACAAAACCCCTTCAAGCAGCACCAATATACCACAATATCTACCAATAACCAATAGAGCTTAGAGGCTAAGTAAAGTCTTTGGGATAAATATATTTATTTGTTTCCAAAAATACCATTTTAATCATGATTTACAACTCAAAAATTCATAGAAAATAATTTTGTGAAAAATTTCTTCATGGCATTTTAATATAATTATACGAAAATTTCGAAGTCAAAATTACATTATTAGACTTATTTATTTCAACATTGAAAAGTGTTTAGTTTTATTAATTTCTTAAGTATGTACACTATAGCTATTAAATTTTTACAAAATAATATTTTTTTCCTATAGTCTAATATGAAAATAGTTAGGAATTAATTTTTCTAAAATTTTTCGAATAATTTTATATTTTTATAAAATTATATAAAATCGAACTAAATTGGAACCTCACCAAAACACTTAACTCCAGCTACTAGTAGTGGATGCTACTTTGTCAATTTGCCTAGATCATAGGTCTACTGTCACTTGGTGGTAACCACTTACACTCAATACCACCCTAACTGCATATACTCCTATAAACTCAAATTATACTTGATTTTTGTATTTTTTTAAAGATTTTTCTTCTTTAATTAATTTAAATCACTCAAACTTATCCTAGAGCCTAAATTTCATGTACAAACTAGTGGAGAGTGTTTCCAATTTTTCAAAACTTGCAAATCACACAAATGAATCTCTCTCCCTCTCTCTCTCGCTCTCTTAAATTTCAAGCTCAAACAATGCTAATTTACATGCTTACTTTGTCTTCATCCTCTAAAACTTGTCTCCCAAATTCCACATGCCCTATTCCACTTAATCTAGCTGTCTTTGGTATATTTTTATCATTTTTTTATTTAATGAAGTTCCTTAGCATAATTTACATTAAATAGGGCATTTTAGGTAATTACATATATATAATAACACTTAATAATTACACGTGAGGTATACGCATATATTCTATACATTATTTCATGTTATATAATATTTTTATTTCATATGTAATTTATTTTTAATTATTTACAAACTAATGAAACAGATTTGATGTATTTATAATAAATAATACATATATAGTTAAATTATACTATTTTGGCTTAATTATTTTTATTTTATTATATTTCTAATATCTAAGTTTATAGGATGTCTCAACTAATATTTTGAGTCTATTTATAAATTTTTAGATTATTTAAGTTAATTTTACTAACAACCTAACTTACTTGCTTGAATAACTATGATAACTATGTGAAATTATGAAACTCACAACATCTATAACTTATTTTAAAAATATCAACAACTAAAGTAGTTTATTGATAAAATAGCATTTAAGAAGAGAGTCATAATTAAATATCATAAGCTGATTAACATAGAAGTACTAAGCATACTATTGTCATTGCATGCTCTCATAAATCTTTATTTTATATAACATATCATGTCTTATTTCATTATATAAGTTGTTTTATTAGTATTGGTTTGTATATCATTTTATCATGTTTATCTTTTTCCACTTCAGTCTTTTTTTTTATCTTATTTTTGTTATGAAAGTTCTTTTCATTTAACTTTTCATGATTGTCTACTCTTATTATTCTACATACTATTTACTAAAATCTCTATAAATGACAAATATTCAATAATTTATATATTCGAATATCATCTTACTTGTATAAAATACTGTATGAGTATAACTATACATTAGATGATTTAATATATATATATATATATATAATAAATATATTATAAGTTATAAAGCAGATAGCATGATAGTGATTTTGATGATATTGAAGATGTGACCACCAAACATTTTCCTCGTTAGGTTGTGATTTTGGTTATCTCTATAAATTTATTCATATTGCAAATTATAACGGGTTATGAAGACTATCATTGGTGTGACGAGTTCCACATTCCAAGGGATTATTGTACATTTTAATTGTTTTGGATAATATTATCAAAAATTGCATAAAATTTTTAAGAGCACACAAAATTTCAAACATAACATGATAAAACTCAGGGAAAGGAAAAAAAAAAAAAGAAGGTGCAAAAAGCAAATCGGTTTCAGAAAAATATTTCTAAGATTATATAATTTAAAATTATTTCTTAAAAAAGCGATTTTAATTTTAACACACATCTATTTTAGTAATATCAATAGTCATGAAAATCGTCTCCATTTGCCTTAATCCTAGGATGATTTTCCTAAGATGGATTTTTTTTATATTTTTCATTTTTTTTTTCCTTTTCCTAATAAAACCCCTCTGATTTGTATTTTTTTTAAAAAAAAAAACAGTCTTGTTATTGGCTTGTTTTATTTTGATAAAAACAAAATTACCATTGTGCCCTGTGAAACTAATATTTACTCACTAAAAAATTGAAGTAGGAGAATTTTAAGATTTGGAATTTTAAGAATTGGTGTTTTTCACACATAAGGAGACATTCTACATTATTATTATTATTATTATTATTATTATTCAAAGTCAAAGAAAAACATCGAAGGAATGAATACTGTAAGGTTGTTTCGATTTCTCCTCCACGGTAAACACACAATCAATCCCATTTCCATATCTCTCCCCATCTCTCTCTCTCTCTCTCTCTCACTACATTACTGTCATTAACTGTGTCATAAGTAGATTAAAGCTGAACAGTGAAAATAATACATGGAAGTGACTGCAAGAGCTCCCGGCAAGATCATCCTCACCGGCGAACACGCGGTGGTCCATGGATCTACTGCCGTCGCTGCCTCCATCGACCTCTACACTTTTGTCACTCTCCGTTTCCCTTCTACCTCCGGTTCGTAACCTTTTGCCCATTTTTCTATCTTTTACTTCAACTGCTAATTCTCACTCATAAACGTCCTTATGAATTCATTAATCTTCTTCCATCTTCTTATAATCAAATCATCGTCTTGCTAATGTTTGTTCAATCGGGTCAGATCATATCCTAGGAAGGGGATGGGGAAAAGGACTAAAAGACTTATGTTTTGTCTTTTGCTTTGATTGTAGGGATCATCAGTTAATGCGATGAGGTGTCCATTTTTGGTACTGTTGGCATTTAACATTGACTTTTGGTTTCTATAAACAGAGAACACAGATGAACTTAAGCTTCACCTGAAGGATATGTCACTAGAATTCTCATGGCCGATTGAAAGAATAAAAGAAGCTCTACCTGATGGTCCCAACCCCAAAACACCACTCCCATGTTCAACAAGGTTTCTCGCATCCCTTGCTTTGTTAGTCGAGGAACAGAATATTCCAGAGGCAAAGATTGGACTTGCGTCTGGCATTTCGGCCTTTCTATGGCTTTACAACTCTATCCAAGGGTATGTTATAGTGGTAGATAGTAAAATTTTCTTGAGGAATAATAACTGGTGATAAGGCTCATAGTGATAATGATGGTGATATTCATTTTGATAGCAAGAATGTTCCAATACATGATTTTGAAGGTTTTAGCTTTCATGTGTCAGGTTTAAGCCCGCAACGGTGGTTGTGACTTCTGAGCTTCCTCTAGGCTCAGGTTTGGGATCATCTGCAGCATTTTGTGTTGCACTTTCTGCTGCTTTGCTTGCATTGTCGAACTCAGTTTGCTTGGATTCGGGTAATCCTCAATGGGTTGCATTTGGTGAAAAGGATCTCGAGTTGCTTAACAAATGGGCATATGAAGGAGAGAAGCTTATTCATGGAAAGCCATCAGGCATTGACAATTCTGTCAGCTCATATGGTATGTAATCTCATAAGTTCTTCCCTTTTGTTGAAATTTTATATATTCTCCTAACTTTGGTTGGTAGTCTTTATTAAGGTTGATTAAGTATCTTTATGAAAAGGGACAGAGTAGTTTTTAGTATGGTCAGGGTTTGTTTTTCCTCCTCATAATCGAACCTCCTGTTTGGATTCTGAGCTATGGGGTTTGCTCATTCATATCAAGCAGATTGTGCATCCTGAGTAACTCAGCCCAAGAGATGCAAGGAATAGCTGTATCTCTACTCAATCATTAGAGACTTCTTATGAGCAGTAATTTATGTGTTATTTACTCAATCATTTGCCTTTCCCACGAAGACATTGTCGACACAGTGCAAGTACTTTCTTCCATGTGATGTTGGTGCCATCCTCTCAATATGATGCTATTATCATCCTTCCTTGATCAATCATTCAGCATGCGTTGTGGAAAGTTCCTATATTGTATGTTTGGTATTAAGTTTCATCAAATCTCCTTATTGATTATCATAATCTTTTGACAAAATACGTTTGGCAGGCAACATGATAAAGTTCAAGTCAGGAAACATGACAAGGATCAAGTCAAACACACCCTTAAGAATGCTTATAACCAACACAAAGGTCGGTAGGAACACGAAGGCATTAGTTGCTGGAGTTTCTGAGAGGACATTGAGGCATCCCAATGCAATGCATTCTGTGTTTAATGCTGTTGATTCTATTAGCAATGAGTTGTCAACTATAATCCAGTCACCTGCTTCTGATGGCATAACAGTTACAGAAAAGGAAGAAAAAGTTGGGGAGTTGATGGAAATGAATCAAGGCTTGTTGCAGTGTATGGGTGTCAGTCATGCATCCATAGAGACAGTCCTCCGGACAACTTTGAAGTACAAATTAACTTCAAAATTAACTGGTGCTGGAGGTGGAGGCTGTGTCTTAACATTGTTGCCAACACGTATCCTCTACGCTGTTTTTTCCTTGTCATTTTCTGATCTATATTTGATCTCTTGTGCTCTGTACATGCTTATTTCATTCTAGACCTAACATGGGCAAGCAATGCTAATTGTTAGAGGAGCATATCTGGACCCAGCTACCTATATTTTGATTACTAGCAATTGCTCTTTTGTCAGCTAAAAATGGTGCCTATTCTTGAAATTATCTGAAAAGAGTTGAACTGGCATTGCTGGTTCTGGTAGTTCAGTATGTTTGGTAAGAACTCAAAAGGCATCAGGATTCACTGTGAATATGAAAATTGGAAAATCGTAACCTATTCATTTTTAGAAATTCCATCTGTCAGCTAGTATGAACGACTAGATTCTTATATTGATTTTCCTTCTATTGCCATTAAATTGGAGATGATGTTTTTTTTTGTATGATCTATAGCATAATATTTCTTTTCTCTCGAGGTCATTTGTCTTACCATGTCTTCCTTGACTGCATTTATCAGTCTTATCAGGTCTCGTTGTTGATAAAGTAATTGCGGAGCTAGAAGCTTGTGGGTTTCAATGTTTGATTGCAGGAATTGGTGGTGTTGGTGTTCAGGTTCGCTTTGGTAGCTCATCTTGATCGTGGCTCGCAAATGCATGGTTCCAATTCCTATTGTTGTATATTAATTTTAATTCTTCTGCTCTACATATAGAGTTCTCCACATGCATGGACAGTTTATTTCAATAAGCGCGGCCACTGCAAAGAAAAGAAAGAAAGCACATGTAGCGTTTGCTTACTGCAAGAGGCTTTAGCTGTTTCTTTTTGTTATTTTTGCTACTCCGGTAAAGACATAAGCTTCTCTCGCTTTCGAATATGAGAAGTGAATAACTTTATCTGAATTCAGGGAAATTTTCGTTTATTCGTGGTGATTTATGTAGTAGTATGAGTACGATGTGCACCTTGGACTCATGTTTCCCGCTGTCTAGCTGAATGTTTTGTTTGTCTTCACTACTTGTTCCCTTTTAGTTTTAGAAGTATACAAACAAAGCAAAAAGACAAAATCAGGGATGCAGAGACAGATCAGATTGGTGTAAATAGGGTGGAAGAAATCAGCCAATGGGAGCTATTAGAAGTCGGCTTAGCATTTGTTCAAATAGGATTAAATTGTAATCGAATTGAGCTTGAGTTACTTCGTAATATATTGAACCAAGTCTAAGTTAAAATCTATTTGGCTTGATAAGCTCATAAACCCAATCAAGCTTAAATATGTGGCGAGTTGTGAA
The DNA here is from genome assembly GCA_024138015.1 of Lumnitzera littorea. Classification (NCBI taxonomy): domain Eukaryota; kingdom Viridiplantae; phylum Streptophyta; class Magnoliopsida; order Myrtales; family Combretaceae; genus Lumnitzera; species Lumnitzera littorea. Next base: position 20,280,583 of record JAMXBB010000003.1, read on the forward strand.
TATTCAATATTAGGATAAGTTTAATTAAAAAGGAAAAAAAAAAAATTAAATAGCCAAATCTAAATGAATGTAGTCTGAGTTGTGCTTAGAACTTGTTAAATAGAATTGTAAGCCATCCTTAAGTTTTAAGCTCGATAGATCTCCAGCTTGATAGAGTTTGTTGGTTCAATTTAGTTTGTTTACAGTTTTTGTCAGAGTCAGGAATATCGAATTAAATAGTGCATCTTGATCCAAATCCCGTCTTTTAATGATACACATGTCAATCCTAAAAAAGTAGGAATATTAATCTATAATACATTTGACAATAAGATGTGATATGGCTAGAAATATGAAGCATAAAAAGAAAATTCAAAGGTTAGAACTCTAAATTCATTTTAATTTAGAATATGATGACAAAACAAATTGATTATATATGTAAAATACCTAATCAGTTGTATAGATTTTTCAAAATTAATCTAGATTTCCCACCCCCACCATCACACCCCCCAAGGCAAGAAATTAAATAGGAGCTCCAACACTGCTCAAATCAATCAAAACTTACGTAATATCTGTAACAAATGAAGGAGCTTGATTATGTATGTCTTTTAATTTTATTTTCTTTTGTTCGGTTCCCTATTTTTCCAATTAATACATTTTTCATGCCCTTTCAAGAGCTTGACTGCTGAAGGATGCTATGTTATGGTATACATATCCCGTGACCTTTTCTGACATGCCAAGCATCACTAAATCATATATATATATATATATTTATTATAGTTTAAAAGGAAATTTTTTAACACTTTCTAATGAAGAAAAATATATTTTTTTTTTATTCTTATGGTACAATTAATTGACATGATGACTAAAATAAAATAACTATTCCTCCTTTACAGTATTAGCTCAATGGTTGGTTAGTGGAATCATTGTTTTATAAACTTGTTATTTGTGATTTCTTTTGAGTTAAAGGAATAAATATTCTTTAGTAATTTCTAATATATATTTCCAAACCTATCATAATGTCTCAAAGTAATTATAAGAAATAATTACTACCTTTTTATGTCATTCTTCTAAAGAACATAATTTTATTTACATTTTTTTCCATTCTACAGATCAAATGTGTCATTAATGTTTATCTTTTATCTGAGTTCTCGATCTTTTTTTTTTTTTTTTCATTTGATTCTACAGTGTTTTCAAACTCTTATAGAATTAGTATCTCTATCAAGTCTGCTGAATTTTCCATCCCTCTATAGTACATGGTGGTTTCAAATTGATCCACAAATTAATTTAATGAAATGGTAGTATCAAATATGTTCAGTTCCAAAAAACATATTCAATTACGTACTTACCCTAGCCATCGGGATGATTATTCCAAGACCAATTAAATATTTAAGACTAAACGGAAATGCTATTTTTGTGACATTTTGAAATACTAGAAATATACGTCTTCTATTTTTAATGTTAACTAAGTACACTACGAAAAAGTAATTACGTAAAAGAATTAAAAAGATATTATCCGATATCTTAACATATACCCTTAAAAATCTGGTATTATTTTTGAATTGTCAACGGGCACATCCCGTGCGGAGTACATACATTCCCTCGTTTCAATAATAAATATAAATATAAGGGGGAAAAAATACCCTTGGACCTGCCAAACTCTTACTATATATTAGTATGACAATGAAAATAAACATGACCGTGAGTCGTGGAGTTTGAAAAATGGAATTATTTTAAGCACCTAGTCAGCATGTGACTCCTTCCCTTAGGCCTTATAAATAATATAATTGCTTATGGTCAGCCACCAACCATCCTCGTGGAAATTAACTTTTATAATTAAAGCACGTCTTGCGGGGTGGAAAACATTGTCTTTTCCCACTTTACACATTCCTTCTGTTGGGGGAACTCTCTGGTAGGTTGCAGTTACACAGTACCGTGTATTCCGCCTACCTATCTTTATCAAAAAGACGTGTTCAAAACCCTCTTTAACTATTACTCCTGTGTAAAACAACAAAAGGGACTTGAAATGAAAAAAATATAATAAAATTAAGGTAAAAAGATTATATAACCATAGCACACTTTATATTGGGTATAAATGGTTCTTTTCAATAGGAGAGGATCAAGCATACGTTGAGTAAATAAAAGAAATTACAATTTATCGAAAACTTTATATATCTAAATAAAATTACTTGATCTTTGTATCTCCATTTTCAAATTATATTTATGACTTCTTTAATATGTTGTGATTATATAATATAGAAGCTGCTTTTCATTTCTTTTATCATGTCTTCGAAAATTAGAAATAACTATATATAAATATACGATTTGAAAACTATAAAAATATAATGCCTATATGTTAGCTTTGTAATGCCCTAAAAAGATCATTAATAGAATTACTTAAAATCTTCATACCATTTATGCACCTATATTATAAAGATCATCTTATAAGTCAAATATTACAAAATTCCAATTAGTCAAATTCAAATCAAAATAAATCTTTTACATGTCTACTTAATTATATAAGTAGTTATGTAGTTATAGGTAACATAACCATCCACAGTTCACTAGAATCACAGAGAGTTAGAATTACCCACCAAACAGCAAGGCAAAGTAATTAAACTCTAACAACACCAAAAACTACTAAATGTTATAAAAGTTTAGTCTAACTAATACGGTTTACTATCATAATCTTATCCACCTACTCTACAGCTTAGTGGAGCACTCTGTACTTGAATCTTAACCCAATCCTGACTCTTAGTTGCTAGTTCATTGAGCAAACTACAACTCACTAAGTTCGCCCCTTATCACTACCGTTCAAGTAAATTATCAAACATTATTAATAGCCATGTAATCTAACTACGTAAGGAATGAATGTACATATGATAAATACAAGCAAGACATCCATAGAGCTTTGGAACCATGAAAGGTGTAAACTTATATCATCTACATGTTGACTATCCCTTATATGTAACTTCATGTAGCACCTCACTTTACCGGCATGAGGTTGCGAGGTTGCTTAAGGCACTGCCCCTCTAACCGATGCTTAACTATTACCTTAGTCAAGAAAAGAACACTATACTAATCAAATTAGGTGGATCCTATATCACAACTCGAATGGTATCATTGTCGTAATAGATCACCATGTACAGTACAAAGATTTACAATCTACCCCCTTATTAATCGTAAGCTTTCTATACAATATACAAGACTCCTTCCACTCTAAGTTATCATCAAGCATATAGACGAGTAATGTCAAGTATAATAACCGAAATTAATACTAATTATGTAAATTACTAAAAATAAAGCATGAAACATAAAATTCCACGACAACAATATTATAGTACAAACTAAATCCATATAAGTCTATCGATATCAAAAATTAAACTAAACAGAAGAAATACACGATTCCAAACCAGGATTATCAATTCCCTCTTTCGCTCTTTGAAGCATACAATCCCATCTTGATATGGGAGTCACCTTAGGCATTCTACGGCCTGGATTGGTAAAGAGGAGACTATTCATCAAAATAAATCTATCAACGTGTAAGTTAGCACTTAGTGAACTAATCCTTCCATCATACTACATAACAATTTATTTAAATACATAATCATATGAATATACGAAATACTCATAATATCAGACAATACATGCAACGACCTAGGAGCTATATGCAACTCAGAATTATGTTCCCTATAGTCGGGGTTAAAGATAATTAACCATCACAAACCATTAATCAGGTTCTAATACCTGGGTTTTTATTCCACTTGCACTAACATGCTTAAATCAATTGATACATAAATAGATAACATGTATAAATATTACTTTTCATATGGAAAATACACTTTTCTTTTCAAATCAAAATCTCAGGTCTTGTGATGTAGTGGCTTTTGCAATTTACATCACACGGCCTAAATAGAAGTCACAAAACACAACCCTTCGTTAACAATTAATGTCCTTTGGCACCTAGTAAGCCTAAAAGTTATGATAGAGAATCAATAATATATTAGTAACATAACCGCTGCCTAATCCCTATAAAAGCTCTCACTCTTATGAGTCCCTTCCCACCTTCTACATAAAGTGGCAGTTGGTATAAATATGATACAAACATGAGAAATGTATGACTCATTAAATTCCTTAATCAAATAATTACTTAATTCGATTTTCATTATGATCATACAATTGCATTCCATAACAACAATACATATCTATCATCATAAATAACTCCATTTATTATCTAATTAGCAAATCATAGAGTTCAACCGCTATACTACACACATGCATTTCTCATATTCCATATGCTTGCAAGTCATTAAAGAAATTTAAGTTCATCTACACTACAAACAAAACCATGCATGAAGTTATCAAGAATCATTAACTTAGCCATAGCTGATCAATAGTAGTAGTCTAAGGATAAGTCGTCTCTAATAGTAGGGTCCCTTTAACACTATAAATTTTATATTATAAGAATTTGAAATGAAATAAAAAGGCTCATCTAAAATCCTTTAACTTATACTTTTAAATTAGTTTTATATTTCTCTTAGTTATACTAAATCTTCAATCACATATAACGTTATTATTTTAAATTCGATTTTTATGATCTTATAGTTGATTTTCATTATTTTTTAATGTACTTACAAGTAGTATAGTTGGATTTTAGAGATGGGGCCCACAATTTTTACTACTAATCAGAACAGTAGCATCCCCAAGGTTTTAGCCTTCTTTTAGGCTTGAAATCATTGTTGGGTTTTTTAATATTTTGTATAGTAATTTGGGCTTGGGCTTGGGCTTGGACTTGGAACTTTGTTCTAAGTTTAATACTCCCATCAAGGTTAGATTCCCATCCTTTATTCATGACCTTGGTACTATCTTAATTTTCTTGGATTCTTAAGTAGACTTATGTAACTAAAATGGACTTATTTTTCTACAAATCAATGTTTGTGACTTTGTTGGACTTAAGGAACTTTGTGTAGACTTCTTATAGGTCTCATAATGCCTTTTCTTTGAGAGTTAAGGTGATGATTAGAAATTCCATAAAGGCTTAACCAAGATTTTTGGACTTATTTTGAGTGTTTTAGGCCTTCAACCCTTATCTTATTAGTTTTGTTTGATCTTTTCACTTTGTCTACTTTATTTTATTATGTTTTTAAGTGTATTTTTCCTTAGTTCAAAATCTAGTCAATTTGGTTTAGGTGACTTCCAACTTATTTTTCCACTTAATTCATCATTTTATTAAGTTTATGTGACAAATCAAAGGTTTACACTACTCGTACTTTAATTCTAACTTAACTTCTTCTTAGTATAGGGATTATTTTGTCATAGTACTAAGTGAAGTTTATAGATCATACTCTTATCATAGGTGACACACCTTGTTTTAGGTCACCTTGTTTTAGGTCCTTAAGAGTTGATTTCTATACCAAAATTTCATATACTAATTTTTTCTTCACTTGAAGCTAAAATTAAGCATGTGAAATTAAATAGAAGCAAAAATAACAATTAGGTATTCTCCAAACATGTCACGTCCAGCATGCTTCCAAGTTGGTCATGCACTTGTTTTATGATTTTCTCAAGTCATAAACTTTTACTCTAAGAAATAGAAAAATATTTTATAAAAACACTAAATTTAGCCTACTCACATTCCAACATTTATATGAAAGATTCATAAAGCTCAGCACTTAGTATAAACTAACTAAGATATCACTATATGTACATAATAACATCCTTAAGTATATATATAATCTACTAGGTATGTTATTCTAAGGGTACTCAATTTTAAAACTTACTTCTTTTCCAAGTGTGATGGGCGATGGATTTTTGTCCTCCTTAGCTCCTTATTTTTCCTTATTTTTATTATTATTATTTTTTTTTTTTTGTGTACTCCTTAAGTTCTTAAAGCTTAAGTGTTTAAGGGTGGTTTTGGGTATTTTAAGGTTTCTTGAATGGAGTTATAAAAGTTTCCTAAAGTAGCTCTTTGTGTGGATTAAGATGAAGGCAACAAAAAAAAGAAAAAAAAAAGAAAAAACACTTTTGTGTTGTATGTGTGTGTGTATATTGAAGTAGCGGCAATGAAGGGAAAAAGTAGGGCTTGGTTTTCATTTTGTTTGCAAGCTAAATGTGTTTGAAAAGCGAGAGAGAATGAGAAGATTTTGAGGTTGATATGGCTGATTATGTAAGTATGTAGTTTATCTCAAAACAATGCCTTTTTGTTGCTTCTAAATTTAGTACATAAGCTTGTCAAGTAATGATTAGATGATATAAGCATAATGGGATAAACATTGATTGTAAAAAATAATTGAATGGATGTTTGAATGGCAAGGAATGGCTTGGCTGGGCCTGCTTGCCTACTTATCCTGATTTTTGGGATTTGTGAATTAGAAATTAAATCACCTAAAATATACTAATAATAAAATCTATATAAGCAATTGGAAAAGGAATTTTTCAACAATCTAGTCTACTTAATTACCTAAATCCACTAAAAATCCCCTTTTTTGATTAAATCTTTAATGGCGTAAAACTTTTTTTCTTTAGATCCATTTTTCGCATTCTTATAATCGATTTCATATTGTTTAGGATTTATTTCACATGGTGGGATCCATTTTGGGAGTTAAAACCTGTAACTAATGGGTTTGGTGGCGTCATATTCATGGCTATTAAGTTCTTTGCTCTATTTATGTAATTTTAGGTTCCATTGCCTAAGGGTGTAAAGACTATTTCTAATTATTATTATTATTATTTGGGCTATTATTTTGTGATTAGGCTAAGGGATTTAAGTATTACACGAGTTAGGTCTTAAGGGTTTTCTTATAATTTACTTAATCACTTTAAGGCCTTACTTTAAGGGACTTGTGCCTTATATTGGGCCTAAGTCTAGTTGTAAGCTATAGGCCCTATCTTATTCCTTATTAGGCCTTTATTAAATTATTATAAGGTCATTATTTTAGTTGGACTAGTTAAAGTTTGGACCTAAGCCCAAATCGTATGAATTAAAAGCTTAAATAAGCATTTCTAATTAGTTATGGGCTTTAACTCATATCCAAACCTATCTTAGGCCTCCTAGGAAACTTAATGGGCTTTATAAGCCTCTTATCTAGGATATAAATAGTTATATGCAGTAGTTGGTCTTTTAATTCCAAGTAGGCCTAGGGCTCGTTTTTGGGCTTACTTACATGATTTAAGCCTAACTTGTATCATAAGGCTCTAAACTTAATTCTAACTTATTCTAATGAGCCAAATAACCTATTAGGCTCACTAAATAGCTCATTTTATTACATGCTTCAAATCTGGTCATATCCAATTAATGGGCTTCAAATTGGTTTATTTAAGCCCAAAAGCAATTTTAAGCCATATTATGCACCAAGGACCTTGTTTAGGCACTTAATTTAAAAGATTGAGCACTAAATCTTAATTATCATTAATTAATTGTGTAATTAATGTAACAAATCTGAAGTTGCAGAGAGTTTTTGCTTATGTAGGTAGCAATTTAGGTGGGTTGATGGTTGATCTCCAACTATCTTCCTACATAACTTATTATAATATGCTTCAATCATTATCATTGTGCATTATAAGCTAGCTTTTGCCAAAATAAACATGAAAGGCTTGAAACGAGAAGGATGAACCAACCGACATGCTTTACCATGCTTAGTTTCTTGGGTTTCATGGTGATTCTCATCATTTCATCAAGTTACTAAATTAATCTAACACCTAAATATCTAAGAATGCACATAAAATGTTAATTATATTATTGTATGACTTGTATGCTCTTATGACCTATACATTACATGCACATAAAGATGGAGTTTTTATGAGTTTTTTTTTTTTTAACTAAAAGAGAAACGTAACTAAAGCTTATATAAGAATGGAGTTTAGATTAGATGTACTAACCTCAAGAAAATGAGTTAGTGAAGTGTTGGCTCCCCTTCCTTTTCCTCTTGAAACTGAGGCTAATGGATCTTAAAGTGGGTTAGGGTATTTTGAAATAAAAAGAGGGGATGTAAGGGTGCGGTGGCCTAAAGTGGTGGTGGTGGTGCTGAGTGGGTGTAGTGGTTGGACTTCGGGGAGGCAGTGTAGTGGTTGGTGTTTACCGAAAAGGGTATTGTGTGTACTTCCTTTTTAGTTTTAGGGGTGTTTATTTGAGAGGATTTTAGGTGTTATTCAGTGAGGGGAAATGAGAGAAAAATGAGGGTTTGAGGGGTGGAATATGCCTACAGGTGAAGAAGAAAAAAGGGGATAAAACATGTTTCTTTTTTGCTATTTAGGATATGTACAATTGGGGACCACTTATACCTTCTTAATCTTTGCCTTAAATAGTATAGATCGATCCTTTAATCATGTTTCATGCCAACTAATTCTCTTGTTTTCTATGGTTTATTGTACTTAACTCGTAGCTAATTATGATGCATGACTTGATTATGTGATTAAGGCATAATTAAGCTTAGTAATTAAGTTTATTAACCTTAATTACTAGTCTATATCACCATATTCAAGCATAGTTTAAGTTTACCATATTTAAGTAAGTTAATTAAGCTTATTAGACCACCTTGCCTAATTAATTATGGGTTTGTAGAAGTTGGGATTGGTTATTGTTAATTGATTACGATTGCAATTAAGCAAATTGTTTATGTTTGGTGAATAGTTTTGCTATTTAATTAAGATTTAATAGATGAATTAGGGTTTTTAACACTAGATTAGGGTTTTAGATGTTCAGTTAGAATAATAGGGTCATTTTAAGGTTTCTCACGCATTATAGTTTCCATTAAGGTTTTTGTATGCGTTTAAAATATTCAAACTATATCTTAAGGTTTTTAAGGTTTCCATTTAAAAGTTCTTCAATTTTAATGTCTTCACTCCTATTGATCTTAGGAATTATCTATTAGTTTTCAAGTTCAACTCCAACTCTAAAACGTAAAGTTTGCAGGGTTTACAAGCTCATCTAATATTCATTTTGTCATGCAAATATATGATTGAATTATGCTGATACAACTAGGCCTTTTTGGACCACTAAAGTGCCAATGTGGCATAAAGATTACAAAATGTAATGAATATCTTACAATTTGGTTATGCTCTTTTCTTAAGTTGAAGCTAGAATTTTTGGAGAATAATTAGGCTATATCATTTTATAGTGGATCAGTAAATTTCTTGAGTCGGGTTAGATTTGAACCAACATTAACATATTGTGATCTATAGAAAATATAATACATGTACAAATAGATAGCAAATTATAACAACGTTTTTGAGTTAGGAAATAACTACCTAATGAATCTTCTTTCTGAAAGTTTTCATCATGAAATATACAAAAGAATGAAAGAGAGAGAAAATAGGAGAATAGCATTCCATCTCAAAAATTTAGTGCCTCCTTTTCTCTATATCTTAGAGCTTAGCTAAGTTGATTAAGGCACTTAATAAATCATTAAATTAACCTGAGAGAAAACCACAATATATATATATATGAGAGAGAGAGAGAGAGAGAGAGGTTTGTTTTACCTTTTTTAACTTCTTAAAGAGAGGAGAAATAAAGTACTTTTGTTCTCAAGTTTAGGGTATTTTTAAGATTATTAATTTTGTTTTTTTAGAATCACTAAGCCTTAGCCTATTAGACTAAGAAATGGTATTAGGCCCTGAACATTGGATTGGGTACTCAACATTCAATACCTCATCTTTGGCCAACAACCTATGTTCATTAGTTTAGGAGATTGAAATGAAAAAGCTATAAATACAGGTCTATTCTTTGGCGAAAGTATTATGCAATTAGCTAACATTAGACTACAGCAAGTGGAATGGTAATAGGCCCTTCATTTTGATACCCTTTGTTCTAATCAAAATAAGAATTCCTCATCTTCTCAAACTTCTAATGGTAATTCTATTTTGATTCTATTCTAAGGATATGTAGTTAGAAGTACTCAATTTTTGTGGAATTGATCCATTAGGATGGATCATTAAAGTCAAGTAATTCTTTTACTTTCATCAATTATCTAAGAAAATGAATTACAATAATATTCTTTTCTATGGAGGACAAAGCTTAATAGTGGTTTCAATATATGCATAAAAAGCACTAAGTAAGTCCATGAAAGAGTTTTCTTTGTGCTCTTGAAGTTTGTTTTTGTACCTTTTATGTATAAAGATGTCTAAGGTATGTTATCTTATTAACTCAAAGTAAATCTATGGATGATAATAGATATAACTATATGAGTTTGAATCTCCATCTAATAAAACCATAGGTTTCTTATTAAGTGCTTTATCTTTAAATTGAAACCATGACTCAAAGGGAAGTACATATAACTAGGCTTAGTTCTTTAATGCAGGCTATATGATTAGCCAAGATGCATGAACCTAAATTCTCATATCAAAATTTTTCTTCTAAACCATCTTTTTTCTCATTCATATTCTTATCTTAAACAATCTCCTTTACAATTTACTAAACAAGATACTACCGTTACATCATCTTACAATGCACCCTCTAATCTACCTTCTTCTTTTACTTATATTCCACCCACTAAAGCTTTAAATCCAATCACATATCTTAACCGTTCTGGGATGCTTACATGATGTAAATAAGACTTATATTATAATTGTGACAAAAAAAAAATCATAAGTTATATAAATGTAAAGCTAAATTTCCGCTACTTCTACATGATCATGATGATGAATAAGAACCACATGATGCTTCCATTTTGACATATATTTGTGCTATTCCTAATGAGGAGTCTACACTAATAGTTGTTATCATGCACCTTTTATAGCTAATAGGTCTTTATTTTACCTATTTTATAGATGATTTTTATGATTCTCTTACGAATTTTATGAGTGATTTGTTTGATTTGATACTTAATTGAGTTATATTTTAATTCTAAGCCTTTGAAGAGTTATTTTAGAGAAGATTTATGAGAATTAGAACCAAATTGTAGAAGATATGGGCTTTAAGGAGAAATAAGCTCTAAATATGCTCTATAATTTTCTTGACTCAATAATTAAAGAAACACACATGTTTATAGACATGATCCTAATATGAACCTCTTTGATCTTACATAAGTGAATTTCTTATATTTGAAACGATCTAAAACCATGAGTTATAAATACATACGTGAAGTAATTTTAGAGGAGGAGGTGAACTTTTTAAAAGCAATTCAAGGCTCTTAATTGCTTTTAAAAGCAGTACTTTCAAGAGAGTCAAGATGGCAAAACTTACGTATCCAAAAAAGGGTTTTTGAATTTGTTTCCATCATGACTGTTTTCTCTTCTCTTCTATTTCTTTTTTTTTTTTTTTT